>JAODUP010002260.1:0-12366 GCA_025642065.1 Paralvinella palmiformis
TACTTAGTCTTGATCTGGATTTTACTCAATTTTTAAGTGTTATGTTCATCTTCATCCAATTCGAATAGTTACTTTATAAAATCAATCCAGATAAATTTCAATTCTCTATAATATTCAATTTTCTTAATTAACCTCTAATTGTAAATCGATTTTGATTAAGAAATCTATTTACAGAAAGTGGGTATAATTCAAAAAGTCATGTTTTGGAAGTGACGAAAAGTCAACAATTTGACAGTTTGTTGTATTAAATATCATTGAATATAGTTATTTAATTGTGTAGTAAAGAGCGAAAAATCTGCTTGTAGTAAAGACCAGTAAATTGGATTTGAAACAAGTTTCATTAAAGTTGTTGCCACGTGCAAGGTAGGCATGCTAGATAGCGTTGCGTTCGATTCGTGCTTAAAGTTTTCGAGTCTTACTTATGAAAATCGTTCCTTATTAACTGGTTACAAAAAAAAAGTCTGGTAAAATGAATTTATTAAAAATAATTTAATTCACTTATAAGAAAATAAATATTTCATTTTTAGGAAGTTGAAAGCATTGTAAAATGCTCCAGGGGATTGAAAGTCCATTTTCAGTGCAAATCGAATTTTCTGCAATCATTTATTTCCTATATGATTTCTTTTCTTAAGTTTTTCTTAAATTATTATGCTTTTAAAAAAAAATGAATTAAATTTATAATGGAAAATTATTTCACTCGACATGTGAAATTTTACTTATTTATTTCTTGTCTGGTTTTACAATTTCATTTTCTTTAATTTTCATTTTTCTTCTAATTAATAGTATCAATCTCAGCAATAATCATTTCATTAATAAAATCAATCTAAATTAATTCTTCTGTAAATTAATTTTTAATTAAAAAGCCTCTCTACAGAGAGTATATGCATAAGAATATTTTAAAGTGGAAAAGTGAACAGTTATTTTGGCATTATCGAATATAAATTTGCATATTATTTGTTAGTAAATATCATGTGAAATATATCCAACGTGTTAAAGAATAAATCTTTGTATCAACAAGTTTTTTAATTGCATAGATAGGCAATTTATGTATGGCGCGTGGCCTAATGAAGGCGTCGACTTCGATCTAATTGCTTCATTTCTGGTTACTTTATTAATCTGTTACCATATGAAAATCTGGTCCAAATAGAATGCGGTAAGTAAAAAAGCTTAAAAGGAACTTTTTAAAATTAATTAATAGTATTAGTAAGAAAATTATCATTTTGAGATGAAGGCGCATTGTTAAGTGCATCCCAGTTTTTTGCCAATCGAATTTTCTCATGGAATTTCCTTTTTAGTTTTTCTTTCTCTTTAACAAAGAAATATGCATGATTGCAAATTTATTAATGGCAAAAATTATTATCACCATCAGAACATTAGCACGTCGAAATTGTTGAAGCTTACTTTACTTGTCTTCAGATCTGGATTTTAACACCAATTTCACTTACGTCTGTTGAATGTTTCATTTTTTCTTCTGAAATTCTAAGTAGGTTACTCTCTCTAATCCATGCATCCCAATTGGAATCAGTTTCGAGCTTAATAAAATCAATCAGCAGATACAAATGTTCTAATTCTCTCTGTAACTATTCATATTTTGTTAATTAAAGCCTCCTAATTGTACAGAGTAGGTTTATTGCATTACAGAAATGTCATTGTCTCACAAAGTGAGCGGAAAAGTCGAAACAAGTGACATAGTTTTGGGCATGTGATCTGAATAATCAAAATTTGCATCATCGGTTATTTGCTTAGTGTTAAATATCATGTGTGAACGAAATATATTCTCAATGCGGTGTAGTAAAGAGCCAGATAAATCTGGCATTATTGTAATCAACAAGTTTCTTTAGATTTGCACGTACAGAGTCAGTGCTAATATTGTATGTATGGCCGCGTGGCCTAATGGATAAGGCGTCTGACTTCGAATCAGAAGATTGCGAGTTCGAGTCTCGTCGTGGTCGTTAACTTGTTTTTCTTATCTCTTCACCATTAATGAAAATCCTGGTTTCCTAATTGAGAAGGGGCTGGGTAAGAAAAAAGAAAGACATAGAAAGTGGCAACTTTATTATAAAATTAATTTTCAATTCAGCTTATAAGAAAAGAAAATATTTCATTTTTAGGAAGGATTGAAAGGCGCATTGTCTAAAAGTGGCATCCCATGGTGTGTTCATGCCAAGTCGAATTTATCAGTCGCAGAATGGAACATTTCTCTTTCTCTCACGGTTATTTCCTATATAGTTTTTACTTTCTCTTTAACAAAGAAATATGCATGATTGCAAATTTATTAATGGCAAAAATTATTATCACCATCAGAACATTAGCACGTCGAAATTGTTGAAGCTTACTTTACTTGTCTTCAGATCTGGATTTTAACACCAATTTCACTTACGTCTGTTGAATGTTTCATTTTTTCTTCTGAAATTCTAAGTAGGTTACTCTCTCTAATCCATGCATCCCAATTGGAATCAGTTTCGAGGTTAATAAAATCAATCAGCAGATACAAATGTTCTAATTATCTCTGTAACTATTCATATTTTGTTAATTAAAGCCTCCTAATTGTACAGAGTAGGTTTATTGCATTACAGAAATGTCATTGTCTCACAAAGTGAGCGGAAAAGTCGAAACAAGTGACATAGTTTTGGGCATGTGATCTGAATAATCAAAATTTGCATCATCGGTTATTTGCTTAGTGTTAAATATCATGTGTGAACGAAATATATTCTCAATGCGGTGTAGTAAAGAGCCAGATAAATCTGACATTATTGTAATCAACAAGTTTCTTTAGATTTGCACGTACAGAGTCAGTGCTAATATTGTATGTATGGCCGCGTGGCCTAATGGATAAGGCGTCTGACTTCGAATCAGAAGATTGCGAGTTCGAGTCTCGTCGTGGTCGTTAACTTTTTTTTTATCTCTTCACCATTAAAGAAAATCCTGGTTTCCTAATTGAGAGGGGCTGGGTAAGAAAAAAGAAAGACTTTGAAAGTGGCAACTTTATTATAAAATTAATTTTCAATTCAGCTTATAAAAAAGAAAATATTTCATTTTTAGGAAGGATTGAAAGGCGCATTGTCTAAAAGTGGCATCCCATGGTGTGTTCATGCCAAGTCGAATTTATCAGTCGCAGAATGGAACATTTCTCTTTCTCTCACGGTTATTTCCTATATAGTTTTTACTTTCTCTTTAACAAAGAAATATGCATGATTGCAAATTTATTAATGGCAAAAATTATTATCACCATCAGAACATTAGCACGTCGAAATTGTTGAAGCTTACTTTACTTGTCTTCAGTCTGGGTTTTAACACCAATTTCACTTACGTCTGTTGAATGTTTCATTTTTTCTTCTGAAATTCTAAGTAGGTTACTCTCTCTAATCCATGCATCCCAATTGGAATCAGTTTGAGGTTAATAAAATCAATCAGCAGATACAAATGTTCTAATTATCTCTGTAACTATTCATATTTTGTTAATTAAAGCCTCCTAATTGTACAGAGTAGGTTTATTGCATTACAGAAATGTCATTGTCTCACAAAGTGAGCGGAAAAGTCGAAACAAGTGACATAGTTTTGGGCATGTGATCTGAATAATCAAAATTTGCATCATCGGTTATTTGCTTAGTGTTAAATATCATGTGTGAACGAAATATATTCTCAATGCGGTGTAGTAAAGAGCCAGATAAATCTGGCATTATTGTAATCAACAAGTTTCTTTAGATTTGCACGTACAGAGTCAGTGCTAATATTGTATGTATGGCCGCGTGGCCTAATGGATAAGGCGTCTGACTTCGAATCAGAAGATTGCGAGTTCGAGTCTCGTCGTGGTCGTTAACTTTTTTTTATCTCTTCACCATTGATGAAAATCCTGGTTTCCTAATTGAGAAGTGCTGGGTAAGAAAAAAGAAAGACATAGAAAGTGGCAACTTTATTATAAAATTAATTTTCAATTCAGCTTATAAGAAAAGAAAATATTTCATTTTTAGGAAGGATTGAAAGGCGCATTGTCTAAAAGTGGCATCCCATGGTGTGTTCATGCCAAGTCGAATTTATCAGTCGCAGAATGGAACATTTCTCTTTCTCTCACGGTTATTTCCTATATAGTTTTTACTTTCTCTTTAACAAAGAAATATGCATGATTGCAAATTTATTAATGGCAAAAATTATTATCACCATCAGAACATTAGCACGTCGAAATTGTTGAAGCTTACTTTACTTGTCTTCAGATCTGGATTTTAACACCAATTTCACTTACGTCTGTTGAATGTTTCATTTTTTCTTCTGAAATTCTAAGTAGGTTACTCTCTCTAATCCATGCATCCCAATTGGAATCAGGTTTAAGGTTAATAAAATCAATCAGCAGATACAAATGTTCTAATTCTCTCTGTAATTTTTTTTTTGTTTGTTAATTAAAGCCTCGTAACTGAACAGAGTAGCTTTACTGCATTACAGAAATGTCATTTTCTCACAAAGTGAGCGGAAAAGTCGAAACAAGTGACATAGTTTTGGGCATGTGATCTGAATAATCAAAATTTGCATCATCGGTTATTTGCTTAGTGTTAAATATCATGTGTGAACGAAATATATTCTCAATGCTGTGTAGTAAAGAGCCAGATAAATCTGACATTATTGTAATCAACAAGTTTCTTTAGATTTGCATGTACGGAGTCAGTGCTAATATTGTATGTATGGCCGCGTGGCCTAATGGATAAGGCGTCTGACTTCGAATCAGAAGATTGCGAGTTCGAGTCTCGTCGTGGTCGTTAACTTTTTTTTTATCTCTTCACCATTAATGAAAATCCTGGTTTCCTAATTGAGAAGTGCTGGGTAAGAAAAAAGAAAGACATAGAAAGTGGCAACTTTATTATAAAATTAATTTTCAATTCAGCTTATAAGAAAAGAAAATATTTCATTTTTAGGAAGGATTGAAAGGCGCATTGTCTAAAAGTGGCATCCCATGGTGTGTTCATGCCAAGTCGAATTTATCAGTCGCAGAATGGAACATTTCTCTTTCTCTCACGGTTATTTCCTATATAGTTTTTACTTTCTCTTTAACAAAGAAATATGCATGATTGCAAATTTATTAATGGCAAAAATTATTATCACCATCAGAACATTAGCACGTCGAAATTGTTGAAGCTTACTTTACTTGTCTTCAGATCTGGTTTTAACACCAATTTCACTTAGTCTGTTGAATGTTTCATTTTTCTTCTGAAATTTAAGTAGGTTACTCTCTCTAATCCATGCATCCCAATTGGAATCAGTTTAGGTTAATAAAATCAATCAGCAGATACAAATGTTCTAATTTCTCTGTAATATTTTTTTTGTTAATTAAAGCCTCCTAATGAACAGAGTAGTTTATGCATTACAGAAATGTCATTTCTCACAAAGTGAGCGGAAAAGTCGAAACAAGTGACATAGTTTTGGGCATGTGATCTGAATAATCAAAATTTGCATCATCGGTTATTTGCTTAGTGTTAAATATCATGTGTGAACGAAATATATTCTCAATGCGGTGTAGTAAAGAGCCAGATAAATCTGCATTATTGTAATCAACAAGTTTCTTTAGATTTGCAGTACAGAGTCAGTGCTAATATTGTATGTATGGCCGCGTGGCCTAATGGATAAGGCGTCTGACTTCGAATCAGAAGATTGCGAGTTCGAGTCTCGTCGTGGTCGTTAACTTGTTTTTTTATCTCTTCACCATTAATGAAAATCCTGGTTTCCTAATTGAGAAGTGCTGGGTAAGAAAAAAGAAAGACATAGAAAGTGGCAACTTTATTATAAAATTAATTTTCAATTCAGCTTATAAGAAAAGAAAATATTTCATTTTTAGGAAGGATTGAAAGGCGCATTGTCTAAAAGTGGCATCCCATGGTGTGTTCATGCCAAGTCGAATTTATCAGTCGCAGAATGGAACATTTCTCTTTCTCTCACGGTTATTTCCTATATAGTTTTTACTTTCTCTTTAACAAAGAAATATGCATGATTGCAAATTTATTAATGGCAAAAATTATTATCACCATCAGAACATTAGCACGTCGAAATTGTTGAAGCTTACTTTACTTGTCTTCAGATCTGGATTTTAACACCAATTTCACTTACGTCTGTTGAATGTTTCATTTTTTCTTCTGAAATTCTAAGTAGGTTACTCTCTCTAATCCATGCATCCCAATTGGAATCAGTTTCGAGGTTAATAAAATCAATCAGCAGATACAAATGTTCTAATTATCTCTGTAACTATTCATATTTTGTTAATTAAAGCCTCCTAATTGTACAGAGTAGGTTTATTGCATTACAGAAATGTCATTGTCTCACAAAGTGAGCGGAAAAGTCGAAACAAGTGACATAGTTTTGGGCATGTGATCTGAATAATCAAAATTTGCATCATCGGTTATTTGCTTAGTGTTAAATATCATGTGTGAACGAAATATATTCTCAATGCGGTGTAGTAAAGAGCCAGATAAATCTGGCATTATTGTAATCAACAAGTTTCTTTAGATTTGCACGTACAGAGTCAGTGCTAATATTGTATGTATGGCCGCGTGGCCTAATGGATAAGGCGTCTGACTTCGAATCAGAAGATTGCGAGTTCGAGTCTCGTCGTGGTCGTTAACTTTTTTTTATCTCTTCACCATTGATGAAAATCCTGGTTTCCTAATTGAGAAGTGCTGGGTAAGAAAAAAGAAAGACATAGAAAGTGGCAACTTTATTATAAAATTAATTTTCAATTCAGCTTATAAGAAAAGAAAATATTTCATTTTTAGGAAGGATTGAAAGGCGCATTGTCTAAAAGTGGCATCCCATGGTGTGTTCATGCCAAGTCGAATTTATCAGTCGCAGAATGGAACATTTCTCTTTCTCTCACGGTTATTTCCTATATAGTTTTTACTTTCTCTTTAACAAAGAAATATGCATGATTGCAAATTTATTAATGGCAAAAATTATTATCACCATCAGAACATTAGCACGTCGAAATTGTTGAAGCTTACTTTACTTGTCTTCAGGTCTGGGTTTTAACACCAATTTCACTTATGTCTGTTGAATGTTTCATTTCTTCTTCTGAAATTATAAGTAGGTTACTCTCTCTAATCCATGCATCCCAATTGGAATCAGTTTCGAGGTTAATAAAATCAATCAGCAGATACAAATGTTCTAATTCTCTCTGTAACTATTCATATTTTGTTAATTAAAGCCTCCTAATTGTACAGAGTAGGTTTATTGCATTACAGAAATGTCATTGTCTCACAAAGTGAGCGGAAAAGTCGAAACAAGTGACATAGTTTTGGGCATGTGATCTGAATAATCAAAATTTGCATCATCGGTTATTTGCTTAGTGTTAAATATCATGTGTGAACGAAATATATTCTCAATGCGGTGTAGTAAAGAGCCAGATAAATCTGACATTATTGTAATCAACAAGTTTCTTTAGATTTGCACGTACAGAGTCAGTGCTAATATTGTATGTATGGCCGCGTGGCCTAATGGATAAGGCGTCTGACTTCGAATCAGAAGATTGCGAGTTCGAGTCTCGTCGTGGTCGTTAACTTTTTTTTATCTCTTCACCATTGATGAAAATCCTGGTTTCCTAATTGAGAAGTGCTGGGTAAGAAAAAAGAAAGACTTAGAAAGTGGCAACTTTATTATAAAATTAATTTTCAATTCAGCTTATAAGAAAAGAAAATATTTCATTTTTAGGAAGGATTGAAAGGCGCATTGTCTAAAAGTGGCATCCCATGGTTTGTTCATGCCAAGTCGAATTTATCAGTCGCAGAATGGAACATTTCTCTTTCTCTCACGGTTATTTCCTATATAGTTTTTACTTTCTCTTTAACAAAGAAATGTGCATGATTACAAATTTATTAATGGCAAACATTATTAACACCATCAGAACATTAGCACGTCGAAATTGTTGAAGCTTACTTTACTTGTCTTCAGGTCTGGGTTTTAACACCAATTTCACTTATGTCTGTTGAATGTTTCATTTCTTCTTCTGAAATTATAAGTAGGTTACTCTCTATAATCCATGCATCCCAAATGGAATCAGGTTTAAGGTTAATAAAATCAATCAGCAGATACAAATGTTCTAATTATCTCTGTAACTATTCATATTTTGTTAATTAAAGCCTCCTAATTGTACAGAGTAGGTTTACTGCATTACAGAAATATCATTGTCTCAAAAAGTGAGCGGAAAAGTCGAAACAAGTGACATAGTTTTGGGCATGTGATCTGAATAATCAAAATTTGCATCATCGGTTATTTGCTTAGTGTTAAATATCATGTGTGAACGAAATATATTCTCAATGCGGTGTAGTAAAGAGCCAGATAAATCTGACATTATTGTAATCAACAAGTTTCTTTAGATTTGCACGTACAGAGTCAGTGCTAATATTGTATGTATGGCCGCGTGGCCTAATGGATAAGGCGTCTGACTTCGAATCAGAAGATTGCGAGTTCGAGTCTCGTCGTGGTCGTTAACTTTTTTTTATCTCTTCACCATTGATGAAAATCCTGGTTTCCTAATTGAGAAGTGCTGGGTAAGAAAAAAGAAAGACTTAGAAAGTGGCAACTTTATTATAAAATTAATTTTCAATTCAGCTTATAAGTAAAGAAAATATTTCATTTTTAGGAAGGATAGAAAGGCGCATTGTCTAAAAGTGGCATCCCATGGTTTGTTCATGCCAAGTCGAATTTATCAGTCGCAGAATGGAACATTTCTCTTTCTCTCACGGTTATTTCCTATATAGTTTTTACTTTCTCTTTAACAAAGAAATATGCATGATTGCAAATTTATTAATGGCAAACATTATTAACACCATCAGAACATTAGCACGTCGAAATTGTTGAAGCTTACTTTACTTGTCTTCAGGTCTGGGTTTTAACACCAATTTCACTTATGTCTGTTGAATGTTTCATTTCTTCTTCTGAAATTATAAGTAGGTTACTCTCTCTAATCCATGCATCCCAATTGGAATCAGGTTTAAGGTTAATAAAATCAATCAGCAGATACAAATGTTCTAATTATCTCTGTAACTATTCATATTTTGTTAATTAAAGCCTCCTAATTGTACAGAGTAGGTTTATTGCATTACAGAAAGTCAGTCCAAAAGTGAGGAAAAGTGAAAATACTTTTGGGCATGTGATCTGAATAATCAAAATTTGCATCATCGGTTATTTGCTTAGTGTTAAATATCATGTGTGAACGAAATATATTCTCAATGCGGTGTAGTAAAGAGCCAGATAAATCTGACATTATTGTAATCAACAAGTTTCTTTAGATTTGCACGTACAGAGTCAGTGCTAATATTGTATGTATGGCCGCGTGGCCTAATGGATAAGGCGTCTGACTTCGAATCAGAAGATTGCGAGTTCGAGTCTCGTCGTGGTCGTTAACTTTTTTTTATCTCTTCACCATTGATGAAAATCCTGGTTTCCTAATTGAGAAGTGCTGGGTAAGAAAAAAGAAAGACTTAGAAAGTGGCAACTTTATTATAAAATTAATTTTCAATTCAGCTTATAAGTAAAGAAAATATTTCATTTTTAGGAAGGATAGAAAGGCGCATTGTCTAAAAGTGGCATCCCATGGTTTGTTCATGCCAAGTCGAATTTATCAGTCGCAGAATGGAACATTTCTCTTTCTCTCACGGTTATTTCCTATATAGTTTTTACTTTCTCTTTAACAAAGAAATATGCATGATTGCAAATTTATTAATGGCAAACATTATTAACACCATCAGAACATTAGCACGTCGAAATTGTTGAAGCTTACTTTACTTGTCTTCAGGTCTGGGTTTTAACACCAATTTCACTTATGTCTGTTGAATGTTTCATTTCTTCTTCTGAAATTATAAGTAGGTTACTCTCTCTAATCCATGCATCCCAATTGGAATCAGGTTTAAGGTTAATAAAATCAATCAGCAGATACAAATGTTCTAATTATCTCTGTAACTATTTTTTGTTTGTTAATTAAAGCCTCGTAACTGAACAGAGTAGCTTTACTGCATTACAGAAATGTCATTTTCTCACAAAGTGAGCGGAAAAGTCGAAACAAAGTGACATAGTTTTGGGCATGTGATCTGAATAATCAAAATTTGCATCATCGGTTATTTGCTTAGTGTTAAATATCATGTGTGAACGAAATATATTCTCAATGCTGTGTAGTAAAGAGCCAGATAAATCTGACATTATTGTAATCAACAAGTTTCTTTAGATTTGCATGTACGGAGTCAGTGCTAATATTGTATGTATGGCCGCGTGGCCTAATGGATAAGGCGTCTGACTTCGAATCAGAAGATTGCGAGTTCGAGTCTCGTCGTGGTCGTTAACTTGTTTTTCTTATCTCTTCACCATTAATGAAAATCCTGGTTTCCTAATTGAGAGGGGCTGGGTAAGAAAAAAGAAAGACATAGAAAGTGGCAACTTTATTATAAAATTAATTTTTTAATTCAGCTTATAAGTAAAGAAAATATTTCATTTTTAGGAAGGATAGAAAGGCGCATTGTCTAAAAGTGTCATCCCATGGTGTGTTCTGCCAAGTCGAATTTATCAGTCGCAGAATGGAACATTTCTCTTTCTCTCACGGTTATTTCCTATATATTTTGACTTTCTCTTTAACAAAGAAATATGCATGATTGCAAATTTATTAATGGCAAATATTATTAACACCATCAGAACATTAGCACGTCGAAATTGTTGAAGCTTACTTTACTTGTCTTCAGGTCTGGGTTTTAACACCAATTTCACTTATGTCTGTTGAATGTTTCATTTCTTCTTCTGAAATTATAAGTAGGTTACTCTCTCTAATCCATGCATCCCAATTGGAATCAGTTTCGAGTTTAATAAAATCAATCAGCAGATACAAATGTTCTAATTCTCTCTGTAACTATTCATATTTTGTTAATTAAAGCCTCCTAATTGTACAGATAGGTTTATTGCATTACAAAATGTCATTGTCTCACAAAGTGAGCGGAAAAGTCGAAACAAGTGACATAGTTTTGGGCATGTGATCTGAATAATCAAAATTTGCATCATCGGTTATTTGCTTAGTGTTAAATATCATGTGTGAACGAAATATATTCTCAATGCGGTGTAGTAAAGAGCCAGATAAATCTGGCATTATTGTAATCAACAAGTTTCTTTAGATTTGCACGTACAGAGTCAGTGCTAATATTGTATGTATGGCCGCGTGGCCTAATGGATAAGGCGTCTGACTTCGAATCAGAAGATTGCGAGTTCGAGTCTCGTCGTGGTCGTTAACTTTTTTTTTTCTCTTCACCATTATGAAAATCCTGGTTTCCTAATTGAGAAGTGCTGGGTAAGAAAAAAGAAAGACTTAGAAAGTGGCAACTTTATTATAAAATTAACTTTCAATTCAGCTTATAAGTAAAGAAAATATTTCATTTTTAGGAAGGATAGAAAGGCGCATTGTCTAAAAGTGGCATCCCATGGTTTGTTCATGCCAAGTCGAATTTATCAGTCGCAGAATGGAACATTTCTCTTTCTCTCACGGTTATTTCCTATATATTTTGACTTTCTCTTTAACAAAGAAATATGCATGATTGCAAATTTATTAATGGCAAATATTATTAACACCATCAGAACATTAGCACGTCGAAATTGTTGAAGCTTACTTTACTTGTCTTCAGGTCTGGGTTTTAACACCAATTTCACTTATGTCTGTTGAATGTTTCATTTCTTCTTCTGAAATTATAAGTAGGTTACTCTCTCTAATCCCATTTGGAATCAGTTTCGAGGTTAATAAAATCAATCAGCAATACAAATGTTCTAATTCTCTCTGTAACTATTCATATTTTGTTAATTAAAGCCTCCTAATTGTACAGAGTAGGTTTATTGCATTACAGAAATGTCATTGTCTCACAAAGTGAGCGGAAAAGTCGAAACAAGTGACATAGTTTTGGGCATGTGATCTGAATAATCAAAATTTGCATCATCGGTTATTTGCTTAGTGTTAAATATCATGTGTGAACGAGATATATTCTCAATGCTGTGTAGTAAAGAGCCAGATAAATCTGACATTATTGTAATCAACAAGTTTCTTTAGATTTGCAGTACGGAGGGTAATATTGTATGTTGGCCCCTGGCCTAATGGATAAGGCGTCTGACTTCGAATCAGAAGATTGCGAGTTCGAGTCTCGTCGTGGTCGTTAACTTTTTTTTTTTCTCTTCCCAAAAAATCCTGGTTTCCTAATTGAGAAGTGCTGGGTAAGAAAAAAGAAAGACTTAGAAAGTGGCAACTTTATTATAAAATTAACTTTCAATTCAGCTTATAAGTAAAGAAAATATTTCATTTTTAGGAAGGATAGAAAGGCGCATTGTCTAAAAGTGGCATCCCATGGTTTGTTCATGCCAAGTCGAATTTAT
>JAODUP010002257.1:0-14559 GCA_025642065.1 Paralvinella palmiformis
GTTTATTCTCTAAACTGTTTCCGGTCCGTTAAATTCTAAATACCAACATTAAGTCCTCGATATAATTCATTGTGGACTGTTATGAATTGACAACATTACATCCCCCCACCTTTATTAAAAATGTATCATTTCATATATGTTTCACTCAAGTTAACCAATTATTTGTAATAGGTAAATTTCGAACAATCTTAAATACAAATTTTGAATATCCGACGATAACACTGAATTTCACACATAGATAATGATTTATCTCAAGTCAATTGATAACTACATTATATATATATATATATATATATATATATATATATATATATATATATATATATATATATATATATGAAACAAAACTCTGATAAAACAAATTATAAAATCTTACAGAACAATGTATTTCATTTTACATCATAATTACATTCACGCCATTCAGCTTCATTCTTACACATATAGTTGTATAAAACTATAGTAGTATATATATATATATATATATATATATATATATATATATATCACTTAGAAATAAAGTCTTTATATCTTGCTGGCATTCTGGTGCGTCGCTTTGGACGACCTGCTGAGACATCTATCACATTTGAATTATGACTACTATCTTGATTAAGTTCATCATTGTTCACTGTTATTATTTCTGGCACGTCTTGCGAATAATCGCTGTTTTCGATTGTTGACTCGGTTTCAGGTGTAACATCATTGTCAGTCACTTTCCTGAAATATGATGAATCAAGAAACGTCCAGAGTTTGAATTCACGGTTCGAGATTATCTGTGCCTGTGCCGTATTATACACGGCTAAAACACACACACACACACACACACACACACACACACACACACACACACACACACACATTTTAATCTGGGCAGGGGTTAATTTGGCTTGCTACATTGGGTATGCTACCAGCACAATCACTGTAGATAGAACTCCACGCCATATCTTTTATCGGAGTATAAGTTACTATTATCATTTGAATGTTTATAGAACCAGAGCCATACTGGAACATAACATTCGGATTAATAATTGGTTAAGACACTATTATATTGTTATTTTAAAAATTTATTCATTATGTTAGGTGGACTTTGAAAGTGGTTTCTTGGTAGTAATCTTGGACGCATATAATTAGCCAAGAAATCAGCCTCCTCATTCTATTTCCTTGTAAGACATTATCAAATACTGGAGGTTTATGTATGCAATTACTGACATAAATAATTACTTGGACAGTGCTATTATTTATTAAGAAATGATACATCAACGCAAAAGCCCAGAGTCTAATGTTTTGCACGGGGTTTATATTTTATAGGGGATAGGGGGCGGTGTGACCTTTCTATTATAGCATCTTCATCCAGGGGTGAAGATTTTATGGGGATGAAAGTTTGATATCACACCTGCAAATATTAGAAATACGTCGTCCCTTGAAACTTTTAAATCTACTCTAAAAATACGCTTTCACAGATAAATAATTATTATCTTTAAATCTCTAAAAGGATTTGTACAGACATATTATTTGGGGTATTATTATATTACATATTATTTGCATATCACCTTTGAATAGCACCTGCTAGTAAGGGCGCTTTATTAAATAAACATTATAATTATTATTATTGTTATTATTATACATAATTATTATTATTATTATACATAATTAATGGCTGTATTATTCACCCTATGTAGAAACTTTAACACTACACACATGCTGGTGATAATGTTTTCCATATACAATATATGTTTTCATTTATAAATGTTTTGCTCTATGCAGTTACATAAACCCTAGAGTCAAATGACGCATATTTTGATATTATCTGCATGTGAGCAGAGAACGCATCTCAACTGTCTTGTTTATCAGATAAAGCTTTGATTTACATGTACAAATGCCAATAACAAAATTAAGCATTTCTGTCCAGAAAGAGGTGGACGATAGATAATACACAATCTCCTCTGTGTCTTTCCAGCTTTCACGTACAATTCCATGTGCTCAAATTGCGTAAATATGCCGTCCTTAGTGGACTGGATTATATTCAAGACTAATCCCTCCCTCAACTTAAGGCAGTTTGAAAGTGTATCACTTTCTGGCAGTTTGTTTCATTAAGATATAGCCAACATAGCCAGACGGGATGCTCCCTTCTGAATCTACAAAATCAATGTGATTCAGGTTGCATTAACAAGTGACCATACAATTTTGTATTGCAGATGCCAAAATGTGATGTCTACCAAAACAGGGCATGTGATTGATCGTGACGTCGACCAAGGGAAATGGTACGAGATGAAGGAGTCAGCATAACGTCAGAAACTGACAGCAGATGCATCTACCAGTCCCTCCCTATTCCTGCACCAGATGGAAGACCTTCCCTGAATTAGAGATTTCAAAGATGCTTAATGAGGGAAACATATACCATAACTTGGTAGAATCTCTGCAGGGACCCACTGTTGACGAGTCATGTGGTAATGACGCTGCCCCTCATCTTGATTCTCACACCTCAAAGCCATTGCGCAGGGGTTAACAGGTTTATCAAAGTGAACAGGTTACTTCAAAGAGGGCACATTATTATGTCATGGCAAACGTCTTTGCTAGGATGAAAAAACTTACATACAATGTGCACGTTGTTTTGAGCACAAACAGTGGGTTTGTCAAACATGCATCATGCGAATGTAAGTCATCAACCGTGGGCAGATGTAGCCATTATAGAGGCAGTGAACGGCTATAGGTTGAACTTTGGACAGAATAACAACAGTATTGATCACTAGTAGTAAGGGGCAATACCACATGGCACAATGAGAGACGGGTAAAAGTCCACTGCATCGACTGTCTAAACCATATTTGCTTGGGCAAGTGAAGAACGATTTGCCAACTTAGTGAGCCAGCAGTTGGGAAAGCCATTGCAAACTGTTGCAATGTTGGATGGCTGTGATAATGGAATCATAGCCCGGGAAGCTTTTCACTCAGTGATAGAGAAGGAAATCACAGGATTCCAGGTAACTGAGACTGGGATGCTTCTCCTGGTGGCTTACTGTTTGACCCTCTGTCAAACACAAACGGAGTCCTTGAAATTAAATGCCCCATATCAATCAAACACATTGACCCAACAAATTTGATGAATTCTCGACTGGAAAAAAATTAACATCATTTTGTCTGAAACGAGACAAAAGCAACATGTTGTTTGGACCCTCTTTGGTTTACACCATGAAAAGGTGACATACAATGCCACACTGATTAACCAAATAATCCCCAAACTACGGATATTTCACCAGATTTACTTGTGTCCAGAGTATTATCTCATGACTGCCAAGACGACTATCTCTGCTGAAGGCATGATTGGTACAGTGTTCTATATGTAATTATTATATTGTATAATATATCATGTATGCATATAATGTCTTGTGCTGGATTAAAATCTATCTAACTTTACGTTTTCTCACCGTTATCCAACCATATACACAAATCTACATATCCCAAGGGAATATATGGAGTGTGAATAGGTTACTTCAGCATGATTTAATTTAAAGTAGGCCATCTAGTGCAAATTATACGTATAAGTTATATGTATTATATGAACTATATATGATGGCACAAGTACACAATTAATGTAGCATAGTTCAAGGCCTAGACAGCTAGGAGTATTCCAGTTCGATTAGATACCCCTATCCCCATAGTTGAGTGGGTATTAGAAAAGGTTGTCTTGCCCTGAAAGTGTTGCATAATAAACAGTCATAACAATGTCATGCATAACTGTACAGAGATATCATAATAATGATAAAATATATGTGTATATATTGGTTTTAATCTGTTATTTATTTATAATAATCTCTCTTAATTGAAATTTAATCCTGAAATAAATGAACGATAGCAAGTAATTGATCAGATAGTGTAATATGTAAAAGACATGTATATCCGTGAGAAAATCATCACCTTCATTTCAGCTGACAAGATAAAATACTTCATTATATTCACCGTAACCTCTCATAGGTTAAGCATTTATCCGATGAAGTAGTTAAAAGTAACAGGAAAATATCTTCCAAATTAGTCAAAATGTCAGTGTTATTTACTAAAACCAATCAATCAGAGATATATCAAAAACAGATTTCCTAGAAGAAAAGTTTAAGTGGTTTTAAAATTTGCTTGGGTGTAATCGAGAATCTTCGGTGTATTCTGTCGCGTATAATTGGACAATCTTCCAGTGGATGCAGTATGCGTTCGTTCACCTCCCCCCAAAACGATCCTAACAAAACAAGACTGGTTTGCGTGATTGGGTGCGGCACATGAACCAAGACCAATGGAAGCCAACTTTCCACAACATGTTCTGCGGGAAACACGTTGGGGAACGTATGTTCTTTATTTCACCGTATTTGGCACGATCAACTGGATATGACATGAATAGTGTACGGCTCATTGAAGATGAAATTCCAACCATATTTATCAAACAGCGTGGTGCTAAGCCCAAATAAATCAGCAGTTTGATGGATAAATTGAATAGAAAACGTGTATGTATTATCGATTAGAGAGTAATCTTGAAAGCAAACTATTGGACATTCACCAGTTTACACATTTGTGAATAAGTTGAATTTCATTAATTAACCAAAAATATATAAATTTACTTCGGCCTACTCAAACGTCTTATGGGTGTGTATAATAGCCATTATTAAACTGTTAAAATAGTAGATGTTCCACTGAGGGCGGCATATCCCGGCAGTGGCCACATATGGGAGAGTCCCAATCCACCGTGCTCCCGTGTACCGACACATATTACTTTATTTTAAATGAAGTTATGTGATAAGAAGAGGGGAATATTAACATTCAGGCCTAGCGCATTGACTTATAAATTAAGCTTATCCCATCCCAATAATCGCCCGATCCGTATTTGGGGAAAGTCTTGTGCGAGTTCAGATTGGTTCTAAACACACACACGTGTCATGAACATTGGATGTGATCTACATTAATCGATAAAACAAAATTCAATGTCTTTTTAATGCTAAAGCAAACTGCACTAAAATGTGTTAATGAATTTTCCATTGTACCTTGACTATGAGATTGCCCAACGCGTGTACTAGGTGTCCCATTGAGATCGATTAATATTATTAAACCGAAACAAGCAGCTCGTCATACCGACATAGGAACAGTGTTTTATTAAGTAGGCCGAAAAAGGATCACGATTCCGTCTTATGTCATGTGATCTTGTTCTGTTGTTATGCCTCGAGTTTCAATGATCGATGAATGTTAGTTAATCTTTTATTTATTGCTTTATAATCGTTTTCAACGGGTATATAACAAACTAATGCCACCAAGAAGATAATAACAGAACATTAAATTGCCACAACCTTCATTTATCCCTTAATAGGCCGATAATAGGGTTAAAAAAGGCACACACCAATCTAACTCTTGTTGTGGACCGGAGCAGCTAATTATTCACAAGTAAGATTGTGACCATTTCGCTGGTGGTTCAAAACTGTTGGGCTTGATATTCATCAGAATATCAAAATGTTCGACGGCCCTTTTGTTAGTCAACTAGTCAGGACGTTTGTAATTAAAGCAATGGCACTACGTAAGGTTTGTCAAACATGACGTCAAACGATAATCCCTAGCGATCGTAGTTTGCACTAGTAGTGGCCCGTGAGAGTTTCGGGAATTAAAGATTTAGGGAATATTTTAATAGAAACATGATATGTGGTGGGTAATAATATTTTTAGTGTGTTAGTGCATCCGATATGGCATGAACTAATTGTTTAGATAATGTATGACCAAGGATCATTTAAGCATTGTATTAACATTGTCTTATATTCTCAATCTAATTAACAGTTGACAAATAGAAATATGATAACAATATCATAAAATAATATTATGAAATTTAAAGCACATTTGTCACTGTGACAATTATTCTGAATATATGAAACACTGCAGAAATCAAGCCCCAAGTCTAACAGGATAGCACAGCAGTAAATCTTCCCTTTTGTATGACTGATTTTCTGTCAGAATTATAATGCCAAATTGGGTTAGGAATATTCCTACACAGCTATTTCATGATATTGCTAATTTAGTTATGGTCCGAATACAGCGTATTTCGACAACATGCGCTTAATTCTCATTTCACAGTTTTTAATTATGATCCGAAAATAATTAGTTAAATTGTATCTATTTCGGATGGATACATACTTCTTTTACATAAAAGAGGATGTTTTTTTTGTGCTCCTAAGTATTGTTTATTATTATCTGATAATAATAAGTAGTTTCATTGTGTGTATTATATCTATATAACGTATCGGAATGTTGGTGATATGTAGTTAGAAGAAGTCAATGACCTTCCCATTATCCGCTCTACGTGGTCTCATATCCTTAATGCCACCTTCAGAGTCTTTAATTAAAGATTCAGATTGCGTGATTAAATGGTACCTCCAGTGCAGTAACATTCAGCAGGGACAACTAAAGGTCCATAAATCATGCACAGGACACACCACACATGATACTTATCACAGAAGTTAAACTTAAAAATGCTAGATACCAGACCACTGAGTCAGAGCTTGACTTAACAGGGTATGGAGCTAAACACCACATAATTGACCAGCAAGAACAGCACAAACTGAACTTGTATATACACGCTTAATACACTGCAGATAAGAAAACCCCAGATTACAACTGAATTTAAAGAATCTACATGGATCAAGATTCGGCTACTGATCTTCTTGTGAGTTGTATATACAGCGGACCACAGAGCAATACATTGAATACTGAAATGCGGAGAAATCTAATGCGAGAAGTGAGCCAGTCAAGCAGGACAATGCACTGATATTAGGGGATTTCAACTACCCAAGTATTGATAGGAATACATGGAAAACAGAGGGAGATAGCACATATGGAGAAGATTATGAAATTGTAGAGTCTTTAAGAGATCGGGTACTGGTTTCAGCACGTTGCACAAAAGACTAGAGGAAGAGGGCTAAATAAGCCAAACTTACTTGTTCTGATTCTACCAAATGAAGAAAGCATGCTATCAAATCTACAGCACCAGTCACTACTTGGCAAGGGCGATCACGTTTTGCCTGGTTTTCAATTGTAAGACATAGATTACTGACAAACTCTATACTAAGTTCTATTATGATCTAGGAGACAATGTAGCCCTTGACAAGAACTGTCAATTAATCGGCTAAATAAGCTGATACAACATAAAAATGATCCAGAAACAGATTGAAAATGTTCAAAGAAATCCTATTACAGGGACAGAAAACCCCCACATACATCCTTCCGTAGCAAGGAGATAAACCAAAGTAAAAAGAGGCATGTCATCCAAATGGCAAATATATATGGAGACAACAGATCCAGAGAAATATAAAGAATATACCCATCAGAGAAATAAAGTACGAGCTATGACATCCAAGTTGCAGAGAGATTTGGAAACATGTATCTCGAGACACGGAAAGTCAAATTCAAAGCAATTCTGGAACTATGTGAAAGGAAAAAATGAAAATCAGAACTGGAGTTTCAGATATAGTCATTCAGTTAGATGGAAACGAAGAGACACTAACCAAAACAGACCAGGAAAAATAGTGTATTGTATAGTGTATTCACCAAGGAACTGTATACAGATATACCAAAATTGGAAAACAAGGTTGTGGACACCCAGCTGGAAGATATAAAAATGTATAAGAATGATGTTGTCAAGAAACTAATGAAATTAAAAATAGATATGTCACCAAAGCCAGATGCAATACACCCAAGATATGTGAAAGAAATAGCAAAACAACTTGGCATAGAATTAGAAATAATTTACAAGTCAACCTTAGAAAATGCATCCATGCCAAAGAGATGTAGACAAGCCCATTTCACTGCAATTTGTAAGAAGAGTAGCAGGAAGACAGCATGCAACTATAGACCAGTCAGTCTTACATGCATAGCCTGTAAGATTATTGAATCATTAGTACGGGATGCTCTGATTGCTCATATGAAGAGAAGTAATATTCTCAGTAATTGGCAATATGGATTTATAAGAGGTAGATCAGTCGCTTTAGAGCTACTGAAACTCTTAGTTACTTGGACAAAGATTCTGGATACAAGAGGGAAGCTAGATATAATATATCGTGACTTAATGAAAGCATTGGACACGGTGCCACATAATCGGCTCATTGGCAAACTTGGGATGTATGGTATATTTAGAAAGATAGTCAGATGGGTAACATCATTTCTGTAAAAGGGAATACAGGAGTGTCGTCTAAAGAAGAGTGTACAGCATGGTCCGGTGTCCTTAGTGGGATCCACAAGGAAGCGTTATAGGACCAATTTTATTTATCCTGTACATACATGAACTCCCTGACAACATGATTTCCAAAGTATTTATGTCTGCAAACGACACTGAGGTGTTTCTATAAATAAGATCAAATAAGCATATACAAACTTTACAAAAGTATCTAAATAAATTACAAGGGTTGTCAAATAAACGACTCTACCCAGACAAATGTAAGGTGATGACCATCTCAAGAAAAAGGAAACAGGACCAGAAACAATACACCCTGAGAAAGGAGGTTGGAAATGATACAGATCACAAACTAGATATGATACTAAAGGAAAATCACTTAGGAGTCACAGTGGACTGTAATCTTAGTTTCGATACCATGTAATGGTAAACGTTAGTAAGGCAAATCAGATGATGGGATTAGTAAGGACATCCTTTGTATACCTGGATACAGAAACTTTTACAAGATTGTACAGAGCAAGAGTCAGGCTACATCTAGAATATGCCAACTCAGTGTGTATGCCAAGAAGGAAGAAGAAAATAACAACGCTGGAGAATGTTCAGAGCCGAGCAACTACGCTGCTTCCAAGTCTCCGTGATTTAAATTAGATTTGTTTTAAACCTACCAACCTTGATGTATAATACTCCTAAACGGTGACATGATTGAGATATTTAAAATGGTCCTTGGGGCATATGATGAACAAGTGATGTCAGCTGTAATTACAACAGAAGAATGATCATATAAAATAAGAGGACAACGCTATATGCTGTTGAGAAACTACAACAAGACCCGACTAAGACAACACTACTTTAGGAAAAGTATGGCATGTATTTCCAATGATGCATCGAAGCCAAGAAGTTACGACATTTTCTACGGCTTTGTTGATGTCTTTAATTTAGCGGATTCATCGAACCTCTCTGACAATTCCATAATAATCGATAGGTGTCTTATACAATATAATGACAATATCAGGATGATAATTAAGTGAAGGTGTATTTTGGGGTATCCAGACAAAATCCTTGAATACAAGCCCTAAGCCGTGGAAAAAAACAAATATTTAAAGCTGCTCCTTGTAGATCTATTTGGTAAATTCTTCAAACTGCAAATAAACTCAACTGTTCCTTTGCCATTTTCTAGTCATAGGCTAATATAATCAAACGGTATTTGGTTCTTAATTTATTAATGAGTATTGATACAAATGTCATTATGGATGGAAAGAGTGTATGTATCTCTCATAGTGAAACAACAACTATAGAAACATCCACTGAATACAAGGATGTAAGAGGAAACTGGGTTATCAAAACACCTACCAAGGTTATGTCACAAGTGAATAATTATGTATTTGTTTATAAAAAGAAAAGTTGTGTTAAATTATAAATACTTGTACCTGAGGAGAATGCTTTACTTCCTGCATGTTGACACCCTTCATTTCAATCTCTTGTTGTTGAAATGAATCATTCTTCATGTACAAGTTAATTACCATATCTATGCAATTTCAACAATGGAATAGGAGGATAGGAAAGATGACGGTGCGATACGGGTGTACTATATAATTCAGTTTAATGTTGTTTACGTTTGTAAATGTGTTTGAATGCAATATTTACAATTATGTATTTATGTGTTAAAATAATGTTATGTACATCTAATACTAGTATTCACTGTAATCTTGATTTATAACAATATGGAATATAAGCTCACTGTCTCTTATAGAAATGCTTGTTATCAATCTCAAGTAATGGTACCAACAGTTATATTTAGCTGGAATGTAGTTGTGCATGTCACATAAAATATTAACCTTGACCTTTAACTAACCTTTAATCAAAATCGCTAAGTACTTAGATTGTTTCAGCATATGTGGCTTGATTGGTACTACTTCGTACTTACTATTTCTTAAAGAAACGTTTTTGTTCCCCTTTAGATAATGGCACCAACAGTTAGCTAGAATGTGCAATTAAATTAAATTGTTAGCATGTCATTTAATTTATCTCTACCCAAGGTACTACTTTAAAGATTTCCAAAATGTTTCTCATTTTATATTTAATGTGAAATACTAAAACTCAATTTTCTTTATATATTTGTATACAACTTATATGTATGTTTATATATTGTGTAGTTGTATCAATTGTAGTTAAATTTAGATAGATGCTATACCCGCAATATTTTAGGTAGATTAGATGTAGTCTGTCTTAACTTTCCTCTTAACACTGTTGATAAAACGTAATTAAAAAGTTGTATTTTTATCAAATGAGTTGGTATTTATTGTGATATTTTGGTATTGTTGCCGAATGTTATGAGTATATTATGACGCAGATTCATTATAAATTTTATGTGGAAATCGGTATGTAATTTCTACGTTTTAACATGTAAATTTAGACGTTGATTTGATGTAGAAATAATTACGTAGATTCAACTAACATAGTCTACTAAAAGAAACGTAATTTCTTAACCGCTGGAGGTACTCTTTAAAAGCAATGTCTATACAAAATTCCCAAACATTTCTATAGAGTTTTACACATATTACAAACACTTTTTTATATATATATATATATATATATATATATATATATATATATATATATATATATATATTCATTCTACAGGATTAGATGTCTTTAGAGCAAAGACTATTTTTAGCAAGACGTGTTACTTCGTGTTTTAACATGGGACACCATTTTGAATTCATGTAGCGCCAGGGCCCTAGCGACCGGAGGTAGATTGTCACGGACAGCTTGCTTCGTTAACATGGCGCCTAATGGCACTGGTTCATTCTGCGCCGCTTTCGGCTGCAGTAACAGAAAAAGTATGCACAAATAAAGACAACCCCGAAAGGAAATGAAAGCTACTGTAAAAATTTGATATGATCTGGCTTTTTTAAAATAAAGGATATTTAAAAAATAAGCATAACAATTTGAATTAGACACACCCCCTACCTGACATGGCCCAAGCAGTAGTCTAGGCCCAAGCAGGATCTATCTAGATCTATATTTGTTTCAGACAGAATCTGATTAAATGTTATTGATTAAATTTTATTGAACAATATGTTATGGGTATATTTTACTTTATTATTGTTAATAATATAATTGGACTTCTAAAATTATCTTACTTTAATCAGAAACATTTTCCCTAATTTCAATATTTATAAGTAGCTGAGTATTTACATGATCACCTGCATCCATATTTATTTTTAAATGTAAGCAATTGGTACTTATTGATATATATGGACTTCTAATTATAATTTAAATGTTATGAAATTAATTATTAAATACCTCAACTATTGGCAAAAACATTCATTTTGTTATTTTTTTCTATTGACAGAAGTAAAAGATGGGATATTAATTGTTGTCGTTCAGTTATATGACGAGGAAAGATTTAAATTATTTGAATACTAATTGTAGAATGTATTATATGCATCTCACTGAAAATGAATTCATGAACCAGACAACTTATCTAGAATGCTATTCCAACTATTTTTTATGTACCAAATCCAACGCATGCATCCACTGAAATCAAAGAGGAAGGCATTAACAGATGGGAGACCTATACAGGAGACAGGGCCAGCTGTGATGGTAATTAATATTTATAAATATTAAATGGTGAAATTAATTAAATAAGAAACAAGGCATCAAACCCATGAAATTTTGTCAGTCCATTTCATATCTTAATACAAAAAAGGATTACCATCACCTGAATTAATACCTGAATGTTTAGGTCAAGTGCTTTAATTGGTATATTTAAATGCATATCAAATCCAATTCTTTAACCAACTTGAAAAAAAGGAAAACATGTGTTTACACATTGTGTGTGCACTTTGTTCAAGTCATTATTTTACAAGGTATTGTTCTGTTTCAGTCCTCGAAGTTCTATGATGACGAGATACCATGTAAACAGGCCAATATCTCGGTTACAGATTTACTAGTGTTATCAGTAACAGTCGTCAATGCATGTGTCTATTACATATCTGGGTATATTCTGTCAAACTTTAAACAGTTCACTGATCTGGAATAAATGTCATATTTTTGTAGTGGTGGTTGTTTAGAGCTGGAAGCAATTTGGGTTATTCTGTTCATTTGATAACCAATAACTGATTGTAAATATAGATGAACCCGTGGCACAAGATATCTGATGCCGATTATTGTATAAAAGTACTAATTTCTCTATCTCTAATATGCTAACACAAACATAAACATTGTTAATATTCCATGTATATTCTTTCTTCTCAGCTGGGCAGGCCTATATTGCATGGTCTATATTATTGAGGTGTAGACTTTAAATGAACTTCTAATGTTTTTAGTTAATATATGATAAACGGACAAGATGTATATATGGTGAATTGTGTTATGGTTGCGTTATAATAGCTATGTATATAATTATATGTATATATCCAAATAAATAAAAATGTATGGTCTATGATAAACTGACAATGGCATGATGAAAGTATGTTTGTATGCATTTACCTCATATATACCTAATTTCACAGATAAATAATTATTATCTTTTAAATCATTACAGGGTTTTTACAAACATTATTTGGGGTATTATTAAATTACATATTATTTGTACAGCGCCTTTGAATGGCTCCTGCTAGTAAGGGCGCTTTATTAAATATACATTATTATTATTATTATTATAATTGTTTTCATTAAACATACTTTACAAATTACGCCTTCCACATACAAAGCTGTGAAATAATCTAAACCACGTTCAATTATTTTCTGATCAGCTGTCAAGTGATCGCCAATTGTAGGCTATGAATTAATTAAACTTGTGACTGGGCTGTGAAATCACTTAATTATTTATTTACGGTTTCAGAGCTTCGTTTCCTTCGATATCATGTGTGCACAACTAAAGTGTTAATTGATAAAAAAGTATGTGATCATGTAACATATAGTACTAGTATTGGCAATTCATTTCAACAATGCGCACACATGTACACGATCACATGTGGACATCAAGAGAGCTTTTGTTTATCTGATAAATACCTCCGGTCGTTGGAGGCGCCACTGGTTCAAAATTCAACATGGCGCGGCATGAGTAACGCCTCTGTATATTTAAACTCTCTGTTTAGAGTAACCTTCATAGCTCTTAAGTAATGAGTTGTCGTCTGCTTGGAGTGAATTGAAATTACCTCGACTTCATGTAAGTGGAAGTATGATTTACACAACATAACGTCAAAATGACTAATGCTCTAAGTGTTCGTTATCTCTACTTATGTTAAATCTCTGTGGATATTTGCCTAATAACCTATTGCAAAGCATCAACATAAATTACTGTCTCTGTAGCAACACATATGTTGAACTATTTTATAAAATTATATTACACTAGTTGAAGAGCAAGGAGCCAAGCCGACAGTTTGGAGTAGTCAAGGCATATACATGTACGACTAACCAATTGTAACTTAAAACTAAGCCTTTCAAATCAAGAGAGAAATCAATTTCTTTAAATAAAACTCAATGCCTTAAACATATCTCGTTCTGTGTGAATGTGGATAATTATGTTAATCGTGCATTTTAACACAATGTTCACGATATATTACAGAGAAACAAGCAATTTAAAAATGATATTATTATAGCACAGTAATTATTATTTTCTTAAAAAGTAATAGTGATGTATCAAATTACAAAATGTTTATCTTTTTGGTAAGAATGAACCTGTCTTAAAAGGCTTCGTTTACTTAATGACCACTTAAACCAGGATAATATGTGATTGTATATATATATATATATATATATATATATATATATATATGTGTGTGTGTGCGTGTGTGCGTGTGCGTGCGTGATAAAATACTTTCCTACAGAAAATATCATTTGTAAAATAACCAATGTGCATGAAGATTCTTTCAATCATCAAATTAAGCATATTTCACTTAATTTGTTTGAATGTGGGAGAGTAGACACATATCAATAGGGATCATTAACTTACTCACCATTCTATGTTCTATCTTAATCAAATACAAATCCTTGATAAAGAAATAAGTAACAAAGAGTTTTTCTTGACAGTCACAACTTCCATTACAATGCAATGATTGTACAATAGCATTTATATGCTTATAAATCATAGACCAGGTATTTTATTCAGCTAATATCCAAAACAAGATAGATTTTTAATTAATATTATATAAGTCTCTTACAATTTTAGTGTTTCAGTATAAAACTTCTGTATTAAAAACTTCAGTTATATAAAATATTCATATGCCAAATAAATAATATGGACCTAAGACTAAGCCTCGTGATATATTTTATACTATAATACAACAATAGTAATACATACTAATGTGTATTTAACAGCTGGAGCCACTCAAAGGCACTGTACAATGATATCTTGAATAAGAAATATTTAA
>JAODUP010002262.1:0-30916 GCA_025642065.1 Paralvinella palmiformis
TAATATATCGAGAGAGGGATTTACTACCTCGTTTAGTAAAGTAGAAAGATATAAAAAGAGAGGTTCTATGTTCAATCTTAATAGCATATCTAATTATCTTTTTGATAAAGAATATGATTGCCTCAATCACGAAAAGTATCAACTTTTTACTTTAACAAAATGGACCGTGTGTGGATTATACCAGAATATAACATATATATTCTTTGTGAATATAGAGTAAATGGCGAATAATGACATTATATAGACAAATACATAGATATGTGGACTTTAGAAATAAAAGTGAGTTGTTTTGCATTGTACCCACGATAATAAACCATTTGTTACATAGAAAATATAACATTATTTGTCTTATTATTATTTATAATTGATAAAATAATATATGATTTTAGAAAACACAAAAACAATCAGAAGAAACTGTTTTAAATTTTTTGCAATTTTTTAATTTTAAAACCTTTATTTCTGCATGCTTTTAAATTTTAAAAATATTTTTAATATTTTTAAATTTTTTTTTTTTTTAAAAAAAATATTTAATAAAAAATTAATAGTTTGTTTTTTTTTTTTGGGGGTTAAATTCCTGTATACATGTGTTATAGACTCACAAATTAAAGTCAATTATGTTGTGAGTGTATCTATATATGCGAGAACGCTTTTAATACAGATTTTTTGCTAAAAATAACCGCCTATATGGTAGAACAGAGCATGGAAAGAATATTATCACTTAAATGTTTCTTCAACGCCACAGTAATGGGTTAGGAAACAATTAAAATAACACATTCACTAATATTGCCAAAGTATATTAACACTCTAAAACTAGTTAAAGTTTCTAGTCATATTTAGTGTAAACAAGGTTTAAATGTTGTTTTTCTTTCTTGTGTTGTAATTAATAATCAAAATTAAAAAGAACATCATTCTATCTAAAGCTGCCATAGTCTTTGATTGAGAATCGTTTTAGATCAAACCGAAGATTACAGGTAACAAACTCACAACGATAAGAGAGAAGGCTTACTCCATCCTAGCAATATACCTCTAATCAATTTAAGACTGATCTGCGAAGACTAAGATGAAGTTTAATATGTGAAGTGGTATATCTTGGTATTTTCAATTTGATGATGGGGATATAAGTTTACACTTTACCATTTGTTCTCATCTCGTGATGATAACGATTTTTACAATCATAATCACATCCTGCTAAAAGCTGCCACATTCTGAATGTGACAGGCTTAGAAAGGATTTTCAGCAAGCCAGAAATTCCGAGTAATGTCTCTCAGCTTTGAAGACTTGAAATCGATAAATGTTATCTCTTAGCTTAGTCCGACCCGGAAGTCTGTAGTGTGGTGTGTTCACAATAGCACAATACTAACAATGAGAAGCAATTGCTTTGGGGGTGGGGGTCTTAGTGGGCACAACTTTGGGTCAATGTAAGTGGTCAATCATTTCTTTACATATGGCCCTCTCAGTTTAGAAAGTTTTAATTTACTCAGCATGAATGGGTGTAGGGGAGGAGGGGATAAGTTGTACCATTTTCCAGTTAACTCGACCTGTAATTCAAGTTATCACTTTTTCCACAAAAATGAATAGTGAGTCACAAAGAGCAAGATACTCTTCATATATATGGTCAGTATTAACACCACAGGATTTATCATAATTGTGTAGTTGGGGGTTGAAATGTTTTGTAAAGTGGCACAACGTACCCCATATATGAGGAAAGTTGTAGGGTAAGATTTGTAAATAATAAAAATGGCAATAACATGCACATTGTTTATAACACATTTGTTTTTTGCTTGTAATACAATTATTTATTGTATAATAAGAAAGTTTTCAGCAGTTTTTCTTGATTCTGAACAGAAATATATATGCTGTTCATAGTTTTCTTTACGTCGGCTTACATGCGGGTTAGGGAAGTTGGCAGGATCTTCATGTAGATCCCCCAGCACTCTTTGGCTTGGGAAGTTTATGGATGATATCATCCCTGCTGGAGGAGGCTCGGTCCTGTGAATTGATTTTGCTAGCCACTTTTTTCAAGAACACACCCTCAGATTCATCATCATCTATAACATCAACCCTAGCAATGTAGTGCTTACTGCTTAACTTTCCTGCAACTTTCACCACAACAAAATCCCCTTCAATAATCTCGACCTCTGTGGATGTGCGTCATCATCCGATTTAACTGAATCTGGATCGGCCTTAAATTGTCATCAGGCCGATCCACTATGTAATAATAAATATATGTAGTTAACTTAGGTTTTAACCAACATGTGTAACCTAAGACTAAACAGGCTCATAGTTAATTATAATTCCAATGTTATTATTCACAAAAACACTGATCAAGGGCCTCAAACTAAATTTGCATAACGTGATCATCATTATCACAGGCACAACTTACCCCTTGTTGCCCATTCCTGGTTAATTATGTCAGTGCATCTTTAATGATAGAGATGGTGGGAAAACAACATTATCCAATAATAACTATCTATACTAGTTATCATACACCACATATACCATTTCAGGATAATGTAAACAGGGAGTACAAAGAAAATTCAAAAACCTGTCTGCCTACGATTCACTTTAGATACCAAACTTCATACTCTTCGTCAGAGGACATTTGTTCTTCAGAAAAAATCACATGTCGCATACATCAATAAGAACTGTATGTTAACAATAATCAACATATGGCAGCACTTTTAAGTCATATCCACTCAGATAACCTGGAGAGGGGGTGGCTTACAACATGTGGGCGGGTGTGTTAGTTTATTTGTACTCGGATGTGTGTGTGTGTGTGTGTGTGTGTGTGTGTGTGTGTCTGTGTGTGTGTGTGTGTGAGAGAGATAGAGAGAGACTAATTATGTTGTATTGCCTCAAACTTATCACAATCGAGGGATGCCACCACTTGGAAAGCCTTGTGCCAACTCGGTATCACGCTGATTCAAACGTTGATCTGCATATTTGTCGTGCAGTGCTCTAACTACCGGATTACATGAATACTCAGTCTTCAGGGTATGATTACACTGAACCCAAAACAGGATCATCTTACTGAAATTATGAGACATGGATTCTTATTACAATGTCATAAAAGGTATTACTTAATAGAATGCATTAACTGGGGAAGTATAAATGGGTAAAAAACATAATACGTGGTGTTATGTTATACAGATAGCAGCTACTCGTAGAATTGTCTGTGGTGATACGTATTTCCAAAATGGAACACTGGCTTTCAGGTCATTATACAAGATCCTATTCCACATATTCAAAGTACTATTTAGGCTATCACATTTAATATAAAATACTATCTCCCCTACGGTGTACACTTTGAATCAAATTCTAATTCGCTAAATAAGTTCATATGGGCAGGGGGTTCTATTATAAAACAAAAAAGGTTGCCTGCAACTGTAATCCTCTCTACATCGCACAAAGTTGGCTGCTCTAATAAAATGGAATTGTCAAAGGTTTATTGTGCTAACGATAATTACTTTTACCAGAATCTGGCATTGGACAAGCAATCATTAGACCAGACATACTTCAGTTTATCAATTGGAGTTTCAATTGGAGTTCCCGACACATTACAATGTTCATGGAGTGACTGATTGTCCGGGCATAATCCAGATACACTAAATCGTTCAATTTCGGCCACGACCACGTAGAAGGTTAAAGTGATAACGAAATATAAAGAAATATTACTGTGATGTCGGAGGTAGAGTGGGTGAGAAAGTGAGCCAGTTATTGTTTGTTTATGATCAGAATTTATAACACGTGTGACATATGGGTTAGAGGGTCATTGGGATTCGTGGTAGAATATATATGGATGTAACAAACTAAGTTTGAACTATGCAACTTATCAAGAGATATTGACATAAACCAAAGCTGAGGTACATAGCCTAGAATGATGCTAATACACATAATATCGGTTGAATTTCGTCGAAACTTGGCAATTAGACAATTTGGATTATACATAAAACATAATAACTGTCGATAATAGATATTAAGTCGTAAAGTTAGATCGTTTTAGTCTTTTCCCTTGACAATAATATGTGATAAAGCAAGCAGCCCAACCTTTGGTACGTTTCACTTATTTTCATTAATATATAGACATATTGCTTAATCAGTTTATTATTAGATCAATAAAAGTAATTAAAAGCCGAAGCACAGAAAAGATATATGATTCTTTTACAAGAATATTTTGGTAAATAATGAACATTCTAGGATTTTTTTAATGTAATTGTACAAGTTAGCAAAATACGACTGAGTGTTAACCATAAACTTAATTTATATACTTTATTAATATTTTAAGTATTTTATTTTAAAAAAGAGAAAAAAGAGTTTTTGATTATAGAGGCCATACATTTATCACATATGATATGTGGTGCTGTTGCCTTGTTGGGCTAATGTGTTATACAAACTCGTACTTAGTGATCTAAAAGTATGCACATTTTAAATATAAACATCCGCTTTCTATTAATTAAAAAATGTAAACAAATTGAACTGACTTTGTTTTGTGAATACTAATAAAGTAAACAGCTATTTAATATATCGATTCTTGGTAAGAATTAATGAAGTGATAATCGAGCAATTTCCAACTTGAAAGAAGATGGCTTATATTACGTGTTTATTGAGGAAAAGTTATATTTGGTTTCTTGTTTGAATTATTGAACGGATAAATTTAAATCCCCATTCACTGGGTTTTTTTAAAAAGAATTATTTAACGGAATGTTTATACTATTTGCGGCTACCGGATATATGGTGACTGTCATTTTTGGCCAAGCAAGCTAAATCCCTATTGTCGGCCTTCTAGCAATATTTTACCAAAGGATCTCATTCAACAAACTTATCATAATAACACTTAAAGACTGATAATAGTATCATCAAAGGACTGAATCAATGAAGCCCCCCTAAAGTGTAATAAAATGACGTCCCTGTATATGACTTCTGCCCCCAGTAAGTGGTCCTAATGGGACTTATTAGAATAAATATCTCATCTGTTACCAGTGAAGAACAAAAGATTACCAATATTTCTCTCTATCACCACGCTTACTAACAGATAACTTGTATATCTGGTTTTGTATTGACGTTGTTCTAGCAACATATTCCCAGTCAGAGAATATGAAAAGAAACAACTGAAAGCTAGGTCTTACAAACAGTTCTAGGAGGATGAACAAATGTGAGTTTCTTGCTCTTATTATCAACGAAATTTAAATTAATTCCCGGATTTATACATAATTTATTAAGGCTAATAAGATTTGTTAATCAAAACGTATCATTTAATTTTATTGGATAAAAAGATAAACTTAGTTTCGCTTTAGATTATTGACAATTATGAAAAATAATAATATTGTCATGTACCATATCTAAACTCTATGTGTTTGTTTTTTCAAGGTGAACGCTTAATATTAGAGATGGCATGATTTCATATTTCTTACATGTAGCTAGCATCCACTTTGTGTAGCCGATTACTTACAGCCTTGTTAATTATATGCTATTTCTGTGTTATTTGTTATTAATCTTATTTATATCCAATTCGGATCACCAATTTATATTCCGTTACATTTGTTGCTAGATAAATATATTAAAAGGAACTTCCCAGGCTATCAATATATGACACAAATGTGTGTTTGATATCAAGAAATTAGACTATAATTACTTGGCTAGAAAGTAATTCTAGTATATTAGTGAATACTCACCCACGCCTAATATATTTTCATAAATATAGGACTCTTGCGCGTGTTTATGTGTATGTAGGTGTTTTATGTTACAAATACTTTTATTTAACATCAATGTTTAGAACATATTTAATGTCATCCAGAGGCTAATATTACTGACAAAATTATGAAATATATATAATGAAATTAAGAAATTAACAAGACACTCATGCCACTGATACACAATTATCCCTTAAGCCATTTACACACCCCTAGCATCCGATACAAGTTTACACATTTAGCAAACTCCATATCCCCCACCCCCTTCCCCCTAATACATTCACCTTGTACAAAGCACTTACTACCCAGTCACAGGAAATAATACTGTACGTAAAATTAAAGATGAATTGACTAAAACCTACATAAGAAAACCTACATACTTGTAAATTAGTATAGCATTTGTATAATAAACCTACATACTTGTAAGTTAGTATAGTATTTGTATAATAATGAAATGATAACAATGCGTATCTTGTTATAAAACTGAGAAAGGATATTATTTAATATAAAATTAGCTATATGATTACATGATTACAAAAGTTTAATAAAAATAAATAAAAGCTTTTATACAGAAGTGATAATACGTTTAATACAAAGGTTATACAAAAAGAGATATAATACTTTAATTGTTAAGGAACAATTTACAGATTTATACTCATGCACTTGTGCCCTATACATACACACATGCAACATTTACACAGTGGCTCACTCCAGTTTAGCACCAGAATTAGATAATGAGTCCTGTTCATATATCTTGGTTCGACACTGTTTGACACATAGATTACTACAGTTTTTCTGGTTGTATTTCACACCTTTCACATGGAATAAATACCACTTAAAGGAGGGAGAGAGTTTGTTAACAGCCTTGTAGATCTCGACCAAGATTTCCCTGTTGCAAGATAATTCTAGTGTTGGTAGTTTGGCACGGGTTACATATAATAAAGGCGTGGATTCAGGTTGTTTTCGTGATGCTTATTATTCTTACATAATTATAACGAAATGACCACTACCTAAGTAGAACACAAATTATACATATTAATACGTACATAATGCAGCTATAATTGGAAATAAAGCATATATACCAGTATATATAATTTATATTATGATAATAATCCTAATACCTCCAACAATAGCAGAAATAGTAGTATTTTCACAAAATAGCACGACTAGTTTCTATTATAAAAAACCCTATCAACATCTGCTCAACATGCATCATTATTATGTAGATTACTCATTAACCAAAAAAATTAAATGATTCTCATATACAGATACAGGAAATTTAAATCCATCATAAATATATTTACTCTAAATAATATATTAGAGATAAACGGTAATATTATGTCACGTAAATAATGGTTATGAAATTTAAATCTTAGAGATCTCACACAAAGGGATGTTTATACCACTACTACTACTACTACTACTACTACTACTACTACTACTACTACTTGTATTATTATTATCTCTTATATAGTTGTATGGCCGTGTCAGCAACCGTATTTCCAGTCAATCTTATTTGCTTCAAACAAGAATATTATTCTTGATGAGAATGCTGATAATAGGTGATGGTTTGATATTCTAATGAACAAGATTAAAAGAAATTGTAGGAACAGGATATATTTAATAATACTGACCAGCAACATGCTCTATCAGTAATAGTCGTGACACTTTATTTGGTAACACTTCTCCTGAAATCTGAAACTGTGATATAGTAGAAATATTAGACTGAGAGGTGTCTCTGATATCAACCATTGGTAAAGTGCTGGCAGTAGTGATAAATGAGTGGGGGAAGGAGGTAATGAGTGAATCGGAAAGTGAATGAGTGAGTGAGTTAAAGAATACTTTCCGGTTGAAATGAAACAGTCAGAATGACATGTTTTAATAAAGGATGATACTCTAATTGAGACAGGCTAACTGAGATTCAATGCTGGAAACCTACTATAGATTAACGCAGTACAAATATACGATAGAGTAAGTGTATAGGGTTGAATGACACATCGTCGTAGATTAGATTAATCTTTGGCCTCGAAAGTTGAGAGTAATACAAAGACTTACTACCCAATGTACTATGATGACGATGATGATTGTTGTTTTACATTTGTGCATATGATAAGCTAAATGGGCCGAGCGACCTCCAAAGGTAATGAAGCGAAGTCAAAGATGAAACACTCTTCAGATATGCCCACGCCGAGATTCGAACTCAGGTGGTAGCGATATGTGGTCCAGCGCGCTACCAACTAGACCACGGAGGCGCCATATTACTAACTTAGATAGCCGGCCAGCACATTCCTCAACGCTATCTCTTCCATCCCATTTTGTTATCAGTGTTTCAATTAAAACTATCTCCAACACCAACTGATAGATTTATTATTAGAATAGTGTTCTCACAATCCGCCATGACCTTTGTTTATTTTCTAAGGCCTATCATAATTGGCTTAATTCTCAGAAATACAGTTAGATAATAGGAAAAATGCGTTGTAGTAAGTAATTTCAAGTCATCAATATATCTAATACAACATTGCCTTCAGCGATAAGAAAACAATATAATAGAATATCAAGAATGGAATATTGATCCTGTCCTTAGATGATTGTTTCGTAGCACATTGATTACACATCGAAATCAATAGTTGCTGGTTTAGACTATATCTGACACGTTATCGATCTCGTGCATATAATGATTTATCATTTACTGATTGATCTAATCATAACAGAGAACAAGTTATCGTCGAGTAAATAAACGTGAACGAGCGTCTTTATTGACATGATTAAAGATAGAGCTATGTCTATACGAGGATAATCATGTTACACATCTAGTTGTTTAGAATGAGAGTGATAGTGTGCGTAGTTCTTGAGTGGGACTTAAAAAAGCAAAGCCAAATTATTATACATTATAAAGTATCTATAGGGTATTCTGGTTAGGTTCACGAGGATGTTATATTGACGTTTTTGCGATAACATAAAGACATTTGGTGTAACTAACTTGATAAGAATATAACGTTACTTGCAAGATATAAAGCGGTTTACTAGAAAAAGCCTCTTTCAAATGCTAAACTGCTTAAATATTATATATGATGATGGTCTTCTGAATAAAATCAACATTCTTCATAATATAATAATTCTTAGCATGAAAAATGAGTTAATCATATTATATCTGTTCACACACTCACTCAAACACATACACACGCACGGACGCACACACACACATACACATACGCACATACACACACATACACGCACGCACTCACGAAAGACGTACAAAGGTACCAATCTCTCATAAAATGAGTTCGAATTGGTAACAGAATATATTTGGCGACACACGGTACAGATCCAAGTGACAAAGCTGGAGCAGGTAGAACCAGAACAAGGAGAGATAAAAGTTTTCAAATAATAAATGGACCTGGGGTCTTCCCATTTTATGAATCTGGATCAGACATGAAAGGGTGAGAATATTAACAAAGAATTTATATATAATTTTATCTAGAGGAAATATCGTATAATTACTAGATAAAGCCTTAATTTTAGACATCGCATTCACAGAATTACCCGGACAAGGTCTACCTGGTTTAACGTAAAACAGTTCTTATTAGCGGAAGGCTTTGTCACTTTTGTTGCTAGGATTAGAACGCGACTAAGTTATAGCAACAGTTAACTGTATTGGTTATAGCAACCATGAACAGTGTGGCATATGTGAGCAAATGAAACAGTTCATGAAGAACAAGGAGTATAGTAATTAGAATATCAGATATGTTTTTATCATTTGGAACCGGAATGAAATCATCATATCGATCTGATACTGGACATCTGTAGACGGATGATTTACAGAATTGATTGACGTTTCTTGACAAGAGACAGTTTGTAAGAGAACACCCACTGGGGGGGGGGGGGTTGTCTCTCACAAATAGGCCGATAGGGCTATCGTATTCACATTTATAGTGTTGCTGATGTTTTACAGATCCTCAAAATTTATGAAATATCCCGACATCTCACGGGTTATTTGCTACAGTCAGACTATATGTTAATCCCATGCTAGTCCAAATTAATCCTCCAACAAGGATTAAAAAAATATTTAGCTTTAAATAAATTATATTGTTGTCTATTTTCTGCATTCCCTCGACCCAGATTTGAATAACAAAATTCAAACTTTTAGAAAATGACAGGGTACACGTCAAAATAGAACATTCTTGTGGTTTCATATATATATATATAAAATATATATATATATATATATATATATATATATATATATATATATCACCCACCTATCAACATATTAGTAAATATTGGTCAATTTACTTCCTTGTATCTAGTCCAATCCCAATTTAATTCATGTTAAGAGCACTGCCTGTGGGAACATCTGTTTGTTTTATATTTTGACAGCTGTTTTCGGTTTTCCGTTACTTCGTAAATAGTCACACACTGTCCAAATTCATCTTTATAATACAGTTTCTTTAACTTAATGTTTTGTCGAGAGATTCCTTGCTCGTCTATAAATTACAGAAGCACGATAACTAGAATATATTATAATCCATTGAAAATTTCAAATCTTTGGATCATGATACAGAGTGTTCAATCTAATAGACTGAGGAGTGTTTCGGGGCTAAGACTATCAGAATATGGTAGGTCTTTAGGCGCTGCCACATATTGTGTGTATCTTCGTTGTGTCTTCTCAATAGGTTCAATAGTCTCTTTCTTAATTGGATTCCATATATAGTTCGCATTTACAAATAACTTGTTACTTGAGATTTGCATAATAATGACACCAGTGTTTTGTCCATAATTCGGAACCAATATTTGGTTACTCCAACATCTCTCCTTGTGTTACCTTCCTACTTTCGCTGCCTGTATGAATATGTTGACGTTAATGAGGAACGGGGAGGGGGGACACTACACATAGATCTTTCTCTTATTGAAAAGGCACAGCTGTTATTTAAATATATCTACTAATAATATTGTACTCATTTAAGTAACTTGATATGTTCTGTAATTTGCATTTATCTGAATTAAGTCAGAGTTATCACATATTTGTCCAGATGGTTAGATAGTCCTAGTAATCATGGAGTGAGATCTTTAATAATATACTATCAAATATGATATAACTTGGTGCCACTGTAACGTTTCGTAAAGTATCTCGCAGGTGAAATATATGACACACATAATATACGTAAAATACACTATAGTGAGTTAGTCCACTAAGAATAGGTATTGAGATTATCCTATATATTGAATTCTTTACCCCATAGTATCTGATTTAGATTCATGAATATTTTAAGAAATGAGAGCTATTAACATATTATTGGTTTTATCTGGGATTCATTTTTACAGCATTTATATGATCTATTTATGACCTATATATAGCAATAGCCATTCAAAGGCGCTGTATAAATAATATGTAATATAATAATACCCCAAATAATATGTCTGTAAAAACCATGTAAGTGATTTAAAAACAAATTATTTATCTATGAATAGGTGTATTTTAGAACAGAATAAAAAAGTTCAAGAGACTATGCATTTCTAATATCAACATATTCCACAAAGAATCTTGAAGGTGAAATATATGATTAAAGCCTTTTGTGTTGCTAATTCTATCTCATTATGTAAGGTACGATTGCCCTTGTACTTCGTTTGAATATCGCGTTATTTGTTATACAGTGGTAGAGTTATAGGTGTTAAGATAATGTTTAGTGACATGTCACTTCTTCACATAAATCTGTGTTCAGGAAGCTATACATTTCATGCCCTATTTCAAAGATTTGAGGATGATATGTATTTCTGTGCTGAATTGGTTCTAGTAGATGCAATGACTATAACGAGCAGTGCTCAACTCTTATGCTAAGAACATGATATTATGAAAAATTATGTTTCATTCCGAATTACTTGATCATGTTATTGACATCACCACTAATAACACTGTATCAGTTTGATAACTAAGAGGAGCTTTATTCAAGTAAACTATTGTATTCTTTGTAATTAACTTTAATTTTCTATGAGTGAAGACATAACACTTGTCTGTATTACATCAACAATTCTTGAACCACCTCTGTGGCTTCATACAACTACTTTCCCATGTTTATGGTCATCCTGTGAGGTAAATCGGAGGTTTGAATCCCGACCGTGGCACTATATTAGGAAGCGTTTTCATCAAGCCATCAACTGATAATGTTTTCTCCACCGAATATGCCACATACTGTAACTTCTAGATGTGTTTAAAAGTAATCCTCTTTGTGAAGCAGTAAATTTTAAATCATGTGAGTCTCCCCATTTGAAGCCACATAAAATAACTGCCAATTCGACCATTATTATTATTATTATTATTATTATTATTATTATTATTATTATTATTATTATTATTGTTTTTTTATATTACCTATTACGGGAATATTAATACCAATCAGTAACATATCATCAGTAATGGATAGTCCACGATAAGCCATGTCATTATGACCCCCTCTAGTGTTGTGTATTAGCCAGAACACCTAAAGGTTGCTTTATACTGTATAATAATTGGTCTTTGTCTTATTGAGTCCCATCCAATATATACAATGCATCCCACTCCCTGTTTAAATAATTAGATATGTAACATGATTATCCTTAAATAGAAATCTTTAATCATGTCAATAAATCCAATCGGTCATGTGTATTGGCAATTATTGCTCTATCTTGATGGGAACAATTAGCAAATGGCGATCAAATGTTTCCTACGTATGACTGATAGTAAGTCAAATATTGTCTAAATCAGAAACTATTGTAAATAGCTTCTTTGGTGTTGCATAAATTTGCAATTATCCAGTTAAACTAGCAAAACGAGATGGAAGGTACATAATTCAGAGACGTTTTGATCTTTTACACAAATCTATTCAAGGTCTATTAGAATCTATATTTCTGTAGTGCTCCCAATTTCCTAGCACAAATAATGAACTCAAATATGCTGATTTGCCGTTCAACTCCACACACTCGTTCTATCTAATTCTATTCTAACACTATATAATACCACGTCCTTAAGTAGGATCTTTCGGGGATTGGATCTCTATTCCTAATTTTATCATTTAAAATGATTTAGTTTGAGTATCTTATTTCTCTCTAGTGGTAGTCCTTTAACTGTACGACTCCGGTTAATTCAATGTTTAATCTAAACAATGCACTCACTCACTCATACTCTCGCTCGCTAAGAGACAACTTAAAGCCTGATATTTCTAATAACGTATCGCCAGTTTCGCAATTCATATGATAACATATCACTTAGTATGTTATGGATATTACTGGCAGGAGATGTTTATGATAAATATTGATCAATGTATCTGGTATCTTCAGTAGTATGTGTAATATGTAGTACTTTTATATATATTAACATTTTCAAATCAGACCTAACGTCTTCTATACAAACTATAATTATAATATAGGGTTTTATTAATGGCAAGGAAACTAAAGTTAGCTTTGAATGTCATAGTACAGACTGGACATAACTGAACCTAGGAAAGATAATTCTATTCCCACAAACAACTAAGGTGAATTATATATACAACTAAACTTGTTATATAAAACACACCAACCACACGAACTGTGTCCAATGGATTGATACGAGCTGCCTGTCATAATTTATTTTCATCTCCTTCTGTATTAAGACGTTTTGTATGATGTCATGGCAACATTTGTATTGAAGAATGCCATAATCCATTCTTATTCGTAACAACGAGAATGTGCCCCCCCCTCCCTCCGAAAAGTGCCTTTGCCTATTAAGACTGGATATATAAGTCACGGATAGGGAAAGAAATAGTATAGATTAGCAGTGTTCTTTGTTACAGTAGTAGAATTAGTAGTAGTAGTAGTAATAGTTGTTGTATAAGTAGTAAGAGTAGTATATGTAACAGTAGTAGTATAAGTATTTGATTATGCTTGATTTAACTTCCCTTTTTAATATAATTGATCATCTAATACTACTGAATCGTTTAGAATTTTACTTTAGCATCCAGGAAAAGTCCATAACGTGGGAAAAGTCGTACCTCCCCGACTTAACTTGGTGTGATTGAGTCGAGGATAAAACATCATCAGATAAAGGTCTTCATTTTGATGTACCTCAAGGATCCGTTTTAAGACAAATGAATTACTGTTTGTACACTAAACAAATTGGTGAAATAATTAAACATAATACTAAATGTCAGTGTTATGTCGATGATAATCTAGTCTACACGCCGTTTAAATCACTTGATAAATGGGATGACAGTTCATCTTCAGTTGAAGATTGCACTGCAAACATAAATATTTGGATCGATAGCAACATAATGAAACTGAATAAGGATAAAAATCGAATTCCTTGTTTTCTCATCCACGAAATGTGTAAAGAAAACGCAGGATCCAGTTATATAATTTATTCCATGTCTGTGATAAATCATCGGCTTATATTGGATAAAACTCTATGTATGGAGAATTAGGTTAATTATACTTATAACTATTCTTTTTCTCAAATAAGAAATATAGTAGTTATTCGTAAGTTCATAAATGATGAGTCATGCAAGATTTTAGCCGAAGCACTTATCTCTATCTCTTTTATATATATATATATATATATATATATATATATATATATATATATATATATATATATATATATTCATATTTGGAAACTCATCACAAAATGCAACATTCTATGTTATTCACTCACTCACTCACTCACTCACTCATTCACTCACTTACTCACTCACTCAATCAATCGTTTATTTGTTGATTCAGTTACACACCTATTTACTCACTCGCATGTTCGCTCGCTCATTCAATCGCTGACTAATTCACTCACTCATTTACTCACCCACTCTTTCGTTCGCGCACGCACTCACCCAAGTAATTATTTTACCCAACCCTTTCAATCACATGAGCATTCATTCTCTCACCCATTCATTCACTTTGAGACGCTGGTTAGACTACAAATATGTGGTTATACAGTGATTGGTAATGTCTCTTTAAAATTCCAAATTGTTAGTGATATAACTTATTTATTTTTCATCATTACGTAACCGTAAACATGTTATTATTGAACTTTGTTTTGTTGTGTATCAATAAGGTGATGTCTAGCTTCTCCCAATGTTAATCATCACTTTACGCTATCTTTCTGAGCGATAATCTATTCTCTTCATCATAATTTTGTCTAGATAACAAAGTGCCTGTAGCTTACTTTCCACATTCGATGTTCACCAAAATGTCATAGGAGACATGATTTGTAATTAAAAAGTCCATATATATATATATATATATATATATATATATATATATATATATATATATATATATATATATATATATATATATATAAACTTTATATCTGTATAAAAGCTACCTATATATATGCCTATCAATCTGCCTACCTGTCTATCTATCTTATTATTTACCCGTGTATCACTTGAGAGATCACATTTTATCATTAATCCATACACGTATTAACTCATTGCTTCTTACTATCATTCATTCAATGTATCCAATTGTTCGTTCTTTCATGATAAGTCTAGCTGTTTTTATTACCCCCGTGGGATATATTAATTATATATATATATATATATTATATATATATTATATATATATATATATATATATATATATATATATATATATATATATATATATATATATATATATATATATATATATATTTATATATATATATATATATATAGGTTATACTACCCTAAAAATTGTAAGTAACATATTAGAAATAAATGGAATTATTCTGTCACGTAAATAAGTTGAGATCTCACACAAATGAGAATTAATGATGATAATAATAATAATCCCAATTCTACTACTACTACTGCTATTACTGATATTACAACTACAACTACTTTTATTATTATTATTATTATTATTATTATTATCCCGTATATAATTATATAATCGTATTAGGAACGTTTTTTCAGTCAATGGTATTAACTGCACACAATAATCTTATTCTTTATGAGAATCGTAAACATAAGAGATGGTTTGTGATTTGAACAAACAAGATTAACAGAATGTATAGGAACAAGATATATTTAATAATATTTATCAACAAATCTTCTATCAGTAAGAGTATGACATCTGAATGGGTGTTTATTCTCCTGAAATCTGAAACTGGTGAGGTGTTAATAATATCAGACTATCAGATATATCTGAAAACCGCAATTGACATAGTGGTGATAGTAGTGGTAAATGAGTGAGGGAAGGAGATAGTGAATGAGTGAGACAGCGATTGAGTGTTTTATTTGAATTCAGCATTGAGGTATAATGCTTAAGGATTACATCCGGATGAAATTTAATAGTCATAATGACATGTTTCATTAAAGGATGATACTTTAATAGAGACACGCTTAACCGAGACCCAATCCTAGAAACTTACTATGGAATCATCAATTAACGTAGTACTGGTATTTGATGGAGTGAGTGACTGAGTGGGTGAATGAAAGTACGATTGAATGACACATCGGCATAAATTAGGTTAATCTTCGTCCTCGAAAGTTGAGAGTAATATTCATCAACGCTATCTTGTCCATTCTATTTTGTCAATTGATAATATCTCCAAGTACAACTAGCATAATTATTGTTAGAGAAACACCTTCACAATCAGCCATAACACGTTTTTATTTCCTTTGGATCTGTTCCAATCATTATCAAACAAATAATATTAGATAATAGAAAATACACGTAGTAATAAGTATTTTCAAATCATCAATGTATTAATCGACCATTGCCTTTAGTGATAAGAACACACAATAATAAAATATCAAGAATGGTATATTGATCTTTTCCTTTGATGATTGTTTCGTGGCACATTAATTACACTTCGAAAGAAATAGTTGCTGTTTAGACTATATCCGACATATTATCGATCTTGTATATAATGATTGCCATTTACTAGTAGTTTTCATCATGACAGAGAACAAGTTCTCGTCTAGAACAAAAGCATGAACCAGTGGCTTTATTGACATGATTAAAGATAAAAGTACCGGACAACACAATGGCATAATAGATTAGACCATAAGCAATAGCCCTCATTGGCAGTCGGGACATAATAATGTAGACATGTTTTTAGCTTCAGTAGTAAAGTAGAAGTGATGCTTTGACGAGTTCTTTTAATTGGCTATGGGAAGTAACCCCTGAAGCTAGGTTTGACCATTTGTTCCATATTTGGGGGAATGCCTAAAATTGAGGGTTACTACTGAAATATGACGGACATCGCTTAATGTACATTGGATTTGATTGACGCGTCTCATTGTTAATTTGAACATCTTTATTTAATGGAAAAACATATCGAAAGAAATGGACAGAACAGAGAGTATATGTACTGATATAAATCGTATAGTTTCAATATTTGAGAATAACAAAATAATGGGCCAGTATGGCTGTTAAAAGGAGCTTTATTTATGAAGCATATTGCACGTTTCTGGAGTATGTTAGTTTTCCATGAATAGTTTGTTTGCCATTTCCTCATACAACCCATAAGAAAGATAAGAGTGAATTAGGGCGAAGTAGAGATTCCGTAATATGGCATGAGATAATATAAGAAATAACTTGTTTGCTAGCAAACATAGCTGGAGCTAATTTACTGTTTATTTGAAATCGTTGCTTCTGCCATGATAGATCTTCATCTATTGAGATTCAGAGAAACTTAATAGATTATTCAACGCAATAATTACCAATCCTATTCAGTGGAATTCCATTTATTAGTATATACTTATTTGCAAAAGTACAAGATTTATGTTTAAGTCTAACGACTATATATTTAGGTTTCTTTGCGTTAAGAGATAACTAATTAGCACTTGTTATATGTCTAGCTGTTTAGACCGATTGTGTAGTTCTTGATTGGGACTTAAACAACAAAGCCAAATTATTATACATAATAAAGCATCTATCAAATATTCTGGCTAAGCACACATTAATAGAGGATGTTTTATTGACTTGACCTGTCTTGGATTATCCATCAATATTGATAAAAAATTCAACAGTTTGTTGTTAATATTCCAGATGTTGATTGTTCGGATGTAATAAAAACATTTGTTGTATTTGCATTAGTAGGAGCATGACATTACTCACAAAACGATACAGTGGTTAACCAGAAGAAAGCTCCCTTCAATTGTTAAACTGCTCCAGTATAACTTTGAATATTGTCACGAAATAACCTTCTGATCATGAATACATTTTTCATAAAATAACATTTCTCACCATGAAATATGGGTTAATGATATTATATTCTCTAATAAATTGTTAGGGAATTGTCAAAACGATTAGTGATTATCTTTGCCAGTTTCTTGCTGCGAGCTGTGGTATCAAATGGTATGTGTTTTACGTGATTACGCTTTTTGTACGTAGCCTGCATGTAGCCGCTTTCCTGTGGGCGTGACATATTTGTCGTGTACGAAAAGCGAATTAGCTGGTTCCCACAGGCTGATGAGTAGACCAGACACATGCTTAGGTATACGCACACATCTATTAATATGTGGAGGTATGGAACATTTTATTTTAGATTAATGTATGTATAGTTGTATTTAGATTTTAGGAGGTAGGTTTCGAAGGATGTTTAGATATGTTGATGCTCTGTGCCTGTTGCCTCTTATTATGTACCCTAAAACACACACACACACAGTTTTAATAGTAGTCGCTTCATGACGCCTGCCCGTTGTAAAAACTGATCTTTGAAGACAGTGACAATTGGGTTATATGGTTTATATAGTATTGCTTTGAAGAAAGATACAGCAATTAAAAAATAGCTATAAATAGGGCTGCTTCGATAATTAATCTAAACATTCTCACTACTGCCGTGATCTGACTTGGGTGTTCTACTCCCAAACTCCACTGCTGTAGGTGATTCGTATTTTGATTTTGCTTGGCGGCTTAGGGACTGGTGAGACATTACACATGTCTCAGCAAGAAAAGTCGCCACTCTGGATTCAGTGCCCTGAAGAAACGTCCAGAGTTTGAATTCACGGTTCGAGATTCTCTGTGCCTGTACCTTATTATACACAGCTAAAACGCACACACACACACACACACACACACACACACACACACACACACACACACACACACACACACACACACACACACACACACACACACACACACACACACACACACACACACACACACATTATTATTACCAATAACAGTGTTAGCTAGTTGACTGATGATATTTTATATGGAAAAAAAACTATATATAAGATATAACAAATATAATACTAATGCGTATTGTTTGCATGATGATAGGCATAAAGTAAAACTCTGACTAATGTATCATAATATGTATATGCTGGTTGTTTATCTGTATACGTGTATCTGTGATAGAGCAAGCTTGTACACATACTACCCCTATTGCTACTACTTCTACTACCACTAAAACTACCATTAAAACTACTACTACTACTAATACTATTACTATTACTACTACTACTACTTCTACTTCTACTATTAGCATCCACAACGGCACCTATAATAATACAAAACATAAGAAATAATATGTGGATTTTCAATCATTCCACAATAATAGATTAGGACTCATTACACATAGCACATGGACTAATATTAATAAACGAATTTAACAATTTGAAATGGAATTTCGAAACTCATTATATTTAGTTTATAATTAATAAATAAAGCATCAATCCATAAATGTGAAATGTAAATGAATCGATTTTTAATCGGGGTGAAGTGAATGATAAAACACTTTCAGACATATCCAATCTCGGATTTTCGGGAATATGGTATTGCTTTATATTCCACTATTCTACCAGTTACATCATGTATATACTTGCCAACATCTAAATATACATAGTTTAAGTATGGTGTAATATGAACAAATACGGATAATTTAATATTAATATAACAGGTATACTTGCAGTTGTCGATTAGGTGGTTATGATAGGAAACCTAGCAATAAAAGTTCAATATCATCACTTTAACATTTCACTTGTTATTTGTGTGATAGGATGACATATTGTGATCACCATTTTTATGTCAGTGTAGTGAGTCTATTAATGCTTCATAAGTGAACACAGTTCTGGATTTGTTGTCCTTATAAGCGAAAGTTAGATTCAAACTATGAAGTTTACAATTTTGGCGCACGCTAGGGTTAGGACGATTATTGATTTTTCACACTATTAGACTTTTGTGGCTCTCCCATATAAATGATTGATTGGTTGATAAATACTGACCAAACAATACCGATGCTAAGAATATGACAACAATTACTAGATGTTATAGTATAATATCTGTCTTAATGAGAATTAATTGGGTTGTCATTAATTTGCACAAATAAATTCATCCCCAATTTTGAGTGAAAAGAAAGCATTATCAACGTACAATTCGTTAACACTTTCGGAATTAGAAAACAAGCTTTCCCAATGGTCATACTTCCATCCCATTAACCCACGTCTAGAGGAAATCACGCACAGTCTATGAGTACGACGTATTGTTGGTAGATATATCCCAATGGCATACTCTATTAAATATGTCAACACAATATGTTATGTTTGGCTCAATTTGTCGTCTAAGGAAGACAATTAGATAGTAGATGGCGTATGAAGAAAGTGCTATAAGATCAGAAATTACATATCATCATTCTTGTTGACAACTCTATCTCAGTTGTCTATAATTTAAAAATAAATATAGCGAAATCACAACACTGTCAGCTTTATTTTACCTTTTGTTTAGATGCTGAAACCACTAAATCATCACTGTATTTATATTAATGACTCGTAGGTGTTCACTGAAGTATTACTGATAATAAGCTGTCAATAGTCATAATATACTATGATCAATGTTTTGGTCTATATTGTTATATTTTGATATGCTTTAAGCAGCCTAGAAAAGGCTATGTTAGAATACGTTAATCCTACAAAGTGTGGCACATGATAATATGTCAGATAAACGAGAATATTGGAGTATCGACTTCGTGACATATAGCGGGATTATTGTGTCACACATTTTTAGATCATAAAGACATGCCATTGTATGTAACAAACATAATACGCAACATCCATTGTAATTACAATGACACTTATAATCTCTTTAATTACAGACGTTATAAAAAATACTTGTGTCACTCAGTTCATCAGATTAACTCATGATCTCCGCACTAGAAAAATCACACATATGTGTTTGTAATTAGCCATGAATGATTGTGATTGGGTATGAGATAGACACAGGTAATAAAAAGCATCGTGTGTCAGTGTGTATGGCCAAGGACGGTTGTAATTAATTACGATATAGATTTAATTATCGTAGGTGGGCAGGTTAATTAACAACTACTGACAACATGTTGGTGTGTCTTTCATGACTGAACTAGCGGAAATATTTGGCAATGTAATTTTTTTTAATTCTTTATTAAATGTATAGTATTGCTATTTGAAGTTATAAAACATGATTTAAATACTGTATTCTCCCATACTGTTAATAGTAACAACAACAACAACAACAACAACTCAATTCCATCAAAACCGCCACAATTTCATATATCTCAAATTTAGAAACGAAAATACAGGTAACAACATACAACAATCAGAACCAAGGCGTATTTCACCTTAGCAATTCATCTCTGATACAATTTTAGACTGATCTATGACAACGAATATTAAGTGTTATTTCCATGAATCAGTGATGAATGTCTTATTTCCATTTACCCTTTCATTTATTGATAGGTGATGGCCTATCTTTGTAATTTTGTTTGATTATGGGAGGATAAGCTTAGTACTTGATCTTCTAGTGATCACAAATATGTTCTGAATAACAAGCACAATCTGCTAATAGCTTTCACACCATACGTGTCACAAGATTATAAACGTTTTTACATTAAGTTGAAAACCCGAGTTGTAAATCTGAAGTAAGAAGTTTGGTATACTGCAATCAATACAATACAAACAATGACCAGGGATTAGCTTGTGAGTGCCTCATAAGGTCCAACAATTCGTTGCATATGGTTATCTGAGTTCAGAAAAGTATTGCTTGCGCACGCACGCGAGCGCATGTGTCTGGATTAATGGGTATACGTGAGACAGAGATAGAGTAAGTGATTAGTTTGTTTAGCCTCTAATAGAATAGAAAAAGACAATTCGTTTTAGTAGTATCATTCATTATTATTCAGACAATAGTCACTCATACAAATAGGTTCTGCCAATGATTAACTCATGTTCAAAGGTATTAAGATTATAAAAGAAAGGTATATTTTATCGTTCCCGAACTATTTGATGATGTAAATGTATAGCAAAATAATCTACATCATTTTTAAATGTAAACCTATTCTTTCTTTTAGACAATTAAAATATATCGTGAAACTTGGACATGCAAAATGGCAATCGATTTGACCTTTTATCAGCCTGCTTGCCACAAATTATTATTGATACTAAAGCTATATTAATGTAGAACACCGAGATTGTAGGAGGTAGCTATTGACATGAGAAGGGAAATACATTGTATTTAAAAAGATTATGACGTCTAAGAAAATCAGTAATTAGAAAGTTAGTGATAAATATATGTCATAGATTTCTCATTCTTTTAATTGATTACGTTATATTTACGTTCTCAATCAACGTTTCCCTGATATGGGTTCAGTATAACCTGGTTAAGATGATGATGACAATTTGATTAAGGCTGTGTCTGTATTCCATGCTGTCTGATCATTTTCTTATTAACATTAATGTATTTTTACAGAAACAATCTGTTTTAGCTAAAGTTATTTCATATAGAACAAATGAGTCTTTTCTTCCTGATCTGCGGGTCTCTTCTCTTTCTAGTTACAAATAATACTCTTGCCTCTACTAAATATAAATATTATAATAAAAGATCAAAACATCCAGGGATATCAAAGGACTGTTTTCAGTGTTGTGACTAAAGTATTACATAAAAGTCAAACTGTCCTTCCAAATATTATCAACTCAGATAAAGATATGGTCCATTGTTTTAATAACTTCTTCTGTCAAAAAATATTAAATACACATACTGGATTCCATTTCAGCACCTTATCACAGGGTAAGCCATTGGTAGAAGAGTCCTGCATGTCCATGGTGGATACATTTGAACCTTTTACAGAGACTGATATCAGACAGTTGCTGACAAGGTCATCTAATGCTTTCGTGCAGTTGACCCTATGCCTACATGGCTTGTGAAAGATTGTCTGGATATTCTTATAAACCCAATTATAAAGATCCATGAAAGTTGCCCTTGTAAAACCATTAATAAAAAAACATACTATGGACTGTAATATTCTAAACAATTACAGACCTGTTTCAAATCTTACATTTGTATCTAAAGTTATAGAAAAGGCAGTTGCTTTCCATCTAAACAAATATTTAATAAATAATAACCTTAATGAATCACTACAGTCTGCCTATAAAAGTGGTCACAGCACTGAAACAGCCTTGGTTCGTGTGAAAAATTATATTATGATGTCAATTGATCAAGGTGAGCCAGTAATACTTGTTCTTCTGGAATCTGTCTGCTGCATTTGATATAATTGACCATAATGTTCTTTTCTCTAGATCAGAAGTTTGGTCTGTCAGGTAAAGTATTTGAATGGTTTCGATCCTATCTGAAACAACGCTACCAGATAGTGTATGTTCATGGTATTTTATCTGACGTTAGGTTTTTGTTATCTGGTGTACCACAGGGTTCAGTTCATACACTAGCATCACAGATGGGTGCATCTTCGATTACCCCTTTTGGGTCAGTAAGAAATCTAGGGGTTATTTTTGACAAATTATTTAACATGTATGAACATGTCACATCAGTATGCCGATTTATCTACTACCATCTTAAGAACATCCACTGTTTAAAATCATTATTAGTCCATGTCTTTGTTACATCTTGGATAGACTATTGTAACTCCCTGTTATATGGCATATCTGATTATAAATCAATCACCTTCAGCGAATTCAGAATAGTACCGCTCGCATACTGGCAAATACTCGAAAATAGAATCATCCCAATTTTTGAAAAACTACATTGACTACCTGTTAGACAGGGTATCCTTTTCAAGATTTTATTAATAATTTATATATCTATTAATGATATGGCGCCAGAATATCTGTGTGAACTGGCGTCCATTAGAAGGTCATCCCAAAAACTCAGATCATCCAGTCAGATACTATTACAGGTGCCAGTGTCTCAGCTCAAGTCATATGGTGATAGTGCATTTAGTGTTGCATCCCCCACTTTGTGGAATAGGTTACTGGCAGATATTAGAAATGCGTCGTCTCTTGAAAATTTTAAATATTTTCTAAAAACACATCTGTTCAAGGTGACTCTCACAGATAAATAATAATTATATTTTAAATCTCATAAGGTTTTTTCACACATATTATTTAAGTTATTATTATCATTACATTTGGAGGTCGTTCGGCCCATTTAGCCATTCATATAAGTGGCCTTAAAACACCAATCATCATCATCATCATCATCATCTAAGAACTCTGAGCTTTGTTTTAATGGGTGCTTTCAAATTACATAGGATCAACGCTTCAGATGATGTAATCTAATAATGCAAAATGGTGCAGTGAGCATGACCAATAAAGTTCATATTCCAGTCATAATGTCCCATATTATATAATGGCTGATATTATTATAATTGTTTTGTGAACAGGAAGCTATTTATTTATACACAATTAAAGGATATGACCATAACAATTTCATTTACATATTAGATTACATAAATATTCATTTCTATTGAAAAAGGTGCGTATTGACTGTAACTATTCTTACTCCCAAGTCTCGCTATGTCGATTAAACGTTCAGATTCGTTCTGCGGGGATTATTTCCTTGAATGGTCGAATACTAAATATTCTTATTTTGCTATTTTCACAAGATAAATAGACAGATAGATGGACTCTTTTTTAATTAAAAATCATGTCTCCTATGACATTTTGGTGAACATCGAATGTGGAAAGTAAGTTACAGGCACTTTGTTATCTAGACAAAATTATGATAAAGAGACTAGATTATCGGTGAGAAAGATGGCGTAAAGTGATGATTAACATTGGGAGAAGCTAGACATCACCTTATTGATACACAACAAACAAAGTTCAATAATAACATTTTTACGGTTAAGTAATGACGAAACGTAAATAAGTTATATCACTAACAATTTGGGATTTACATTATCAATTATTGTATAACCACATATTTGTAGTCTAACATGAGTCTTAAAGGTTTGGGGGAGGGTTAGTAGTGTTTTTGTTTTGTTTATTATATTAACTATTACCGTAATAAAGTTATTTGCAGAAAGATGGGATTTAAAACGAAACAGAAACTAATTGTGATCCTGAAATCCAATAAAGACTGCCTTTGCCTGTTACATGCTAAATCTTTAATAGAAAGACCTTGTTCGATATCTTGTTCTCATTATCTGTTCTTTTTAATGAAACAAAATGAGACTTACGTACAGCCAAACAGTCAGATATACAAACAATTAGATAATCCAACTTAGTTCTATAAAAAAAAAAAAAAAAATATATATATATATATATATATATATATATATATATATATATATATATATATATATATATATATATATATATATATATAAAGGGAAAAAAAGAGAGAGAGAGAGAGAGACAGAGACAGAGGGGGTGGGGGAGAAGGAGAGAGAGATAAGTGATTCGGCTAAAGTCTTGCATGTCTCATCATTTTTGTACTTACGAATAAATACTATATTTCTTATTTGAGAAAAAAGAATAGTTCTAAGTATAATTAACCTACTTCTCCATACCTAGAGTATTATCCAATATAAGACCAATGATTTATCGCAGACATGGAATAAATTATATAACCGGATCCTGCGTTTTCTTTACACATTTCGTGGATGAGAAAACTAGGAATTCGATTTAATCCTTATTCAGTTTCATTATGTTGCTATCGATCCAAATATTTATGTTTGCAGTGCAATCTTCAACTGAAGATGAACTATCATCCCATTTATCACGTGATTTAAACGCCGTGTAGACTAGATTATCATCGACATAACATTGACATTTAGTATTATGTTTAATTATTTCACCAATTTGTTTAGTGTACAAACAGTAATTCATTTGTCTTAAAACGGATCCTTGAGGTACATCAAAATGAAGACCTTTATCTGATGATGTTTTATCCTCGACTCAATCACACCAAGTTAAGTCGGGGAGGTACGACTTTTCCCACGTTATGGAATTTTTCTGGATGCCTAAAGTAAAATTCTAAACGATTCAGTAGTATTAGATGATCAATTATATTAAAAAGGGAAGTTAAATCAAGCATAATCAAATGCTTATACTACTACTACTGTTACATATACTACTCTTACTACTTATACAATAACTATTACTATTACTACTACTACTAATTCTACTACTGCAACAAAGAACACTGCTACTAGTTCTAATCTATACTATTTCTTTCCCTATCCGTGACTTATATATCCAGTCTTAATAAGCAAAGGCAACATTTTTTCTTTCGGGGGGGGGAGATTCTCATTATCAGTGTTGTTACGAATAAGAATGGATTATGGCATTCTTCAATACAGATGTTGCCAAGATATCATACAAAACGTCTTAATACAGAAGAAAATATCGGTTTAGATTTTCATGATATTAAATATATTAGGATGTTAGGCATATTACTGACTAGAAATGTTAAGAATAATTAGTTATACATATAGCTTATTCATGAAGTAATAAGTCTAAAACTTTGGCAATTTATCTCAGGTGTTACGTTGTCCTTAATGTGATATTAAGAGCGTATTTCTTTCTGTTAATCTCGTTTGTTCCTGTTTCTAATCATGATTTATTAAAGCCAATTAGGCTCCTTAATGGTAACGTAACACCTAATTCCATGAGGTAAAAATAACTAATTTGAATGTATAGTTTTAACAGACCCATAGCGGTCTGCTTTCCTGCACATGTCTATTTGTTTAACAGAAATTAAGTAATGAGGTTTAAAAAGTCACTTCATGACATCACCCGTTGCAGAAACTGACCTTTGAAGAAATTAGGAATTGAGATATAAGGCTTGTAAAATGTTGTTTTGAAGAAAGATACAGCAACTGGAAAAATACCATAAAAAGGGATGCCTTAATGTGACTTTTCTGTAGGTGATTCGCGTTTTAATATTGTTGACCGAAGAATTAAGAAAATGCACGGACTACTGAGACGTTATATCTTGTTCAGTTGTCTGTCTGAAATCAATACAATACGCTGATAAATAACCATGATGAATTGAAGATGGGAGTTTCTTTGTGATAATAATAATAATGATAATAATGTATATTTAATAAAGCGCCCTTACTAGCAGGAAGTGATGTACAAATAATATGTAATATAATAATACCCCAAATTATATATAAGTGATTTAAAAGGTAATAATTATTTATCTGTCAAAGCGACCTTGAACAGGTGTGTTTTTAGAATTGCTTTAAAGTTTTCAAGAGACGACGCATTTCTAATATCTGCCGGGCAACCTATTCCACAAAGTGAGGGCTGCAATAGTATCTGATGGATGACCTGAGTTTTCGGGAAGACTTTCTAATGGAAACCAGTTCACACAGGTATTCTGGCGCCATATCATTAATAGATTTATAAGTTAGTAATAAAATTTTGAAATGGATACGCGATTTAACAGGTAGCCAATGCAGTTTTTGAAGAATTTGGGTTTTTGATCATATTTTTGAGTGTTTGTCACTATGCGAGCTGCACTCTTCTGAATTGGCTGAAAGCGATTAATGTTATAATTAGACATGCCATTTAACAGGGAGTTACAATAGTCTATACGATGTAACAAAGGCATGGACTACAGTTACAAGTGATTCTTGTGTCAAGAATACCTTTAAACAGAGGATGTTTTTAAGATGGTAGTAAACAGCTCGGCATACTGATGTAACAATGTTAATATATTGGTCAAAAATAACCCCTAGATTTTTTACTAACCTATTAGGAGTAATCGAAGATGCACCCATCTCTAATGCTGTTGTCTTTAGGGATTTAACACAATGTGGTGATGTCAAATTATATAATATTTATTATCATTTAGTTTTAGAAGATTTTGAGTAATCCATAACCGAATATCAGCAATATAATGTTCTAAATTCTTCAAGGAAGAGGAGAAATTTAATTCATTGTCAGGAACGAGTGATATATAAAGCTGTGCCAGTGCCGTATTCCACAGACCGAAGATGCACAAACGTGCTCACACACACACACACACACACACACACACACACACACACACACACACACACACACACACTTGTAGTGTTATAACTTGATACGTTCTTTTAGAAGATCTCTATTCTATTTTAGCCAAAAATAACGATTGAGAATAATAAATCGGTGAACTAATATTATCGTAATACAGTCATTTGTTATCACCAAATCGTCATCAAACAGCATTAAAATGAATTGTTCACAATTATCTTCTGATTTTCTCTATCCTGACTTCTTTCTTCAAAATTGATTTCCTCATAAATCCTGGTTTCTTTGGCTAACGGGTTGTTATTTCACGCATTTAAACTTTCGTTTCTTTCGTTCAAACAAAATAATTACTATTCAGCCCACATGGAATAACATACCATACATGTGAATATATATATATATATATATATATATATATATATATATATATATATATATATATATATATATATATATAATTTTATATATGTATTTGTGTGTGTGTGTGTGTGTTTTAGGGTACATATAAAGGGGCAACAGGCACAGAGCATCAACATCTCTAAACAGCCTTCGAGACCTACCTCCATAAATCTAAATACAAATACAATTAATTATATATACGATATCTAAAAATAATACTTCCACATATTGATAGATGTATGCGTATCCCTATGCAAGTGTCTGGTCTACTCATCAGCCTGTGGGAACCAGCTAATTCGCTTTTCGTACGCGACAAATATGTTACGCCCACAGGAAAGCGGCTACACGCAGGCTACGTACAAAAAACAGAAACACGTTAAAACATGCTATTTGATACCACAGCTCGCAACAAACAACACGTGCGTGTGGTTCAATGGTGACTTGCTACATACATATCATAAACTATTTTGACACCACAGTTTACATTCAAGAGTAATTTTTTGTGGTCCAAAAGAAACCTGTATTTAAAACATTTCGATACCTCAGATGCTGACCTCAGATGTATTCTGGGTTCGAATAACTGAAGAAGTCCTACCTATATGAACCATATATATCGGTACATGTCCAACTAGTCTGGCGTCGAAGTTATTCTCTAACCTAAGTGAAAATTAGGCTTTTATATACCCTCAGCGTGTTAACAAACATATTAGTGTGCTCACCACGAGAGTATGTACACTAACTCAATTTGGACTCACTGAAGTGATTTAGATAAAATAAAAACAAAGTAGCAATACTGCACAATGGATTATTACTGGGCTAGAACAATATTTCATCTCAAACCTGAGTAAATACTATGATTTACTAGAACCTAACAGCTAATCCTCATACGTTTCCGTTCATCACTAAGTGAACGTTCATTCACGCATAATTTAGCGTCCCTAAGTATATGCAGTTAGGTGTGGTGCGATCTAAATTTAAAGCGCCTATCCACTTGATCTATTTGACCCATGGTCGAGAACAGCGGATTTCAGGAAGATCTTTGATACTGCGAATGACACGTCGGGATTATAATAGCTATACATTTAACAAATTTCCTATATCAATGTAACCTGTTACTCATAATATGGGAAAAAACTCTGTCCGCAGCTTAATACCCATGGAGATGCCTGCTGGAGTAACAAACGACTCTAGGAGTATAAATCCATGATACAGCATTGTATGAATTAATAGGTCATTTCGCCAGACCACATAAGAGGACAACAATACAGATTCTACATTATACATAACAAAGCTAATAAACTCAAACATGTTGTAATAACGACATGACTTTCTTGCATTGGTGTAATAGGGAATCTGGATGGAAATAGATAAGATGTCTGGCACAGGCAATGTGCGTTTTAGGGTACATATAAAGAGGCAACAGGCACAGAGCATCAATATATCTAAACATGTTTCGAGACCCACCTCCATAAATCTAAATACAAATACAACTATACATACATTAATCTAAAAATAAAATGTTCCATACCTCCACATATTGATAGATGTATGCTTATACCTATGCATGTATCTGGTCTACTCATCAGCCTGTGGGAACCAGCTAATTCGTACGCGACAAATATGTCACGCCCACAGGAAAGCGGCTACATGCAGGCTACGTACAAAAAGCGGAAGCACGTAAAAAACATACCATTTGATACCACAGCTCGCAACAAACAACACGTGCGTGTGGTTCAATGGTGACTTGCTACATACATATCATAAACTATTTTGACACCACAGTTTACATTCAACAGTAATTTTATGTGATCCAAAAGAAACCTGTATATAAAACATTTCGACACATCAGATGCTGACCTCAGCTTTATTCTGGGTTCGAATGACTAAATAAATCCTGCCTATATGAACCATATATATCGGTACACATCCGATTAGTCTGGCGTCGAAGTTGTTCTCTAACCTAAGTGAAAAGTTAGGCCTTTTATATACCCTCAGCGTGTTAACAAACATTAATGTTTGTTCACCACGAGATAATGTATGTGCATGCCGGTGCGCACAAGTGAGACATGTATCAACATGAAACTATGTTTATCTGAATTCAATAAACAGATTAATTATTCAAAGAGGTTGAACTCAAGATTCGTGATTCTCTGTGGCAGTGCATTATTCAATATTGTCAAAGTACAAAAAACAAACGTATTTTAATTTATAATTTTGGTATGTAACAAATCAGTGAGTGGTGATATATTTATATGGCTGTGATATTTGATCCTCTATCAAATCGTATGAGTCAAAGAGTCAGTATAGATGATGCATTTTCACTTGTAGCTACCCTACTGTTTGGAATCCCTCAGGGGTCGGTCCTAGGACTCATCCTTTTCACTATCTATACACTTCCCATTGGAGACATCGCGCGAGCCCATGGTTTAAGCGTTAATTTCTATGCCGACGATGCTCAGCTATACATGGTATTTGACCCTACTGACCATGAAGAAACAACATCAACACTCACTCATGTTGAAAACTGTGTCAGCTATATACGTATCTGGATGGTCGAAAACAAACTAAACCTTAATGGTGATAAGACTGAGGTCCTCATATTGACATTCAAATTACACAGATCCATTCACTGTATATCACAGGTCGTGGTAAGAA
>JAODUP010000226.1:0-110000 GCA_025642065.1 Paralvinella palmiformis
ATGCGTCAATAAAACAACTACAACAAGTGTCAATCTGAGATGGGGATAAGCAGCTTTTTGTTTCCTATTAAAGTTATGACCATACAACCAGTGAGTGTCACCTAGAATTAGTGATGGTGTAAAGTGGGGCAATTACATTGCTTCTTAATGGCTAAATTAGTTTGTGTGACTTATTCAACTAGTAAATGTATTATACAATATGTATCATTCCTAACACTATGTCGCAATGAACAGGCATTATTAAATCTGGTATGCTTAATATATTTGTGATTTTTAAAGTAATAGTCAAATTTCTATTAAAAAGGGATATTTTGTACAATTCTATGTTATAAACAAAAAAGCCTGTTTTTACAGCATAATGATTAACAATGTTAATAAGATTTGCATTAAAAAACTTGACAATGTAGTGATCATACATATTACCTGAACTAATGATGGCTCAAGATGTCACATGGAAAAACTAAATATGTCTGGCATATAATGAGTCCATTTGCAGTAGATACATTTGACAACATATAAGATTATAATAAGGGTGCATATTTCATGTTATTTAAACGATATTACACTACTATCAATATTCCCTTTCTTGAAGAAAGTGCTAAAACTCTGATTTAAAACATGTGAATTTTGTTCTCATACGTTGACGGTTATTCTTAAAACATATTGAGCTAGATACTCCACATTTGAAGGATGCTTTATTATTGATTGACATAGTATCAGTTGACAAAAATGATTTTATATACACTGATAAACTGAGATAATACAATCCCAACAAAACTCTGACTATATCTTATAACTCAGCCAGAGAAATTGACATCTTATATTTTAATGTTCTAAATAACATAACATCTATAACAACCTCATATATGTCATTATTTTATCATGTTGACTTGAGTCTATTTTTATAATAATTTGTATATATTTGTGTGTGTGTGTGTGTGTGTGTGTGTGTGTGTGTGATACTGGAACCCCAGAGCCTCTTATCAATTATAACACACACACATTATGTATACCAATATATTGTTTATAAAGTAACCAACATTCACTTATTATCACAGACAATACAGGTCAAATATGAAATAATCATTAAACAGACATCTCTCTATAACATACATCATGAATATAATGACTCAACAACAACAACAACAACTTAATGACTACTAACGACTTAATAATGATAACTAAATCTGTCTAGATGTACTATAGTCTTCATCCAGCAGTAGCTGACAGTAAACAGACACCAATGAACATAGAACACAAACAAGACATCCGGATTAGATCCAGGTTTTTACAGTGATCTCGACAGATTCCGGAACAATTAAACAGAGAATTAGCCACTAAAACACATAATTTATCTGTTTGTTCTATAGTCAATCTACAATTAATATAGTCATCTTATGATTTAACAATTAATATAATATTATTACTATCTAATGTTTATCAAACGTTAGTTGTAAAGTCATGACCGGTTAACGATTTGATTGATGTTAGGAAGAATTAGTGATCGCCCGTTCGTGCCGCTTAACGATTTGTGGCCGACCAATTGTGGGGTGAAATGGGTGTGAAACCATAGTGCCCCAATGATTGATGTGCGAAAGAAGTTGGTGGTCATGCGTTCGGTGCCGCTTGGCGATTTGTGGCCGGCCGGTTGTTGGGATCGCACTGGTGTTTTTTACAGTTTGTTACACTATTTTACAGTTTTTACGGTTATGAAAAGTTGTTTACAATGTAATGTAAAAAATAGGTGTTTTACAGTAAAAAACAACAACCCTGGAATATGTGGATGGGTTATGGGGATAAAAAGGTCACCTAGGGCAAATAGATCTGGTTTTGTTTACAGTGCTTCTGTTTGGTGTACCTTCAAGTTGACCAGACCATCCCCAATGACACTTAACTTCTTTCACCTGGAACCAGTGGCTTCATAGGTTAGTAGGATAAAAGTGTCCCAGGGCCTTTACAGTGATTCTGTTTTATGTACAGTCAGAATTTGTTAATCCGACAAGGTTTGTTGCATGATAATATGTGGGATAAACGAGAATATGATTATCGAGTCCGTGACATACCAGTAGTTTGTGTCACACAATTTTTAAATCATACAGATATACGTCCGTATTTAAACCAAAATTCAATAACCGTACGCAAGACATGGAATGGCATTGAAGCCATTGAGCATTTTGATGTTTGTTAATTACAGACACTATAAAGAAATAATCGTGTCACTCGTGCAGCAGGCAAGAAGACCATCCCTGAACTATTACGTGGAGTGGGCCATAATATACGCTGGAAGCCTGTGAACCGCGAGAATGATCATTAATTATATATAGCTGTGAGTTATTAATTATATTTGAGCGATAAATTTAAATGAGATTATTATGGCTCGCTATGGGTTTTTTCTGTTCTTAAATGACTCAATATTTTATTAAGTATATTTATGCTTAGCGCCCAGTTAAGAAATATAAAATATGGAAACAATATAGATAACACAAACAAATATATTAAAAGTATACGATGTAGACTTAATAATAAGAATATTCACAATGTACACCTATGGACAACATGTCAGAAATAAAGAATGTATTATGCCAGAGCGTTTTACGTCCTCAGGGGTCTTTAACATCTCCCTTTATTTTAAATAATTCAGTGGAGACGGCAGCGCCATTTAACGTGGTCATCCACCCACGATGTTGTGAGCCGAGAAATTAATCCCTGGAAAGGTTTAGACCTCTTACGGTGTTCGAATCTGTGACCGTTGGCACCAAGTGCCGGATGCTTAACCACCGGACTCACTGCTGGGGGGGGGGACATTTTCCCCTTTATATACCTGTTTGATTGTGTGTGAGGAGTTTTGGTGGGCTGATTGGACCACGCGACTATGCGGTGTCTACCGGACAACAACGCTGACGGTGCTGAGGGGACAATTCCCTATAAATATCTGGATTTTAGTAGATTTTGGAGTTTCTGATGGGAGATATAGTTTAGTAAAAAAATGAGGTCGAAAAGAAATTGGTACCATCAACTGATCAAGTTCTTTGATGACCATCATCAATCCTGATGATGTGGCTAATTTAGGCAGAGAGTCTTTTATGCTGTGGTCGCCCCTGGCTTTGAAGCAGTTCTTGCAACTGAGAAACATTTCACATGAAACATTTATTTCCAGGTAGATATATTAAAATAAAAGTTTTATATTATTTCAGTGCAACTTTTTCTGTTTAATTGTTTACTTACGTTAGTGATTGGTAGATAGATTTTAAAGAAATTGGATTAATTCAACTAATAATCAGACATCCAATTGCAACCAATTGTTATATTTAAATCAGTAAATCCATATTAAATGTTCAAGTAATGCTTACTTCATAGTTCTGTTCATAAAAATAAATATTAGTATTCAGTATTGTCTATAAAATATTTTCAGCACAACACAAAGAAAATAGCTGGTAATATTTGACTAGAACAGAAATAGTATCAATCAGTATTACTTCTTTTAATATATATTACTTTGGTGTAATCAATTTGGTGGTTAGAAATAAACATTTGGTGCTTGAGCTTTTCAGTCTGGTGTTTGGGTTTTAGTCAGTTGCACAAATATTGCTTTGCCAACTGATATTATAAATACAATATAATAACAAAACAGCCATTAGTACTGCTGTTCTACATGTACATATTATTCCTGGTGCAACTACTACGTTATTTTTCATTAATGTAATATTATGCAGTATATTAGCATTGATCATTTTATACATCTACATGTATTCACTATAAATACAAAATACCTTCTATCAGTTCATGTATATAGCAAGACAGCATTTTGTTGTAAACAAACATCATTTATCTTGAAAAACGAAACTTTCATATGATATTCAAGGATGTGCATTTGTTGTTTAACATTCAGAGCTCTTTTTGCCTGGAAGTCTGACATTCAGGTTGATCTATCTGTGGAGCAGTCCATGGGGGCGAATCTCAATGAATACAAGGAAATATGCAGGATGGCACCATATTGCAAGACACCTTTACATTGAAGGAGATGGACTGGCTGGGAGAATCTGCTTGTGTTAAATGGCCCAGTCTATACTTCATCGATATCAGTACATATCTGAAGATGAAGACAGCAGAGTATGCAATGACTACAAGCAAGGGACCTTTCTGCTTTTGAGAAGACGTTCTCTATCTCGACGCCTTTGACATTTGTTAACTCCATGTCCTAAATTAATATCTGGATCTGGGTGGATGTGTGAAGGTTTGCTGTCGACGAAATGGTTCCTTGAACTTGTAAGAATGTAGTTCATCCCCTCTGTTCAAGTTCCGTAGCCATTGGTCCCTTCTTTCACAATCAATTATTTGCTTGGGAATGAGAACAGCCTGTATCATGTGAAAACAAAATGTGCCATATATATGTAATAGGGATGCCAGAAATTAATTTGGCCATATATAATATGTATAAATTGGTGATATTAGTGATAAACAGCTACATAATCATGCAAGTATAAACTTGCACCATATATGTCGGCATGATTAATTATGTATATAATATGTGGAACCCTGGTATGAGGGAATGCTTTTGTAATAAATTGGTTTAACTATTAAGTTTTAAATTATTTTCAATATTTGGTAGTAAATTTTAATTCATTTGTATTATTTGATGAAAATAAGCATATATGCATATATCACATCATGTCTTGTCTGATGCACATCACAATGTGCATCCCCTCCATCTTATCAACTAATAATCTCCACTGGAACATTGCAGTGCATAACAGTGTCTTGATGTTGAGCCTTTGAGTGCCATATTGATATTCTGCAAGAATAATATAATATAAATACACAGATCGTTTCACATACACCAGATAATGGCATATTGTATTATCATTCATTCCTTGGGCTTAGATCGAGTTAATTTATAGACATGAACATAGTCATAGACTATATCCATTCCATATCTTTAGTTTGCAAAATACCGATAAAGTTTTCTAGCATCGTTTTGGCCCCATAACTGTATAGCAGATTATAGGCTATAATTAGATCTAAAACAGAAATAAGCGAACGAAAATGGGCGATAATACAGAATACATGTAATTTAGCGAATAGCTATCCCAAAGTAAACATTTATAGCATTCATTCATGATACACAATGAAACACGTGCGTTTGTTTACTCGCCTAGTCGAATTAGGTCAATATGGCCGCCAAACCGTGTTCCCGTCTACCCCAGAATGCAAATCCCGACTCGTTTGTTTTGGTTTTTGACGTCATCATGCTTCAGGCTTATTCAGCGCTGATTGGACCAGGTGATCATGCGGGGTCTATCGGACAACAACGCTGACGGTGCTGAGGGGACAATTCCCTATATATATATCTGGATTTTTGTAGATTTTTTTAGTGGGAGAGAGTAATGGAGTGGTGGTTCTGGAGTGTATTGCTTCGAGGAGTGTATAGTTTTTGTACAGTTTTATGTAGAGGAATAAAGTAGATTCGAGACCACACCAGTTCGGAGTTTTGAAAGAGAGACCGAGCCGGCCCCGTCCCGGATCGCGGTACTTTTCAAGGTAAGGTTTATATAATAAATAGATATTTCAAATATAGTTAAACCCTCAACTCCAACCCCTTCTCTTACTTGACCACCCCTGTGAATGGACCACCTTCTTCAGTCTTAAATTATTTGCTATGCTTTAAATTATATTTTTCTTCCATAACTCAGCCACCTCGCAACTCCGTACTTCGACCTTTGATCTCTGTCTAATGCCCATGTTTGTCATCCGTATTACAATATTACACTCAGAGTCTGTGCATCGTTTACAAAATCGATGTCATTTCATCATCGAGTCGACTTTAATAAACCTGACGAAACAGATGTGATACCTTTAGTTCGTATGAGGTCTTCGTATGAGGTCTTCAATAAATATAAGTTCGTTTAAAATCTGAACAGACAATTCTGCTATTCGTCGATAACTGAACAAGTTCCCGTCATCAAATAGATCACCTAAAACGATGAACTATGGATTTATTACAAAACCAGTCTCTAAATGTGTCAACAGATTTAACAATATAACAGAACTCTACCCCAGGAGTAAGATAAGACAGTGTCACACTGCGACTTTCTCTTATTTGAGGCGGTTCAGTAGACAACAAGTAAACCTGAATAAAGAAATCTTTCATAGCTGACTAACTCACATGATTGTGCCTTTTTGAAATACAACTTGATGTTATCTCGACCCCATTCTCTCCTAGTTCGACTTTTTTAGATAACAGTTTACTTGTATTCCACTACTTTCTTTGCAGAAGGTGAACCGCCATTGTATACAACAAGTAGGTATACTATTAACATATGATACTGTTTTATGATATATGTCACCAAAATAAAACGAAAGAGAGACAGGCAGACAGACAGACAGACAGAGAGAGAGAGAGAGAGAGAGTAAATAACGTAACTCTATTCTACTCTAACAATATCTAATCTCCATATGATCTTAAAATTAAGGGTTTAATTTCTCGGCTTAGATCTTAGTGGGTAGATGACTACGTTAAATAGTGCTATAACATGCTTCCGCTTTTTGTACGTAGCCTGCATGTAGCCGCTTTCCTGTGGGCGTGACATATTTGTCGCGTACGAAAAGCGAATTAGCTGGTTCCCACAGGCTGATGAGTAGACCAGACACATGCTTAGGTATACGCACACATTTATCAATATGTGGATGTATTGAACATTTAATATTTAGATTAATGTATGTATAGTTGTATTTAGATTTATGGAGGTAGGTTTCGAAGGATGTTTAGATATGTTGATGCTCTGTGCCTGTTGCCTCTTACTATGTATCATAAAACACACACACACACACACACACACACACACATATATATACACACATATATATATATATATATATATATATATATAGAGAGAGAGAGAGAGAGAGAGAGAGAGAGAGAATGTTTGTGGAGCGAGAGAGAGAGAGAGATGTTTGTTGGGCGAGAGAGAGAGAGAGAGAGAGAGAGCGGCCAACGATATGTTTCAATATTTATTTAAAATTTGAGATTTCAGCTGGAAATATTAGTTGATATTCAAAACAGACAAGATCGAGTATTTTTAAACTATTTTTTTTTTTGAAGCTGTGAATATTCTCTGACGAGACACTGCCATAAAGAGTCACGAATGTCGATTTCATCTTCTCTAACATTTATCAGGAGACCAAATCCAGAAGAGCACCTTTTTTATTATCTCATCAGTCCTTACGTACAACAAAACAACATGTCATCGTGTCTGAGATAATGTGATATTTTAATCAAGTTAATTACTATCAAACACCTGATTTATATCTCTTATAGACCATCTTATATTTTATTGATTACTACCTTGTCTTTAATATACTATGCACAATAATATCAAAATAAACAAATGGCTAATTATTTCACTGATTTAGCTAAATTTCAAACTCGTTTTTGTTGATACTTTTGTACACTAAGAGTACTAATAACAGTTAACGATACTGCCGGAGTACTGAGTTTTGTAGATCACTTAAGACTGCCAACAGTTATGGGGAAGCTTAAGTCATCTTAATGTGTGCGTTTGTGTGTGTCTGGATTTGGTGTTATTTGTTTGTGTAGCTATTCTGTTATCATGTGTTTGTAGGCATCTGGTGTCTGTTCTGCGTGTCGAATGTTGGTTAGGTTAATGGCTTTGTTGGCCAGAGTATCGTTACCCTCGATATTTGTGTGGCTGGAAACCAACCCAGTGTAGAGTGGCTAGGCTGCCACGTTGGAAGGCGGAGTCAATAATTTTCGTTGTGATTTCTGGATATGTTCGTGTTTTTGTTTGTCCAAGGATTTTGATGGCTACCATCGAGTCTGGGTGTATGATTGTGTCTTCTTGTCTGTCTTGTGCTTCCCGCCATGCAAGTTCTGCAAGAGTGATGGTGTGTGGTCGGGGAGTCTTCCACGGAGATTTCGGCGTACTCCCTCCACAAAACAGGCCCAGACCAATTTTCAATCCTGGCGGACACTGGCATCTGTGTAGATGTTTATTGCTGCCTGGTGTCTGTTATGGGAAGAGATCCTGTCCGAAGTCTCATTGAATGCCCCTTGTGGATCTTGGGTTTTTGATTTTCTGTTTACGATAATGATGGTCACTGGGCAGTCGCGCCATGGAGCAGTTTCCTTGGTATCCGGAGGGTGGATTGCTGGAATTCCTACGTCTTTATTGCATTTTTGATGTGATTAGGACTGGATCCGGTTTTGTTGCTGACTTAATATATATTTGGCTGTGTCTCCTCTTATGAGGTGAATAATAGGGAGGCTGCCGGCTTCTCTCCTGATAAGGGCAGAGGGGGCAGAAGGGGGGAGTCCTAAGACATATTTTAGTGCGATTCTTCGTGCTATTTATATGTGTTTAATTGCTGTTTTAGATGCAAGTAGGTAGATTGGGACTGCTTAAAGAAGTATGGATTAAATTAGGGCTTTTTAGATAAATAGACTATACTCAGTTTTTTGTGTGTTTATTCCTACTTTAACATTTGAAATAATTTTTATTATGTTTAATCGAGAGTATATTTTTTGTTTTGTTTGTAGTGCGTGTTTGTTGAAATTGAGGTGGTTGTCTATGATGACGCCTAAGTATTTGTATTGTTTGACTATTTCAATGTCTTGTTTGCCTATATGGAAGGTGTTGTGTTGTTTTAAATTTAAAAAGGCAATTATTTTAGTTTTGGCGGGGAAGAAGATGATACCTAGGTCATTGGCTTTAGATCTCTGTTGTGTCGAGAGTGGTTTTAATTTTTTTGGCCGGCCTTGGGCCGTGTGAAATAATGGCTATGTCGTCGGCGTAAGCTAAGATGTCGACACATGGGGGTAATAATATGGAGATTAGTACTGTAATTAGGGCGTTAAATGGTGTAGGTGAGAGGGTGGAGCCCTGTGGGGAGCATGTAGTGAGTGGGCGTGGCTCAGATTTTACCCCTTGAAATGTAACTCTTCTACCCATGATATTATTCTTCCCTTGATCCCCAGGGAAATTAATGCGTCTAAGATTATGATGTGGTTAGCCCTTTCAAAGGCTTTGTCTAAATCCAGAAAGGCAGTGTAGACTATGCCGGATCGGATTTTTCTTCTTCTGTTGGTGATTAGGTTTACTAAATGTAGAATTGGGTCGACAGTTGATCTGCCTTTTGTAAACCCGAAGAGATTTTTTTGGTCTGGGAAGTTTAAATGTTAGTCTGGTGAGAATTAGTCTCTCCATGATTTCTAGTATTGTAGGGAGGAGAGATATTGGTCTGTGGCCTCTGCAACCAGGTTTAGGGATAGGGACGACTATTGAAGTTTTCCAAAGTTTGGGAATTCGTCCTTCTCCCCATGATTAGTTAAAGAAGCTTAGAAGTCTAGCTTTGAAAGAGGGGGAGATTTGGAATAAAAGATGTATGTCTTTACCAGGGGCGGATTTGTTTTGAGTTGATAAAACCGTTTCCAGTTCGTGTGGTGTGAAAGGGGTGTCTGTGTCTGCGTGTTCACTTTTTGCTGGATATATTGAGTGCAGTCTGTCTGGTTGTTGTTTTTCTAGAGCTGATTTGACCTACTCGGGTAAGGTTTGATGGTCAGCTCTAATGGCAAAGTGGTGTGCAATTTTGTTGGTTTCTTCTTTAGGGTTGATTACTTTACGTTGGGAATATTTACCCCGAAATGTTTTTATCTCACGCCAAATTTGCGCCGAGCCCATGTCCCCGAGTTGTTTGCACCAACTGTCAAATTGGTCTTGTTTAATTGTGTGAAGTCATCGTCTTTTTTCCCGTTGAACCGCTCTTAGTTCTGCCCTATTTTGAGATGTCGGGTGAGCTTTAAAAACTGTTGTCAGTTTACTGACTTCTTTAGTCCATCTCCTTGCTTCTGGTGTTAAGAAGGATCGAGGACGTCTCGGGAGATTTTTGAAGGACTATGGGGGTGGCTTTGTTGCGGCTTCGTTAATATCAACAGTTAATTTATGAAGGAGGTCATCTAGAGATATATTGTTGTCTGCGTTGCCGGCATATAATTCGTGTAGTCTGTCTGCAAATGTTTTGACAGGATCCAGTTCTAAAAAAGTCTAGGGTTTATATTAGATAATACCCTAGGAATGGAGAAGCAAGCGAATTATATATGTAAATCCTGTTATTATCAAATAAGAAATATAGAATTTATCCGTAACTACATAAATGATGAGACATGCAAGACTTTAAGTCCAAGCCCTTATTATGTCTCGACTGAACTATGGCAATGCATTGTTATATAATATTCCACTCTCTCTCTCTCTCTCTCTCTGAAATACCGCCTACAGTGAGCACATAACTGTGTTGCACGTCTGGTGACATGCACTCGCAAAAGGGAACATATAACACCAGTTTTGTTCCAGCTGCACTGGCTTTCTGTACGTTTCAGATCACTGTACAAGATCCTGTTTCGTACATTCAATGTGTTGAGTCGAACAGCACCACTGTATCTAAGGGATCTGATCAGTGAGAATGCTCCGATCTGAGTCCTTTTCATTTACGAGGGTACAAAATCCATACAACAATGTACGGAGAAAAATCCCTCCATCATCAGCTCCCACGCTGCGGTACAAGTTGCCAAACAACATTAAACTCGTGGCAATTAAAGTCATATTTTGTAAAATTCTTAAAACCCATTTATTTAAATTGGAGTGTTTATCATTTTAAACCAGTTTATTATGTATGAAATGTATTTGAGCCATATGAGCTCAGAATATATTTTAATTATGTTTTAAATGTAAAGCGCCTTAGAGCAATTAAAGTTGAATAAGGCGCTATATAAAGTATTATTATTATTATTATACACTATCTGTTTTTGTGCCATCCAGGGTTGTTCTTATCACTAACATAAAGGAAATTGTCCCCCCCCCCCCTTCCGGAGGCGTCTATTTATCAGGGTTCATGTTTTCCGAGAAAAACAAACTTATACCCGACATGTGATATATTTTGTTGTCAAAAGTAGCGGGGAAATGATACAAATATCTTAAGAGTGATAATTGTTTAACTAATTTTGACGTTTTTTCAGCCAAAGTTTGTTATCTTCTTTTTGTCCTCTCGACGTGGTAGTTCGTGGTCTAATATTTGATATAAAAGACACCTCTCGGGTGGTTGACACGCTGTCAGACGTCAACCAGCGAGCCTCTAAAGGAGTTGGTTAGGAAGGGTATCAAAGATCTACAGTGTTCCTTAAAGGTAAGCAAATACATATAATGACTCGTACCTGGGAAAAGTTGTCACTGTCTTAGAATTAACATTATAATTTCAATCTTAATATGCTTAAATTTTTACGCATAAATTTAAGTTGAATTCGCCAGTGGTCGTTTGTGTTAACTATGTGACAAATTAGATTTACTCCTAAAAACACATCAAAGGTTAAATCGTGTCGTAAAATAAAAAGCAAACGATTTACATTTACTCGTTGTCTGCGGATAATTTCGGGCATTCGTAGTTATTGTAGCTTTGTCCCACATTATGACCGCCATCAATAATTTAAATGATAATATATATATATATATATATATATATATATATATATGACTATTATCTTGTACACGTAATAGCGAAGGTGTGTGATAATTGAACATTTACTGGATTTGATTATTTGGGTAATAAATACGATAGGTACGATAGATTGGTATAATATTTTGTCATCCTTGGGTACATTCTATCATTAAAAACAAAACAGCTTAATGTTGACATTTATTGTTGTCACGTTGACCTTAACAGAGTGAAAGAGTGTTTAATTATAGTCAGTCATTAATAATATAAGATTTTTGCTTGTCTATGTACTCTACTGCTACATCGTACTCTACTCCTACATCGTACTCTACTGCTACATCGTACTCTACTCCTACATCGTACTCTACTCCTACATCGTAATCTACTCCTATATCGTACTCGCCTCTCATCAGCAATCTCATAGAACTGATTCCTTCCAATTTATGATGCCCGAGATAGAACACGACACAAAATTGGTCGAAATGTGTTCTGTAATAATAATAATAATAATAATAATAATAATAATAATAATAATAATAATAATATTTAAAAAAATATTATAATAATAAAAATATATGATTTGCATAGCACCTCATTCAACAAAGTTGTTCTGGGGTGCTTCAAACACTAAAACATAGAATATATATATACATATGTAATAAATAAACAGCTAAAAATACAATAGTATAATAAAACAATTAGGAATAAGCAATATTAAAAAGTTTTTAGACTAGATTTAAACATATTAAATGAGGAAGGTGATTCCACAGGTGAGGCGCAGCATAGTGGAAGGATCTCTGACCAGCAGTTTTAGTCGCACACGTGGTACCATTAGCAAGTTACAGTCGGTTGTTCTTCGTGTACGCGCAGGCCGATACTCTTGAAGCTTATTTGATATATATATATATATATATATATATATATGATGGCGCTAATCCATTCAGAGCTAACAATGTCTTCTCTTTGTCAGATTTTACACGAAAACTCTACAATATAATTGTAATGCGTGTGGGGTGTTTTATGCGGAAGTGGTAGCGTGTGAACATTCGCCAACACATGCCGTATACACTTTGAAATACCTACAGCTGTCATGTGTGGTCAACGTATAAACATTACTCGTGTTGTAGTGGCCTTTAATAATAAATACAGAAATTATTTGGTATTCTAAGGGGTTTGCAATTTATCTCAATAATGATATTCATTCACTTGTGTTGCTGGTTTTAAAACACGTTTAGGTGCTATTAGCAATTTGCTATAACACTGTATTATTCCTAGTTTACTATACTCCTATGTTGCTATGTGTCCAACCGTATTTACGGACATATATATATATATATATATATATATATATATGTATATATGAAAATAAATATGGAATATATTTTTTATCCGTTGCATTCTTTTGTGGAACAGCATATTAGGACCAGTTGGTTAGTGTTTATGATCTGCTTAGTGGTATTAGCGTAATCATTGATACGTGGCGAGTATTTTGGCATACGTTTTCAACACGTGGTATTGTTTTGGATGAGTGGGTGACTAATAAAACACCAAAGGTCCATGTGGCGTGATATCTGAGGCCCTATAAATAAGGGAGTAGGGCTATTGATATCTGTAGTTGTACTCGGGAGGTACCGGCGGAATTTGCTGAAATTTGGGTAACTTTCTAGACATCATGACCCGTCTTTTTAATGAAGGAATATATTGACGAGTTATTGCCATGTGGCGTATGGGTTCCAAACAGAAGGTCATTCATTGCCCATGCTCTTGGGATAGCACAGGGAACAGTCTCAAATGTGATAAAGAGAAATATAAGAGAAAGGTTTTCATTTCTTTCTTCTAAAAGTGCCCATCTTGAGTAAATCGGTATCAGATTACTTCGAGGAATTATGTGGCGCCCTCTGACAGCGGCCATGGTAGTGGTGTGTCTTCTCCAGCTGGGGATGACATCAGAAGTGAAACAGCTGCATCGTTCTCGTCGGCAAGCAGATTTAAGTAAGTTAGCGAGAAGTGAGGGGGTTAAATAATATTAGAAAATGTGTTCTTAATTCGACATTGAGCAAAGGATTGCATTGTGTATGTCCATCAAGATATACAGGATACCAATGTCAAACATCAACAGGTCAGATCTGTATACTGTTTATTAAAATATTATCTCTTTGATTACCATCTTCCATCTTCACGATAGATCATTACAGGTGTCAATATAACTGATCATTAATTCTAACACATTAAAATAACTAAAGATAATTGTAAATGAATTATTTCTGAACAAATTCTTAATTCTTTCAGGATCTAAACTGCATTGTGAAAATGGTGGCTTATTATCGTATGACAAAACAATGTGTTATTGTCCGATAAGTAAAACTGGCAAGGAATGTGAAATTAGTAAGTATAAACCTAATATTTGTAATTAGAATTTGTTGCTTTTGACTGGCCAATATTATTTCTAGATCAGGTAATTATTTTAACGACTGTTTTATTGTTAAATATTGGTAATTCTTTCCGAATTATTTATTTCAGATACGTCCATCTGCGGAGCTTCTGCAAACTATGTATGTATGAATGGAGGTACATGCTATAACCATACATCGTTTGGATCTGGACTGAGATGTCTGTGTACACCAGGATGGATAGGAACACATTGCGAACAAGGTAAATTAGTGGGCCTTGTGAACAAGGTAAATTAGTGGTCCTTGTGAATAAGGTAAATTAGTGGTCCTTGTGAATAAGGTAAATTAGTGGTACATGCCTTTGTTACATCCAGACTATTGTAACTCTCTTTTATATGGCATATCTGACTATAACATCAATCGCCTTCAGTGAATTCAGAAGTGCAGCTCGCATAGTGACAAATACTCGAACATATGATATTATCTTCACAATCTACCAACCTGTTAGACAGCGTATCTATTTCAAGATTTTATTAACAACTTATAAATCTATCAATGACAATGAAGTGGCACCTAAATACCTGTATGAACTGATGCCAATTGGAAAGTTATCCCGAAAACTCAGGTTTTTCAATCAAATATACTATTGCAGGTACCTGGGTCTCAGCTCAAGTCATATGATGATTGTGATTTTAATATTGTAGTCCCCCATTTTGTGGAATTTGTTGCTGGCAAATATTAGAAATGCGTAGTCTTGAAAAGTTTTAATCTGTTTTAAAAACACAATTGTTCAAGCGGATATAATTATTATTATTATTATTATTATTATTATTGGAAATATCAAGGCTTTAATAATAACTTTTTAATTGCCTTAAAGACTCCTTGAAGATAGTATAATTTAACCCTTAAAATATATATATTGTTTTCATATATATATATATATATATATATATTTATTATTTATTTATTTATTTATTTATTTATTTATTCATTATTGTGTCTTTTTAGAAGCCAAGTTAGAGTGTGCAACCCAAAAGGCGTATTATAATTTTACCTACACCTACAAATCTACTGGTACCAGTTTCAATAAGAAAAACTGCTCATACTTGAAGTCTTTGGCAGAAGCCGTTTACCAAGATCATATTTACATTACTGCATTGCTCATATGCGACAAACTGGAGTAAGGGACTTCAAAGAAGGAGTCAATGGTTTGGTTGGACGACATGAGTCAATCAGTTTTAATCTTTGTAACATTGGAGATGGCCTTCTAACCTACCACTTTCACGTGTGTTGTCCATGTAAGCAATACTCTAAATATCATTCAGATAACACTAAATGTATTTTAAAGCCATTATTTCAACATTTAATCAGTATATCAGATAATATAAAGTTTAATATTTCTATATTTCTAGCCTGTTATTCTAATCCATGTATGAACGGTGGCTGGTGTCAACAAAATTCTGATTGGGATTACGTCTGTCAATGTCGATTTGGCTACGAGGGAAAAAACTGTGAAAATAGTATGTTGTGTTTTAAAATAATCCAATTATAAATAATATTCCGAGATAATATATTTGTATTAGGTAAGAACATTCCTTATCTTGTAGATCACGGGATAAAAGATTTACGTTTCTTTATTATAGGGATCAAAATGTGTATTATATCTGGTGATCCTCATTATAAAACCATTGATGGCAAACAGATTCATTTCCAAGGAGCATGTAAATACAACTTACTCAGTAGAAGTGAAGCGAACAATGGCATTCCTGATTTTAAGATCTTTGGAAGAAATCAAAGACGAGGGGACAACAAAAACGTAGCTTATCCAGATTACTTTGAAATCCACTATTTGAGTTATGTGATAAAACTGAAGAGAGATAGTGCTGTTACAGTAAGTGAATAATAAACATTTCTTTTGTGAAAATACTAATTTCATAATATCATCTCATACTTCGGTTTCAACCACCTCCCACACTTTTATGATAATAATATTACCATCTTCCTATTATCAGGTGAACGATGAAGTCGTCTATCCAGATCGCTCTTTTGCGCCTCATTTTAAGATCACAAAGAATGGTCAGTTTACGAGATTTGAGTCCACTGATGGCTTAATTATTGATTTTGATGGATCCTGGATAGGTTTGATCAAGGTACCGGATATCTACAAAGAGAAAGTCGATGGTCTGTGCGGTAATTATGATGGAGATCCCGAAAACGACATGATGACAAGTAGTAAATCATCAAGTACCAGTTATGCCGAAATTGGTAACAGTTGGCAAGTGGACGATCCCGATGATCCAGAGTACGTAACACAGATTGTAGTTTTTATGTGCACGTATTAAAATGAATCATGTTTATAATACAATATAAAAACTGAACAACGTTTCTCTTATAGATGCCGTGGTCCTACAGATGATAATCCTCCTAAATGTAACACAGATACAGAGATACTAGTCAAGGGCAATGACTACTGTGGTCTTTTAAACGAGTATTCTAGTATATTTGGTACATGTCTAAAGAAATCAGGACAGGTGCGAATATAGTTCTAGACTAGAGTGTAAATCATGAAAATCTTCATAGGTTTATCAAATATTTTAATACGTCTAAATAGATTGTCAGCAGAACATTTCAGTAAAATACACAAAGAATTATTATTCCTAAACCATTTTCAGTTGGCTACAAGTTTCTATGAAAGCTGCGAATATGATGTGTGTGCCAATCACTTAAACCTAACAGCTGCTAAAGAGTCTGCTTGTGCTATTCTAGCAACAGTTGCTACTCACTGTCAGTTGATCCAGATCCCTGTTGTCTGGAGAACGGTAGCAAAATGCCGTGCGTATGCTCTTATCATAAAAAAAACCATCTTCATGTTTTTATCTTGTTGTTAGTTTCAGCCTTGGCCTGTCCTGAAGGAATGCAATATAAGGAGAAGACCTCAGCTTGTGCTGCCACCTGTGAAACACCGGATGGTCCCGAGATATGTAGTTATCCCGATAATGAGAACTGTGTTTGTCCAGATGATATGGTCGTTATTAATGGCACTTGTCAAAATCCAGAAGTGTGTAAATGTCCTGGAGGACACCAGGTTAGTTCAAATCAAATCAACATGTCTTCTTCTTGCAAAGTATTCCTTACAAATTGCTGTCATAGATCAGGTACATTTATTTATTCTTAAATCAGTTAGTCCTCCCTATAGCCAAGTGGGTACAGCATTACCTTCAAGTTGAGGGTTCCAACCAAATTTCATGTCGTCTGAATCGTCCACCGATCCCCGACTTCCGGTCACGTGTTCCCACCGATTTCCTGCGATCGATGCCTATACCCGAATCAAATGATCTATTCTTGTTACCAATTGCTTGACAATCGGCGCGTTTTCGAAATGGGACCGTCTCGTTTCGCCACCGGTATGGTTTTAAGAATGCCTGCCCGTTTAGCAACCATGTGACAACGAAATGTTATTTATAAATTATCTCTATTAGCAAAACTTTTATCTAGCAAAACTGTATGTTGTTGTCAAAATTAAATTAAATATAAACTATATAGACCTTTATATATAGATATATGAACAAATAAATTATGAAAACAGTAAATTATTTGAAACGGGACGAACAGTTTCGAAACGGGAGGCGGTCTGATTCACCAACCTCAAAAAGTGTTCACAAATTATTTGTTGTATTTTTAAGGAAATTATATATATATATATATATATATATATATATATATATGGATACAAAGACATGCGAAAAGTGTTTGCGAAAAGGGCCGCCCATTTTACAACCACAAGGTTGTGAAACGGGAATGTCCCGTTTTAAAACGGGCAGGGTTGTGAAACGGGTCAGTACATTCCTATTGGCCGTCTCTACGGTGACGTCAGCGTCGTCCATTGTCGCGTGATCGGTGCTGGTGTCATCATACTTCTGGTCGGCGGCGATATCGCCATAGCTGTCCGAGCCGTCTTCTGATGTACGTACTTTCTCTCGATTCCGGTGCATATGAAATCGAGTCAGGAGATCCATGGACACTATGTCGCTACCATACACGGTGATGGGCTTCCCTTCTATCTGGCCTTCCAGTTCCATCCCTATCCGTTCTATCCGAGCAGCCTCTTAGCGGCGATCCGGCAACCGACGAACTGAATCCAGAAGCAGCAGCCGGCCCGGGATACGACGCCGAATGGTCCGGATCAAAGTCGTTCACCATCGATGCCATCCTGGAATCTTCTGATCTGATAATCCTGGCCCAATATCTTGGCCTTAACTAATCAGTCTCTTTCAAAACTCCGAACTCACCTAGTCATCTAAAATCTAAAAATCTACAAAAACACAAACTAAAATTTCGAATCTCCTTTATTTCTACAAACTATACTCACTCTACAAACTCCACTCACTTGCTTGCTTGTATTTCGGGAAGTCGCTTGATCAGCACAGCCTCAAGGTTGGAGTGGTTGAGACTATCTCTTCCCTCACCACTCACGGGGGAGCAGTGGGGAAAGATGGAGCCGAAATACCCTGAGGGTGGTCACTGCTAGAGTGTATTACATGCTCAGGGGGTCTTTAACGCCCCCCCCCTTATTTTAATCAATTCAGATGAGACGCCAGCGCCATTTAATGTGGTCAGCCACCCACGATGTTGTAAGCCGAGAAATTTACTTCTGGAAAGGTTTCGACCTCTTGCTGGGATCGAACCTGTGACCCTTGGCACAAAGTGCTTAAAGGGCGGGTAAACGCCCGTTTTATATCGATGTTTTTACATATTATCGAAGAAATGAACATCATGTAAAATATCACACACAATTATCCCCGAAATACCTATTATTTACCTCAAAAATAAATACCACTATCCGTTCCCCTCACAAAATAAACTGCCCCCACCTAATGACCTCTTCTGGTCGCGCTGGAAGTTTGTTTTCACTAACAACTGATTAAGCTATATCACCTGCTTCAACAGTTTCGCTGTTTTTGGCGTAAATAATGGTTCGTTTCTGTGAAGTACAGTGGCGTGACAACGCCAACAAAAGTGGATAAAGTCTCTGCAAGTGAGGCGTGGAAATTTTCCGAGACCGACATCACCATCAGTCACCTGTCATATGGACTTCAAGGATACAGATCTCAAGAACTGGGGTTAAAATAGCAATGAATATGCATCAAAGTTGCTGTTATACACAGAATGGGATAGGGTATGTGGGGTATGTCGAGACATATTCTTGTATTCCATTCTTCCAAGAATAACTCGACATTAGAAGGGAAGGAGTACACAAAGAAGACGCCATGCTGCGTTCTACTTGTTCACTCATTCTAACGTTCATATTTTCTAGGTCAAATCGTCTATGATTAATAGACGTTTGATTTGATATGCTATTTCGATGATAAATATGTATTTGTATACGAATTGTTGCTGGCCTTTTTTTTCGTGTGTGCAATCGCGACCTCGTTTAACCTTGTATGAGTGTATGTTTTGGTTTTGTGGTGGGCCATATGTGTGTGCTTATGATTGTATGTGTATACGCATAGGGGTGCTAATGTGTGTGTGTTTGTGTGTATGTGTTTGTGTGTGTGTGTGTGTTAGGGATGAGACGATTCGAATTTTCGATTCGATTTATTCACGACACTTTACTCAAGCATGGCGGGGATCCAACATACTTTTCAGTAAACTAATATTTAAAAGTTTAAAGCAGCAACTTTATTTTAATAAACACTAATTGTAAATGTAAAAATAACGTTTTAGTAATATCTAAACTACATAACCATCTTCTCAAATGACTTAATGAACTAAAGTTCTAAGTTCTTGTTCAGAAAGACCAACACATCCACATTACTGCGTTTAAGGGTGGTCCCCAGTGCCCTGACTACGTCGCCTGTTGTTGAGAAAACACTCTCAAATGGAACTGAAATCCCAGGGATGGCAAGATAACACTGTGCCAGTCGCCCAGCAGAGGATACTGAGAGGATATCTTCCTCACCAGTCTGTGGAAGAATCCTTCAGCGGAATGGGGATCTCCATCTTGTACCTGGCAATCTCATGGTCTATTTGTGGACTCACTAACACCTGTCATCAGAACATCTAACCCAAATAAATCCTCTAATAGTTTTATTTTTGGCTTTGGTTCATGAACATATGAATCATATACCACCCATGCAGATGTTGTTCCAGTTCTACTTCCATGTGAAAAGGAATGGGTTCAGGGATATATTCCTGCCCAACTAGTTGCTGAATACTAGAAAAGTCAGATAGAGAGAGATGTCTGGCTCGTCAGGAGAAGCAACACCAAAGCTAGTGGACTTCTGTTGACTGACTTGAAAGTGTTAAAATGCAAATTCAAATATAAGTTTAGTCTACGCACATGAATATTGTTACACTAGTTACAAGTATTAACAGGAACATATACCTAATTAACTTAGTTGTAGTTATTAGTTAACCCACATATGAAATAAAGGACCTAACAGGAGAGTTCCACTTCCTATAGAACCGGCACTGTAGAAACCGGACTGAAATGTTTCCCCATAAATGATTTGTATGATTTTGGAGACTTAAAAAAATTGCCGAGAAACATTTCTTTGCACGCTATGCCGACACAGTTTGATCTGGGATAGCCCATGCAGATATCACGTGCTGCGGAAGCGAGCACTTTGATTGGCTGAAACCCATGGGTCATCGGAAATCCGCACAGATGTCAAATAAAACGTCATTGGAAATCAGGGATTTTCTCCCCTCATTGTGCATACTATGGAAGAGTACGGTGCCTTTTTTAAATCGAAATAAATCGCAGTTTGCAAATTAAAAGCACGAATCGAACTGAAGGGCTAAAACCGGAATTAATCGTCACATCCCGTATGTGTGTGTTATTTGTAATAACAGAACACAATTGAATGTACAAACTAATGTGTAATTTAGTAATGCTAATTAATCATATTAATACTTTCTGTAATGACATCGGTAACTTTTGCATGGATACGGGAGTGGATACAATCCCACTTCGGAATGATATGGTCAAGCCAGAGAGAGAACACTCTCTTCTGGCATTGGTTGTGGTTGGAGTGTAGCAAGCCGAACCATGCTTATGTGTATGACATCTTGAAACGTACTAGAGCTAGATATCACTATCCTATAAGGTGTGCCAAAAGGAAAGGATACGAAATACGTAAATGTAAGCTTGCTTCCCACAAATGTGGTAGCTCTGATATGTGGCAGGAATTAAAACAAATTGTTAATCCCATATCTAAAACAACATTCCATCCACTGTTGTTCAGGCGTGCCGTGGCTCAGAAATAGCAGGTTATTTGTACAGTGATATGAAAAACTGTATAATAGTGTACCTACTAGCTTGAAAGAGCTAGGCACAATATTCGTGCTGATATTACTTCTGTTTTAAGGGACTGTTTATGCAATATTGATCTATCTGTGACAACTACAACTAAATGCGTTCGAAAATTGAAAGCGGGAAAACGTGATGGCGGACATGGTTTGGACTCGGATCACCTTATAAATGGGTCGAATTGATACATTCTATTATTATTATTAGGTTGTTTCTGGATAGTTCCAGAAGACAACTGTTATGTGTCTCATGGGATTCATGTATATCCCGTTATTTCAATGTGTCAAACGAACTAAAACAAGTTGGTGTCATATCGCCAATATTTTGTATTGTAAATATTGATCAATTAATTGTATTGTTAAAGAACAGTGGTTTTGGTTATCATGTTGGCAGCGAGTTTATTGGAGCACTTATGTATGCAGACGACCTTACTCTCATTTGTCCAAATTTGAATGCTCTCAATCATATGTTAAGTATTTGCACCGACTTTGCTAAGCAATATAATATTGTATTTAATACACAAAAGACCTTGGGAATTAAGTTTAGTGCTCCTGTTACACAACAAGACACCAGGTGTAAAAATTTATCAATTCCAATTCAATTCCAAATTCCTTTTTTTGCCTAATACTTTTTACCACGAGTAGGCACCCGAGTACCTACTTGCAATACCTACTCCGAGTAGTTTATATTCCAAGTAAGATTATCACGGAAGAAATATTTCTGAATTAAAAAATTCAATGGTAAATAAATGTATTGATGTTTTGCCCGTTCAAAACATTGAACGGGGGTAAATTCGTTAATAGCAATATCTCTATATAGATTACAGGCATGCTATATGGTGGTGTCACAGTGTTGTGGGCGGAGCCCACAGTATCCAGACCATTTTAATTGCTTCGATCCTAGGTTCGATCCTAGCAAGAGGTCGAAACTTTTCCAGGGGTTAATTTCTCAACTCACAACATCGTGGGTGGCTGACCATGTAAAATGGCGCTGAATTATTAAAAATAAAGGGGGACGTTAAAGACCCCCCGAGGACGTAAAACACTCTGGCAGTGACCACCTTCAGGGTATTTCGGCTCCATCTTTCCGTACTGCTCCCCCGTGAGTGATGGGAGAAGGAGTTTCTCAACCTCTCCAATATAGAGGCTCGGGGATTCTCCCCGAAAAACAAAGCAAGTAAGCCGCACCTTTCGCAGCTCCATACTGACGCGTTTACTGGGGAGACATCTTGTATTAATAGACGCTAGTCTAAATAAACTCCGCTAGACGTAGCAGCGAAACACATCGAGTCTTCTGTCTTCTGTGTGTGAAGGAACGCGCAAATGAGAGAGTAGAATTGTTTTCTGTCCGAAATATCGTTTTTACGTATGGGCGATCGATCTATTTGAGAACCGGCCATGACCTTAACACCAGGTGTGAACAACTCCAATTATCTTAATGTAGTAAAATATGCCAAGATATTTCTCTTCTGCGGATTTAATCATCTTGGTTATCAGCCGACTGTAGTGTACTCTATCAATGTGAAGCTTGTAAGGAGTGTAAGAAACGTAAGGCGGCCAAAATATATAAGAAGAAGCATTCTTGTGATGATGATGAAGTCTGTCAATTAATAGATGGTGTTGGAAAATGTGAGCGCTGTCAAAGTAAGTTGATTGATAGGCGTAAGTAGTAATACCGGGAATATGTTCTTTGATATCATTATTGAAATCTTATCGTCAATGAAATATCGATTCTAGGACGATATAATAACAATATAGATGTTACAAGTAATGATGTTACTGTTTAATTAACAATTTCAAAATTTATACCAAAGAGTAATAATGCCGGGATATTGTACAGATACAGAACTAACCTATTCCAGTTAATGGCGGCTGGAGTTCGTGGTCAAGTTGGTCTGATTGTAGTCAAACAAGACACCAGACTAGACATCGTACCTGTAATAATCCCGCGCCAAGATGTGGAGGCAAGAAGTGTTCTGGAGACCATAAGGATGTCCAAAAGTGTTTCCCAGGAGCACTCTGGATGCGCACATCCCTGATCCACCAGCATGTGATCTAGACTTTGATTTCTAGAGTAAATCTGATTAAAAAAATAATAAAAGTACCATTCATCATCGCGTTCAGTAAAATTGATTATTTCTATAATAATTCCAATGACAAGTTTCTTTGCGTGCTGGACCTCAGATCACTACCACCCCTGTTCGAATCCCGATGTGGGCATATCTGAAGGTTGTTTCGTCTTTCACTTCGTCTTATTACCTTTGGAGGTCGCTCGGCACATTTAGCCTACCTTGTGCACAAAAGTGGCCGTAAAACATCAATCATCATCACTAATTAGTTTTTTCGAAATTATTGACTTTTGAAACTTAGTCTAGCATTTTTTTTAAATTTTGATTATTAATGTGTACAATAAACATTCTACACCTGATATACCTGATAGACTGTTGCTTAAATTATTTTTATTAAAGTTCTCTTAATGTTATTAATATACTGTTTGAAGGGGCATGTGATGAGACCAGCCTAATTGACAATCCAAACATGTATCTTGTCAATCCATGTACTTGTGCTGCGTACTATCAGTGCAGCAAAATACGATTGATCGGCTTCTACAATGTCTATGAGATGAATTGTAGTCCATGTACATGTTGGAACCAGGACAAACTGACATGATGTAACCATGATCCTGAGAAGAAAAATCCAAATCACGATAAGTGTACCTTCGATATACCAAACATCGAGTTAGCGAGTGTGAATGGTACGTTTTTATTGTATCGGTTTAAGATAATTTACTTTCCACACCATGTTGACATAACGCAGAAACTGAATCTTTAATTGACCAATTTAACAAACTGATATGTAGTGACTGGCATTGATGGGATGTGTCTTGTTAGTCTTCACCTTGTAACTATCACAACTGAGCTGATTCTAATATGGATCTAATTAGTTCAGGAGAACGTGATCTCTGTATATATATATATATATATATATATATATATATCAATTCATTATTATGTCAACTTTTTCATCTTTGATACTTGTAGTAATTCATTCGATCTTGTTTTATATGTAAATAATCAAGTCAGCGCCAATCTTTGGACGTTTTCAGTCAATGTATCTTAATCTCTATATAAAGTGCAATACATCAACAAAGATATATGAAAACAATCATTTGAATTGTTTTATACATATCAGAAGTATCATAAAACATTAAAATGAAACAATTAATTATTTTTGTGCATCATGAGCGATAAAAATTATGACATTTGTGTTATGTATGTAAATCAGTTAAATGACTTCTTGTTAAAATATTAATATAGTTATAGATCATGTAACCTGTACGTGAAATACGATTCTTCATACTTCTATTGGTCTCATCTTCTAGGTATTTACTGTTCCCTACGATTCCAAGCAATTATTTCTGATCCTATGCATTATATTGATCGTGATGCTGATAACATCAAGATGCCATGTCCTCCTGGAACCGTATTCAGTGTTAAAGACTGCCTCTGTGTACATGGTGTCAATGATCTAGGTATGTGAATAAATCAATGTTCGAGTGATGTTTTTATCACTGTCTAATGTATGTATGACATGTGAAATACCTACAGGAAAATGTTTATAATAATAATTGCTAATTTTTGGCAGAGAAAAGACCAACTATCTATCTTGATTTTGACGACAGCCAACGTCCTCTGAAAAATGATCAAGGTGTTTATGTCACATGGACCAAGTCTAGTATCAGTGTTCTAGAAAATGGTGTCGAAGGAACGGCTTTAAGATTCAATGGTGACCGTCTTGAAATTCCTTTCTACGACAACAAGGTTAGATTATAATGCTTATTATATATAAGTTCGAGTGTGCCTGCATGCACATACGAATTTTTTTTTGTTAACTGTATTATTATCTGTGCTGTCCTTTGAATAGCGTATCATATTATATTATCAGCCATTGTCGTTTTATAATTAGGAGATGAGCCAGTTTTCCATAAGTCTGTGGTACAAACGTGATTCTGTAAATGAAGGTGATCAAATGCTTCTCTCAAATGGTGAGATTGCCCTGGAGGTGGACAGGCTTCCATTCAAATAACCACCAAATCAGAGCTGAATTGAGGGCCGAGACAAATAAAGTGGATGCTTTTGTCGACATTAGTGTAAGTTCTAGTAGATCTATAATGGCATATTGAATGGTGAAGAAACATAAGGACTAATTTCTACACCCCCCAATAGGTATTGATAGCCATTTTTTTTTAATTGAAGCATTTACATTGGTGAAAATGTCAAGTGAAAGTGATTTATTTCTATAAGATGTAGTATTTTATGGAGTGCAACTAAGTAGCAATACTGTCCAACGTTAAACGAATATTGAAATCTTTAAACAGCTTATATAGCATCTTTATTAATTGTTTCCAGTCAAACAAGTGGCATCATATGGTCATGACGTATGATGGCAGCAATCTCAAGTTCTACTTGGATGCATTACTTAAGGCTAACGAGTCACTGACTGGTTTTACTGCACGTGCTCATTGTCCTCTTCTGGTTGGATCCAGATATGATGGCAGCTATTTCTATGGTCTTATGGACAAGGTCAGTAGAGTACATTTCTCAAGCACATAATTGTTTATGTCAAGTCAGAAGGATAATTACCAGTTTGTGGCTATCTACAAACCATCAAACATGGCCTCATGTTAGTTAAACTTCGGGCAAAAAAGATCAGAATTATTAAACTTGCTTTCAGTGTTTTGAAATATGTATTCCATGTTATATTTACAGGCGATAATTATTTGAATAGATTTAATATTTTTTATTAAATAATTGTTATACATATATTGACTTTTTCAATGAAATATTTTCAGTCTGAAAATTCAGACCTCCATAGATTTCTAAAAAAAATCCTTTTTCATATTTGGGTGACACTTAATAAATTCATATAAGTATTTGTTTACCTTTTTGTATGATACCTAATTATTTAAGTGATAAATTAATATATCAATAAAAATGGTTCTAACAAAATTATTTTAGGTAGTCTGCTTTGATATTAATACTTAAATTTATATGAACTAAATATATTTATTTTTAATCCTGTATTAATTTATCAATAGTTTGACAAATTAATGTTTTTTTAACCTATATTCTTTATCAGATTTGTTTGTTTGATGAATCCCTCTCAGCTGCTGAAGTGGACAAGATCTACAATGAGTAACAGTAAACCATTCATCATTCAGATGTTAAAAAGAAGTACTTTTAGGTACCAGAATAACTATCACCGTTAAACAAAAACAACTATATATATATATATATCTTTGAAGTCGAATTGATGCTTCTAACATTACATATGCGAGTACTGTTCCTGTTTCTATTAATAATAACACATCTTAAAATGAGTAAAAACGTGCTGTTAGTTTTCCCAAGTTAAACATTGTATTAGTATAATTTTATCATCAGTTAGAAGAAACACGTATTTTGCGAACTTTATAAGAAATTAATCAATATTTTTGTAATCATTAATTCTGAAATCTATCAATTATGTAACAAAAATTAACAACTTGACCAGAACAGATAACTGCCGACATAAATACAAAATGGATTATGTATTTTTAAATACATTGCTTTACAAACAGATCACACGCATGCACACTTATAGTTGTATCTTCCACCATGGTTATGTAATTAAAGTAGAAACATCGAGAAAGTCCTCTTTCGGGTATGATGTCATAAATCTTCTTAATATCAATAATGTAAACACATTCAACATAAAAAAACCTGAACAACCAAGATTACCTCAATAAGCTGCTGCTGAATTGAGATACATTTTATTTTATTTAAAGAAAATCTGTTTTAGTGAATAAATAACTTGGTTTAGATAAGATCATCAACTAGCCTTTCAGTTATATTCTGATTTATGTTCTTTGAAGCTATGCCTAAATTTAAATCAGTAGTTACAATTCAGCAAAGATAGGCAACACAGCAAACTGATGGCTGATTATCTAAAATATGAATTTGGATTAACTGATTAGGTCACAGAGTGAATTGTTTGTCAGAAAGACCTTTGTACATATCTCGTACTTTAAGAACATCCATCGACTAATAATTTCAGTTGTTCTTACAGTGGTGGTTGATGTTCAAGTATTGGTTTTTTTCTCTCTCCAAATGTAGTCTATTTATTGAATCTTAATAACTCGGTAAAATTCATTTCTATCAGCTAATAAACATGATCCAAATCTTAAAGCATTATGCTAAAAAAGTGGACACTCCAGTCGGGATATAAGGTTAGTTTTATTCCTGTACACAGATAAAACTACACTCATCTTCATACCAATAGATTAACAATGACAATGAGTGATTTCTATACAAGTGATTGGCAACAAAACTGCTTGCAATATATGCATATAAATGTACATATTTATGGCAGTGTTTCCAGTAGGCAACTGAAATTACATTCTGTACATTGTAAAATAAGTTGCATACATTTTTGCAGTTTTCCCTCTGCCTAGCAGTTAAAAGTCCATTAACGAAAAATTATTTGCACAATAACAGCTATGGGGTGTGCTCAGTGTGAAGAAACAAAAATTAACTATTTATGAATGTGGGTGGGTGACTTATTAAGTAGTCAGCAAGTTCAATCAAGTTCAGTCTTTACAGTGATGATAAACTGTGAATATCTCTATGTGATGTGTCAAGAAACAGTTATCAAATCAGTGTTTTCACATTACTTTTAAAATGAAGGTTTGTTTTTAGGTAACACAGCTTTGTTTAAAAGGAATCTGTCACCAATAAGACTAACTATAAATTAGAGTGACTTTCTAAGTTACTGCCACTAAATGATTCCCTATATAAAAGGAGGTACACCTGTATAGACAGCTGCATGCTTAGAATATTTTTAAATCAGTATTTGACACAGCAACCATGAAATAACACTGATTTAAACCAATATTCTGAGCTTGGTGAATGTCCGACAAAAGGTAACCATTGTTATGACAACTCAGTTATACTGAGTATTGGACACTGATAACCTCTATAAAAACATAGAATCACTTCCAGTGAAGCTAACAGGAGCCTATGATTTTCACATAAACCAGTTTCACACTGAACAGTAACAAGTTGATTAAACCATAAACTAAAAACTATTATGGGCCGACTCCTGTATTATGATACAATTCAATTAAGATATATATATATATCAAACAACTCTCATTAAGGGAAGATCAAGATACTAACAATTTCCACAATGGTAAATTATTGTTAAAACTGGGTTAGCAATTACACTTTCTATTAATTGACATAAAAGAACACTTACAACAAATGAAATGACAGGGGAAAATCACACAACAAACAGCTCATCTGCTAAACCAATCAGAGATAGACAAACACAGAACAAGCAACGTAATAAATTAGATATAATAATTGGGGAAAAGATAACTACTTTCAAAAGTAGCTTAGATCAACATGGCCATTTTCATTAATGTTCTAGCAAATGCTAGTAACTAAACTACAAACGGAGCAGCACACACAGCTTCTGATAATAATCACATGTAAATTTCACACACACACACACATGCACGCACACACACACATACACCAAACAGACATGTTTATGTCATTGATTTTACTATACAAACTGAGGCCAGGCTCTGTCAAGTTATATACAGATGTACACATTTATATGCATATATACAAAATTATCTTACACTGTTAAATATAACATGATAACCCAACAAACATCGTCACATCAGCAGATTTACATAACAAGACCTGCCTTTAATGTTTACATCACGAGTATGTTTTTAGTCAAGTCGCCAGCTCAGTGGCACATTAATATATTACTTTTAACAGAAACCTCTGATTAGTTAAACAATTACTTGAATGTTGGCCGAGACATTATTAAGTATGATACTGAACATTTCTCAGATGATGCCTATATTATGCTATTGATGGAGATACTAGCTGCCTGCAGCATTTAATACTTACAACTAGTTAGTATTTCTAAGCTAACTGTAAGCATAAAGATGTCAAAATCTTATATATCAATACAACAACAGTCTTGTGTTGAGAATACAAATTACTACGTAACTGGTGGAAACCAAAAATTGCAAAGCTCCAGAACAATTAACAAGTACACTACTATGTGGAATATAATAACAATGATTATGCTCTTAAATCAAACAAGACACTGAAAAATGCATTTCTTCTACTAGCAAATACAGCTTTATTTCACTATAAAAGTAGAAATATTAGAATGCACACACTAAATGCTAAATAGTACCTTTCCTTCATACAGACCTGACTTTTATTTACCTGATAATTCTTGGTTATAATATTCTAGCATCTGCCTGAAGATCATTTCAAGAAGTATTTGCAATAATTGATACAGTCAATATTGTCTAGTTTCCCAGTAATCACTGGACAGCTGATCCAGCTGTTTGTTGAGTTGGGACTGATCTTGTTGGGGGTGCTGAATCTCGTACATTGATAGATGAGAAGTCTGTTTTGAGTGAAGCATTAATGCCAGATAGTCCAATTGCCATGCTCGTGAATTTGTCACCTGAATGAATCACGTCCTTAGGTACAACAACCTCCTCAACCAAAGTTGTTAGGTCAGCCTGTGCTAATTTATCTCCATCTGCACCCGCACATCGTCTTTCACAACTGTGCAATAAAATGTCACTAGTTTTGTTGCTAGAAGTGAGTAAGTGACTTGAGACAATGTCCCCTGGTAATGGTGTAGCATCTAACACCGAGTTATCCGAGTTATTTACTGACCACTCAGCACTGGTTTTTAAACGTTTGGCAGTTGGTTCGATGATATCTGTATTAGTGTGTGTACACCTAGGACTTCCAAAACTGTCATTGATAATGTTCTGTGTGCCTGAGGTGCCTACCGTAGCAGATGATGGCTCAGTACTGCGTACTGTGAGAACAACTGGCCGTGTAGTGGAGCATGTCGTAGCTGCAGAGGCGATGAGTGGATGTGCCAATGTAGGTGACATGGAACCAGCTGACATAATTGGTGTGAAGCCGACGGATGTGAATGGCGTACCAGCCCCAGTAACTTGGTGTGATGAGGAACTGGCATCAGACCCAAACGAGACAGAAGAAACAACTGCCACTGTACTCTGGTGTAACTCTGAAGTGTGAAGCTTCAGTGGTGACAAAGCCAGAGCATTTGTGTCAACCACTTTCTGAACCATGTCCAATGCTGCATCTAGATCAGTAGGATGATCCCTGTAATCTGCCAAATGACGTTTGGGATCACCATATAACAGTGAGTTGATATTAGGACTTGAAGATCTATCTCTAGGAGGTGCTGGATTCTCCTGTTCATCTAAAAATCGATCCATGTAATCTCTGAAATAAAAAGGAAAGTTTAATTATGATAATCTATCAATTTCATACCAGAAACAAGACCAAAAGGTATTCATATTTTCCAGAATAAGCTCATTAGTATTAATATATTGCTTGTATAAGTGAACCCTCTAATATAAATTTCATTGAAATAAAGCAATAGAAAGACTTTCTTTTCATGAACAACAAGTATCCATGTATGTAGAATTGCACAAGATGCATATTTTGCTCATCTTTATTTCGGGGACAATTTTTTGAAACAACCCACACTACATAATACATTATACCTGTCTAATTGCAGGTTCAATCATACATGATTCATATAACCATGCAGGTACTGGGAGGGGCAGCACACTGCAGAGATGAAAGTATGGCTAGGGATATCAAATTGGAAAAACAATACACGTTCTTGTGTCCTGGTATTCTTATTCAATTGTTTTATTGGTGTTACAAAATAAGTTAAATAACTTGATTCTTCTATTCTGTTATAAAAAGTAATTCTGATTTTAAGCCAAATATTTAGAACAGAAGGACATGATTAAGGCTACTGTAGTGCCAGTGTTGCTTCTAGGATCTAGCCTATGTAGAGGAGCTCCTCCTTTGGTGTTAAAAAACACATACCCCCAGGAATATTTGAACTGAAAATGATGACATTTGCATCTTATTTGAAGTATTTAGACACATAGTTTTACAGTGTAAGCATAATTAAATGTATGCATATGACTTATATCTGTAACAAGAAAAAACAAGACTACAGAAATGCTTTAAAATGTTATTGATGAGACTCGTTTTTATATATTCTACAGGCTTTTTTCTCCTACCACATATTTGTAGCTAACTCATAGTCAAAGTCAGCCACAGAACATTTTGATGTTTTAATATTCATCAACACATTGAGGAATTTTTTTCTTGTGCCGGTTCAAGAGAAGACCACTATTACCAGATACCAGCCACTTATCAATAGGCCTGGAACAAATTCTTTGGGTAGCAGGCCATCACATGCAATAAGCATTAAATCATGTAGATTTTCCTTCCAAGGGAGTTCCTCAACAGTTTTAACACTATTCATAGAGGAGAACTGCCTCTCACACTTAGCAGTGGATGGACAGAGGATAAAGGCAGAAACACAATTATTAAGTTACCAAAAACTGCACATAATTCCTTCAGTAAACTCTGAATACAGTTAATATGATATATTGTAGGTCCCGGCCATTAAGCCAAGACTGTATCAACATTTTCACCCTTATTTTAGGGGGTCGGCTTAATGGCTGGCGCTATTTCAGTGTCAAGAAATCCAGTCATCGGGAGAAAAGCATTTCAGTGTGTTAGTCTAGATCTAGATGCAAACGGGCATCAATCATCATTTTCAGATTTTGATTTAAACTATTTCTAAGTCATTGACTTTGTATACAGTTCATTGAATGTTTAATCATGCTGTTAATTTAAGTCTGAGGTCCTACGTATGCGCTAACAGTTTGTGTAAATGATCGTTATAATTTTCCTTGATCTATTGACAGTATACAAAACACATTGGCACAAATTCCGAAAACAAAACTATTTCTTGTGTTCAAAACGTCACCTGGAAATACTGCAGGAAAAAGTTCAGATTTTTAGGTCGGCTTAATGGATGGTGCTACCATAAATCATGTTATTTTAGGCCTGAAAAATGACCTCGGCTTAAATCCATATTTATATCATAATATTAATACAAAATGCCCCCCAAAAAGTTATCAAACAAATATACAGGAGAGAGACAGAGAAATCCATCATATAAACAGGACCATGTGCTTTTATTTACTGTAAACAAAGATAACTGCCCAATCAGGAGAGAGTATTTGATTCACGTGACCATCATAATGCAAAATGGACATTTATCAGCCAAGATCACCAGCCCACCAAAATCTCTCCCATCCTTCAAGCATGGTTCTTATATTTAGTAAATATTTATAAATATGACATTTGAAATGGCTACAGCAGTAGATTTTGGCATTATTTCAGATCAGGAAACCATCAGATGATGTGACGGGGAGATCATTAATGCGCACAACACTTACAGTATTGCATCATGGGATTTTATTCTGTGCCATGTGGTGTCCAGGGATTTTTTTTTGTATATGTTAAAATATTGGGGTAATCCGGCAAATATGCATCCTAGAAGCAACACTGATCCCTCTACACAGGACTTAGCACTGACTAGGAACCGTTCACACACAATATAATAGAGACAGGGAGATCATTAAGGTGCGCAATACATACAATATTGGGCCATGGGGTTTTATTCTGTGCCATGTGGGGCACAGGGATATTTATATTTTTGTCATACGTTAAAATATTGCGGGAATCCCTCAAAAACGTGTCCTAGAAGCAACACTGAATGCCATCAAAATAAGCAAAAACAAGACTGATGAGATTAAATAAAAAATTTGGTGAAGTAAGCATTTAATTAATAAGCTAAAATAAGATCAGGGCAGCTGTTCCAAAATATATTTTTCTTTCCAATATCATGAACCCTACTACAGGACATTAGGTGGACATGTAAGATTATACCACAAAGCAAAAACTGGCCAAATTTTTCCCTTTGGTATTGCAAGTGCTATGGTTACCATCAGGTGATTCTTCTTAGATTTTAAACTGGTTCAAATAAGGATGTCATGAAAATACTGTATAGCTGCAATATAAACTACAAAATAAACAAACTGAACCAAAAGCAGACACATGGTAAAAAAACTAAGGAAATCACTGGATCAAAAAAGATATACATTATTTCATAATAGCATATTTTTGGCAGTAAATTACAAAGAAAGACTGATCCATGGAAGTATTTTCCAGTATCTACTTACGTGACACCTGGGTGAAGAGCATATTTCTTTTTTTCAAGCCTTGTTTTATTTGCAAAGACATCATGTCTTTCTGTCTTTTTCCAAAGGTAATAAAATTGCACAAGCTCACCAACGGATCTGGTTTTTACCTACAACCAGAATTAATTGCATGTTTATTAATCACATAATTATTATTATTATTATTATTATATGCTCCCAAACAAATCACCAAAAGACAGAAATATTATAAGGTGTCATTATATATAAAAATTCACTTCATCTAGACACTGAACTTCATGATGTGTATTTGTTACATACTTAGAAATGTAAATTAAAATATATGTACTGATGTTTATATAATGTTAAACCTAAAGGATACATATCAAAAACACCATTTAGCATCAATCCCTTTTTGTCACTTAAGACATCAAAGCTGGTACAGCAAGTCAATTATAAATATTGAATCAGTGAAGGATGTAAACCTTTGGAAAACTCTGGTTGTCAGTTATTTATATATATATATATATATATATATATAGAGAGAGAGAGAGAGAGAGATTACCTTGTATTGCTGGATGAGGTAGAAGTCTTTGCCAAATTGCTTTAAACCATTTTCAAAATTCCTACATTCTTCTTCAGACCATAAACTCATTGGATCTAATTAAAGAACAGACATCAGACAAAATTACCAAATCAGTAATATCAGACAAAAGTGTATATTTATTAAACATTATAGTAACAGTAATAATCACAATAAAATACACACCAATATATTAGAGTTCATTGTGAATCCATAATCTTATAAAGTAATTATTTATTAACAACCATATATAAAAATATGTGGGAGCCTGAAATAGAAGGCCTAGCTTGATTGTATTTTTTTTAAATGATGCACTAGTAATATTTAGTGAAACATTGTAGAAATGACATTTCATTTTGCAACTGCACTTTTTCACAATGTTATAGACCCAGTGGCTTTTTTGGTGTGCTGAACTGTCCAATAATCTTAACTCTGACATAACTGCAACTATAATCACAAACATTTCAATTATCTAACAAATGGGGATTGTCACTTGTGTGAATAAATTAACACTTTTTGTAACAGTTGGCTCAGAATTGGAAGATTATCTTTACCAATTTCAGCTGTCAGTACAACAAAGCAATAATTTATATGTTCATTTGTTTTGTACCTTGAGGTGTAAGCTTGGCATTGGATACAGATTACACATATGGCCTATAATCTTTGAAGAGATTTGGAGCATAAAAAGGTACCAAATACATAAATTAAATCAACATTTACACCATGACAACAATTAACAAGTAGTTTTTATGATTTGGACAAGTACCTCTTGATAGTTCACTATAAATAGCTGCACAAGAGCAATTAGGAATGAGAAGGTGTTCCAGATATAATACTGGTTTTAATCAATATTCACAGTATCTCATTTCACAACAGGCATCTTAAATTTTACGCTAATGGAAGTGATAAACCATTGACAATAGATACAATCATCTCTCTTAATGTTTGAAATAGAATGCTCCAGTTAGCATTCAACAATTCTGGTGTTGTCTATGTACAGAAGCTTGAAGACCTGCCAGGAACTATAAAACAATGGTTTAAAAATTTGGCGATTAAAACAAATTTAAGCATGTCAAAATTTAACACTAATAAGTGGAAGGAGAGTAAGAATTGTAACTATTCAAATTCTTTTGCTAACATTTGAAGTACTATCAGGTCTCCTAACGTCTACATCAGATTATTACAGAAAATACTATCAGGTCTCCTAACGTCTACATCAGATTATTACAGAAAATTCTTAGGAGAAGATCTAGTTATAACCTTTTGAAAGATATTAAATATTTGGTGTGTTGTATCTGGTTTATATAGAAGTGAAAAAAAAGTACTATATGACAAATAACATTTTAATATATAGTTGTAATTTTATCTTTTTGGTTAACTATCGGTGGCTGATTGACTAGCAACTTGTTAATTTGCTTCTGCATTAAAAAAGGTTATATAACCAACCATAAACTGAATCCTACAGAGTAAAATACTAAATAACCAATTTATGCCATTTCTTGACCATACCTTCAAAATACAATACATATACATCTGTGTGTGATTGATAAAAGAATGTTTTCCCAATTCTTTTTCAACAGAAAACCTATCATTTCAAAAGAACAAACCCTTTTCAAAAAGTTGTTTCACTGAAATTAAATTAGTCTTATTTTTAACTGAAATTTAAAAAAGTGTAAAGGTGAAATTAGTTTTTCCAAAAGGACTATCAGCCTCCTCACAGTTTCCATAGCATTAAAAATTCTTAAAACACATCAACTGCACACTATTTTTATTTTGCACTTCACCTTTGAGCTTTTCCAAACTCTGTGTGTCAAGAAAATAATCTCAAAACACACTTGCCATGATCATGATGAACAATGGGTATATACAATAGAACATTAATAGCAGGCAGCATCGGCCTGATGTGATAAACTGGGAAAATTGTAGTTCATCAATGGTAATATATTGTTCTCTACGAACAGTTAAGGTGTGATTTGTGAGATAGGAGTTTTAGTCTGTCCAGTAAACAAATTAAACACACATTTACAAGATGACAGGAGCAAAAGCCAGAGGGAAACCAAATTTGTATCTGTTTTACATTAACTAAAAGAAAGAAATATCTGTCAATAACACAACTTATCTATAAAATACTTCGTTATTTTATAATGAGAAATAAAGGCAACACAGATCCAATAAATAACTGACAGTCCAGATGATATTTATTACATAGTCTCTACCATTAATATCAAATCTGTTCATTCACATAGGATATTTATTTTGTATATAGTTATGCCAGCCAGCCACAAATTTAATATAATCTACAAACTAATAAAAAGAGTATGAAACAAATATATGTTTTTTAATGGTGAAAAAATTTAAAAAAATTAAATGCTCGTTGTTCATCTGGCCTCATACTAAGGGAACTTCAAAACCGCTGAATGGTAATGGTAGTTATTTTTTTTAGCAAAACCTATCAAGTTTAAAACAGCCATCATGTGATGTTCAACTTTCAAGTGATGAGGAGAGATAGAATACATTTTGTATACTTGTAAAAATTATGATGATTATGGATAGCCCCTTAGAAAGTGTATTACGGATGATAATAAGAACCAATATCAACAAACGAGTACATGTCTACATGTGTGTTAACACATGTAACACATTCTTTCAAGTCGAGATAAAATATAAATTATCACTACACAGTAACAGATGTTTAACCAGAGATTTTTTATACATTTTACAATAGAACAATAATAATACAGTAAGCAGATGAACCATAATAAACATTGGCCATATTCAACCGATTGGATTCAAAATGGGTTGTAATTTGTATTTCTCTGTAGTTCAGCAGCTAATTAATAGCATTCTGATTGTCAACAGTATCTACACAACTGTTCTTGTATTTTCTGTTCACTTGATACATCTGTAACTGTTAGTTTATCTGGTGATAACAAAAGGTAATTAAATGGAGCACAATTACCCAATTATACACCAATCCAATGTCTATAGCAAAAATTTACATCATACCTGAAGCAACAATCTTCCATAATATAGAATTATTAGCACAAACATAAACATAATGACATCAGCTTCACAATGACAATCATAATGCAATGGTCGATTTCCAGAATGAATATGTGCTGATTACTTCAAATCTACACTAAAAATACTAACAGACTGTAGTTCAATGACAATAAGTGAAAGAAGCTAATGAAATGATACAAGACAACTTTATTCACACCTTTTAGTACCAAGTATAAAAATATGTTACATGTCAGTTAGAAAATAGCATGTGGCTGTATACAATCCAAATAGAACTTTACCTGTAGGAGGAATTGTCTGCATCTTTCTTCTCCGTGATGCTTCATCTACGTTATGACCACACTGTAGGAGAAGATACAAGGCCTGAAAACAGAATATTATGATGTATGGTAAAGGATTTTGACATTTGAGTATCCCAATAGTAGTTAATATATATTATGTTATCAGTCTTAATAAGCTTGTTAAAAATAAATAAACACATTTTAGGTAGTGTAGTTGCTTAATATTAAACACACACAAACTATCTTAAGATAATTTAAATTCTCCATACAGACTAAATCTGCATCTGGGGTTCAAGTACATTCAGGATTCCCAGAGCCAAGAAAATATTATTTTCCAGAACATTTCCAGGACAAAATTACTATTTTCTAGGACAAAGCATACAAGATTTAAAGGTAATAATTCAAGATATGGGCGAAAAAGCATATTAAGTTTATTCAATGAATGATCGATTATTGACATTATATTGGTACAGCTTCCTCACCCCTTCTAACTGTCTGATGCACCAACTTTTATTTAAATTTTAACTAACATAGGATATCAAGACCATGTACCATTACTCTTTCTTCTACAGGCATAGTACTTATTCCCGTTTTTCTTTTGGTTCTAAGTGGACTTTTTCACAGGCAATATTTTTTCCGGGACAGTTTCTGATTTTGTCAAATTCGAGAACATTTCCAGGATCTGGAAAATGAATATGTTATTTTCCAGGTTCTTCAGGACGCATGGGAACCCTGTACATTTGATCTTTAAATCTGAACCTGTACTGATAGAAATGGGTCGACATTTCATCACAGATCATCAGTCACAAATGGTTCACACCAATAAATTTCCCTTATATAATCAGTTGGAATGCATAATATGAACTCACTTATATCTTAACTGTATGCAATTTTGAATATATCAATGTAGTTTCGCACCCTGTGTTTGACAATTTTTATATTAGCCACACAGAAATCTTTTACATGGGGTGATTTTTTATATGTTTATAATCAAAACAGGAAAAATATACACCAGGCCAGCTAATGAATGAACCATATTACAATGATGAACTGTGGATTTATGGGTATTCTGATTAAACTAGTCTTTAAAAAAAATCTTAATATGGCAAACATCTTGATTACCATATGGTAATATTGTAAACATGACATAGTGTTTGAGTTAGGATTGCAAAGATGTGAAATAGAAGAGCCTAAATGCCATAAAAAACTGACAATTATCTTAGGCGTTCAAACAACTGAGCCAATGTGACAGCAAATGGAAAATAACTAATTGTTTATATTTGTAGTTCATTAAACAACGCAGTTGCAATATTTAGCCTCAGATATATCAAAGTTATCATTCTACACAGAAGCAACATGATCAGATAGAAGTCACTGATTGAAGCATCCAATAGATTTTTTTATTTATTTTTTAAACAGGATTGCATTCAATCCTATTACTACAACACAGTACACTATCAACTGCAAAATACAGGAAGTGAAAATTTTGTCATCTTAACAAAATATTTACAGCTTATTCAAAGGCAATGTATTCACTCATGTGTGCATCACCTTCCCAAGACCACAGTATCCTTTCAACATTTGTTTCGTGGAACTAATCTCACATAAGACATTAACACAACAAACCTGTTCATCATCTCTAATATGACAACCTTGTGGCACTGATTGAACACCCTGAGCGGACTGCTGTGTTTGGGTCTGGACATTATTTAAGTATTTCTCCACTGAAAAAAATTAATACAGATGTATTAAAAGCACACAAATTTGGTTGTGATGTGTATTATATTTGCAACTTTAAAGATCACATAAAATAATATATCACTTACCATCATTATCATTAAGCTTAAAAGGACACCATAACAACCGATCTTCATTTTCATAAGCTGAAAAGGCAAACTCTATAATTACAGAGTTTACAACAGTCAATCCAAATGTTACCTGACTGTTTTAACACACACACACACACACACACACACACAAAGATAATGACAATAAAATGCCTACCTGGCTCTTCACCATATGTAGACAAACCTTGTGGTACAACAGCCTGATAATCAGAACCTACTTGAATATTCTGAAACATTTATAAAATATAATAGTTAGAAATTCAATTAAAAATCATGCTAGATATATTATAACAAAACCTGCATTTTACATATATTCAAAACATAACTGCACTCCCAAGTTTCTTGCTTTTTATGTGAAAATGGATAGCTTTTGTTGATGTATTAAATACATAGTCTCCTAGACACAAAGACAATCGAGACTGTTCAAATACCAAAATATTACAATTATATATACATATATATACATATATATATATATATATGTATATATATACATACAGTGTTCAAAATAGAACTTGTCTGTTTGTCCGGGACAAGTCATAATTTAATCTGATAAGAAGAATGTCGATGACCTCTTGTCCGGTGGACAAGTGAAAATTTGTGTGTTCCTTTAATTCTTATAGCAGCTAAAGTAATATAAATTTTTGTTTCAAACTTCCCAAATAACCAAAATCACGCCAGTGCGTATGCTCCGGTTAAATCCAAACACTGCCTGACAGGGATTTTCAGAATTTATTTTTATGTGGCTTTAGGATGAATGGAGGTTGTTTAACTACACATCAACACAATTTATGCTGCTTTAAGCAGAGATTCAATATACACGGTATGCGTTATGCGAATCCGAATAAAAAACATGTAGATGTATGAGGGTGATTTCATATGTGGGACTATGTATGCGATTTGCAACAAAATGGATCACTCCATGTAGCGATTGGTCCGAATTGGACATTTGAATCTAGAATTTTATGAATCAACCATCTGGTTCGAGTGTCCAGGCAGACTTTCCCAAGGAAAACAGGTCAGAAGGTGAGAGGGGTGTGTGAAACACACGGATACTGCAATGTCAGATTTGGATTCATATAACGCACACTGCATATATGGAATCTCAGCTTTACTCTAAAAGCATTCTTCACAAGCTGAGCAGGACTAAAAAATATTTAATACAGTTGGTAAAAAAGGCAAAACCATGTCAGAGTACGATCATGGCAGGAACCGACTGAATTCATTTTTCTTTCTGGCTGATTTGCAAATTCCTAAAATCCGGGAGGTTGCGTTACAAGATTAAGAACACTAGTCTTGAAAGGATGATGTAGCTCTAGCATAAAAATTAATTATCATAATAAAAGTTATATTATGTTTTCCCAATTGTATGTCTTGTGTTTGTTTTCAATCACAAAGCTGGTAGTTTTGCTCAATTGGCTAGTTGCTCGAACAAGTAACAGAAATTTTTTTTAAATCGGCAGCCAGGTACAATTTTTGTTGGACAAATAGAATGAAATTTTCACTTGTCCGGCATTATGGCTGCATTGGAAGCCGTATTCAAAGGCGGGAAAGAGAAAACTCAAATGCTCCGATGTCACATGAGCGCTCAAAATGATATGGTTGTATGTCATTCATGGCGTAATCTTAACAAGATAATTGCGTTATGTTCTGAAATAATTCTTTGCTCACACTTGTTTACATGCTTTTGTACGGGTTCTACTTCAGGTCAACCAGATGCATTCAAGTGATGTGAGCATTCAGGAACTTCCAGCCTCTGTCCAGCTTTAAAATGGTGGCACCCACAGGCCAATAAAGTCGATTAATCAGCACTTTGAACTGGATTATTTAATATGTGGGTGACTGTTTACACATTTTGACATTATTTATGATATTTGTGAGTATAGGTGTATTAGTCCTGAAAAATTGAAATGAAGGTGGACTATCTCTTTAATGGATCTGCACATTTCATGTTCAGCTTTACATACATTTCTAATATAATATATTTAACATACATAATAAATTAATATACACTACAAGTTAGTATGTACAAGAATGTAGATACAATAAAGTTATATGGAATTAATCTAATGTTTATGGTGTTGTCCATTCTACCTTGCTAATATCTCTATGTCTGTTATGAATTGTTGTACTAATTTGAATAATGTTACCTTTTCATCAAAGGATAATTCTATATGCCCATTTGTTATCTGCGAGAATGTTGCAGATTGTATTACTCGATTAAATAGCATTGTCATTGATGGTGTAATCGGGGAACATTTAGTTAGCAACAATTGATAATTAATTAGGAAAATGATTAGTAATTGCATAGTTAAGGCAAGTTAGAATTAGTCATACGTTTTACGTTACATAATAAAAAAACTAATCTAAGAATTACAGCAAAACATTATATACAAAGATACGATGTATCTAGTGTTTCCCTTTCATTTTTCAAATATTTGTCAACAATACATTATGTATGTATCATATGCCAGATATAAGTGACAGAGTAATAGACCTATTACAATATGACGTCAAAAACCAAAACAATACCGTAATAATCCCGCCATTTTAACCTTAAATGTCTGTTCTGGATTTGTTATAATCATGCCAAAAACTAACTCCTGCATACCGTCATACCACTAGTAAGCAATATAAACATTTAAGTTGGCATGTGTTGGCCGCGGGATGAAACGCTGAGAAAGCGTTGTGTAGTTTTAATTCAAAATGACAATCTGCGAGTCAAATTTTTATAATTAGTGTCAGTGTAAGGATTGACTGAAACAGTGAAAGGCGCAAATAAAGTGTAATTTAACAATATTATTATCCATCAGATCATAGATATTAATATTGGTAAATAAAGTGTAATTTACCATATTATTATATCCATAAATAATAAATTTCCCAATATACTGGACTCTAATCTTCTTTTACTATGAACATCACATTTTAACAGTCTTTGTTATGTGCAGTGAATATTGTTGTACTATGGTTTACAATGTTGAATACCACACTTTACTATCTTTCTATAAAGTAGCAATGACGGACGATTAGCATATAGTTATAATCTGATTTTCAGTTTTGGAATACAATTTTTCAACAGTGCCGACTTTTTCGGTGTCGAAGCAGAGTTAAACGGTACGCAGAAGTTAGTTTTTGGCATGATTATAACAGATCCGGAACATTGACGTTTAAGGTTAAAATGGCGGGATTATCACTGTATTATCGCTCAGTGGACCCCCTATAAATCCCACAATACAAAGTGTGGCTGGTTTGTTTTGGTTTATGACGTCATCATGCTTCAGGCTTATTGTTATTGGATAAATCTGAAAACGGGCATCTTAATAAAGTACATGCATTTAAATTTTAGCAAGCCAGACATAGTGTCCAAACAAACACCTATCAAATTGAATTTCAGACAAACTAATTGATTAAATCTACAGCCAACTCAATTTTCCAAATAATCTGTCCTCACAATTTTACGTGTTACAATAAATAAAATAGTCTGGTACCACGCATTGCAAGAACACTGCCAACAAGCTGCTTATCATAATGTTTTAAGTATTTACGAACAACAGTATTAAAAGAGGGCAAAATAATTTTCACACAAAGCACTGTCACAGGAGTTTATTTCAAAGGCAATGGCTACGCACATGCGAGTATAAACATATGTGAGGTTTTTTCGCGCGTGTGTTGATATACATAAGTTCTACAACTACAAGATTTTCTGCTAAATCTTGAATTTTTTTGTAGCCATTTAATTGATTAGTTGTACCGTAATGAAATGTTAGAATAGTTTTATTAACTAAATCAACAAATGTAAAGGACAAAATAAATGCTAAATCTGCCATTATTGTTTGAAAAACAGATGCATGAGCATCCTCACACAAAAACAGATGGGCGGACATCCTCACGTACGTTTAGACTATGGGTCTATATGTACGGCTCTCTTATGCGTCAATACTTTGTATTCCAAAAGCATCTCTGATTTAAATACAATGCCAGACATTGGTTTGTGATTTTACGCAATGCGTTTTAGGATTGCGTAGTGATCCGTGTAACTTGTATAGAGATTCACGACACGATACTGAACAAAATGTTTGTTGGTAATGCTTCTAGATATCAGTTTCAAAAGTAGACATGGCATCAGGTGGTGGTGATTTTCCAATCTTTAATTTTAAAGTTCAGCATATTCCCTCTTCTTTTAATACATTTAGCTGTTCCAATTTTGGGGTGTCTCCACATTCTGCTTCGGGGAGCAAATGGCTCTCTGGTAGTGTAGGTTTTTAGGACTGGGTAGCAAAGTTTTCGGTTAAAAGTTTTCCTTTGCATCAGCAGTACTGAATTGTGCATCTCGGTCAATCAGGTTTGGTATATTGCTTGCATCTTGTTGCCATATATCTGCTTAGCTATGCTGCAGTACTGTTTTGGGAGTTGTGCAATGTTTCCAATTTATTCTTCTGATTGCTCTTGGCCTGAATTATCTTTAGGCTGACCATAGTCTTCACCCTGTTGTATGTTGTTGGTCATCTTCAGATGACTAATAAGCTTTCTTTTTGGTTTGTTGTTTGATAATTATTTCTTGGTCATTTAAGTTGTTGTTTTTTTCACTGTATCTTGGAGCTTGCTGATGTTGCTTCCATTCTGTGTTATTGTTATGCAATTATTCACCAGAAGGACAAGACCATGCACATCTCAAAATATAACTCAGTCAAAAGTTTAAAAAAGCAATAGCTCAGTTGCCAAATCCGGACCAAAAATCACTGGGATCACTTTTCTGAAACTGATATCAAGCTGACATACATTACACTGTACCTGTTTTATCTTGAAAAATCTTAAAACATCGAAAAGGTAATTCAGAAAGTCATGTAAACAAGATAAGTAACTTGGACCAGCCATCATTCACTGCAACGAGTCATGATAAATGACATTGGCAGACATCCAGGTGTGTGTGATCATATTTGTCATCTTTGCTGCTCAATGTAGAACAGCAGGGAAAACATACAAGTACCAATACAAATTATGTCTGAATATATATTTTATATGACCCCTTGCTAAACTGCCTCTGACAGCCCCCCCCCCCGAGTGGCACATGGTTTGACAGGCTGATGGATCAACAACACTGAAAACGCCTTGCAGTAATCTGCCAGTTACTCACAATTATCAAAACTTGTTTGCGATTGACTATTGTTTTTAGATAGACTACCATCTAAGCTAATAGAAATTGTACTTCCCTTTTGTTTTAAGTACTCATCATTGGCATTAACTGGCGATTAATAATTGTAAACCAACACAGCTGTCCAGGATCTCCCATATATACTTTCCATTATAAAAAGGGTCATGGGAATACTTTTTAGTAAAACCCCGGTTTTCAGACTCACATGGAGCTAACATTGTGAGAAAAAGGTAGATATCTGCCTATACATTTTGTACTAAATCGTATGTCTCTCGTTGGCCAACCTCACCGTATATAGCTGCACCAAGCGAACAGTTGGAAAACTACCTGAACTGGCAACTGAGCTATTATTTTGGTCACTTAATGGTAATTTTAAAAGATAACAGTTAAGGTTCTTATTAGCATATTTCTGTATTTTTGAAATAGATAATGTTACAAGATAATATATATGCTACATTAAAATAATTATCAAAATTCACATTATTCACCGAGAACAGCCCATAATATTAGCATTTGAGTGGTATAAAAAATATTTTGGGTATATGGACAACAAAGTTTGTGTAAACAATCACTAATAAACATAATGCAGCCAAACGTAATGACACTTAATTCCTTCAATACAAATATTGTAATATTCTATTACATATACATATATTCATGTCTAACAAATATTTGGTAATAGTCCTTTGCTAGTAAATAAACTTACAGAAAACTAGTTCAGAAATAAGTCTTTTCTGCATGCTTTAAATGCATTCAATTTTCTTCATAATTGTTCTAAAACAAATTTAAATCAACAATAAATTGACACCTACCTTTTTCCAGTCATCATCTGGCGGTGGCTCATAATCAATATCTTCCGAGTCATCATCTGAACTTCCTGGCTGGCTACTCGCTGAAAATAGTAAATAAAGACATCTAATAATGATAGTTTAACAAATCCAAGCTTGAAAACAACAAACTTAATATTTAATTCATAGAAGATCACAATAAATAATTGATATCTGGGGTAGCATACATCGTAAAAGTCTAATGGTCTGGGATGGCATCTCAACACTATCTAACAGGTCGTTTACACTGGTCTCATTGTCAACATCTTCCTGTTTTAACAAGTCTCTGGCTATTTCTTCCTTATCTAGAGTGAGATCTTGGTTGCTGAGGATCTCTTCCTCGCTGCTGGATCTCGTATCCTGCTGGTTCTCAGGGCCTGCTGGAGAAGAACCTGCCTGTCCACCATAATACATTGCAAGCAATTCTTCAATTGGCATATCACCCTCCTAAACGAGTAATACAGATATAATAAAATAATTTTATGTGAGATATAATAAAATAATTTTATGTGATCATTCACAAAAACTAACTTCTGGTGGTTTAACGGGCAAACCAAAAGAAACTATAAAACTTGATTTGTGATCGTTCTCAGATAGCTCTATCCCTTATTGACTACTTATAATGGGCACCTTTTCTAAGTTAGCAAGTTCATTGCCAACACTTTCAGCATTGCTTAATGCCTCTTCTTCCTCCATGGTATGTTCATCATCGTAGTCGTGTACCAGCATATCTGCTGTCGGATCAAAATCCCGATCGGTGTCTGTAAACAGAAATGGTAAAACTGAATCACAAATAGTGCTAAATCAAGTTAATGCGGATCCATATCACCGGAGTCGACGCCAATTATTTATTTTTTTAAACAAGAAATGGAAAATGTATGGAAGCTTACACGATTCCTTCAAATCCCAGTTATTATCTACACATTATTTTTTTAAATAAATTTATGTTTATGACACTATACTAGAAAGGCATTATTAAGCTTATGTGAGATCATTTATTCCATAAAGCAATAATTCGATCATTAAATCGTTCAATTCTTTTACTATGTCATAGGTGACTTGCGGCTCATTTGCATATTTTCAATCTCAAAATATTAAAATATATATTTACCAGGACTCGAGTCGCTCGGAGCAGGCTGTAATTAATAAACAAACTATTTATGTATTATAAATAATAAATGAAATGAATAAAATGATCAAATAAAAAGAAAGGAACCCTGACGCAACCCCGATCGAAAAGCGGCAGAAACCAAATTTTTTACCAGTTCGCGTATTTTTAAAAAATATCTCAAGCTCAATTATAAATTTAAGTATCATTTCAAAATTTCCCTAAAAGTTGTACAAAACATTCAAGAACAAGGTACTGTGTTACAATATTATTGCGATCGCCTTTTAAATGCACTATGTTCTGAAAAGTTCTATCAGTATCAAAATTTCCCCGAAACTTACCTCCGCCATCTTTGCAACTACTATGGGATGGCGGCGCGACGCAAAACGAGGCTGCCTAGATTTGCCCTTTGCAAAAAGTGACATGTATCGCATTTTATGATTGGTCAACTCCAGCGCACATTATATTGTTTAAGTCGATATTTTACTTTTTTCGTCGAGCCATTAAATAATGACTGTTGACTTGCTTAGATAACACACACAATCTGCACAACTGTATGATACTTACTGGTTTGTAAAAGTCAAGATAACTGCGAACAACCTTCCAGAACCGTAGACCGCGTTCTCGTAAAGCGACCAATCAGTTGCCAGGTCTCATACCGTCGTCGACCAGCCTAGCAACATCGGGCAGCCGATGTATACACAGCAGATGATTGTCAAATGATACGACAGTTTCAATACATTGTATAGGCATTTTCATATTGCTGTTTTGGTTGAGTTATCGAAATATTGACCACATCATGTCTAATTCAACAAAGAAGAGTAAAACTAAGTTTACAGGGTAAGTGTTATACCTACATGTGATGATGTGTTCAGTGTCTTATTAGATCTATCAACTTATCAAGACTCACGAGTCAAGTAGTCTACTATAAATAGTATAATTATAAATAATCTATATCTACTAGTCTAGTGCTAATACTACTAGTAGTCTAGTACGAGACTAGTGTATAGTAGTACCCCACTTGGCTACTAGTAACTAGAATCTAGATCTAATAACTAGATCTAGTCTACGGCTACGGTCGTACAGACTTCGCTATCTTTACATTTATACTTACTAGAGTCTACTTAGAGCTACTACTATCTAATAACTAGATCTATTTGAACTGGTATACATATATGACTATAATACACTGTAATCTGTATCTTAAACACTCTATCACTATAATTGTCTGTAACTAATAAGCTAACCTATGAAATGTCATTGAGTTGATTTATTGTAGTTTATTACCTGGAAAGAAACAATTCTTCCAGTTCCATTATGTGACTATCATCACTGTGTTGACTTACATGAAGTAGCTATATAGCTCTGGACTTGTAAACACATTAGTATGTGTTTTAACTAATACAGAGACTGGAACCAGCCATCTCTCAATCGATTGTAAAATATATCTGAAGTATATTTATCAGTTCATTCTAAAAGGGTCATAATTAACTTAAAATGAATTCATTCAAACTATTGCTATATCAGATAATCATGTGGGTATATAGATTCAAGTAAATCACCCTCTTTCAAAGACATTATAGTACTAAATACATCTCACTCCCCTACTTCTGCAGACATAAAGTGAAATATATCTGGTTCCTTGAATAATGGTTAGAGAGTTAATTTGTTTAACATTTTAAAATCCTAATAATAATAAATAATTTCAGCAGTAAAAATGATGTGTTTCATGATGATTATTTGATGAATTCTGCCAATTTTCCACAATTATGAAAGACCAGTGTAAGAATTTAATCTTGGGTATTACCAATCTTAAATGCAATTTTGCAGTTAATAATTCAGTTATCAAATAGTGATATAAAAGAGGAGGCAATGTCAAAATATACAGCAGTAATTGTGTGTAAATGTATTCAGTACCCAGATGTTAAAAATATCAATACAAGATGTATAATACAGCAATTAGTGTCATGCCCATAGTGCATTAATAGTACCTTCTCGTGTAGTCAACTGGAGTTAGTTGAGTTAGATTTGGTGACATTGCACATGTACCGACCATTTTGCAACCCTACCTGTTTTAAAATGGGACTGTCCCATTTTGCAACACCACAAGCCTTGTGGTTGTAATATGGGTAGCCCGTTTCACAACCACTTGATTCAGTATAGCATTGGCATGATCAGATCATGATAAATTCTATTGTGCACCATTTTGCAAAATATGAATTTATAATTTTCGCATGTATTTGTATGAATTTATATATGTATATATAATGTCCTTAAAATAACTTCTGAAAACCATATGATTTTCAATCAGTCCACTTCCCTTTATGAAACTGCCTGACCTAGAAGAGGACTGTTTCAACAACTTCAAATAATTTAGTTTTGAGAATTTATTTGTTCATATATCTATATACAGAGGTATATATAACTTATATTCAATTTTATTTTCACAACAAATTATCACTTTGCTAGATAACTGACCAATAATACATAAAATTTAGAAATAACAGCACAATGTTTTGTTGCAACATAGTTGCTAAATGGGGAGGCATTCTTAAAACCATACCAGTTGCGTAACAGGTCAGTCCAATTTCAGAACGGCCCCAGTTGTCAAGATGGTGCATAACACACACATGCAAAGCAAATGTCTGGTGCTTTACCTGTTGCAGAGTGGGTCCAGATCTGGACCAATAACAACATCCTTATTTATATGAAACAACTTATTTTATTGCAATAACTGGATAAGAATGACTTTTGATGGTTGCATGGGATGTAATTACTAAAAGGGCAAGCACTCAATAATTCCCATTTTAATTATTAAAGGTTTACCATGAGAGCTATTGAACTTTTGGGACAGTGTTTATATGTCTGAAACAACTAAACCTTTTTTGGTTGGTCTCTTTTATTATCTATTAATGTGGTAGTTCTTATAATAATAATAGCTGCTCTAATGCACTTTATAATAATATTTACAATATTATTATCCCTGACTCAGACCTGTTTCCACCCAGCACATATCAACTCCCAAGGGAGTATACAATGCATGCTGCCATTATAGGCGCAAATCGTTACTCAAACACATAGCCATCGTGTCCTGTCAGGTACTCTTTTTTTATGGATGACTGAACCAGTCACCACATGATAGCATTGCAGCTCACAGACCCTCGAACCTGTGACCTTTTGGCTATGAGTCCTACGCTCTAACTAACTGTGCTATCATGGCTCTTGTTTAATATTATTAGTATTATACCTATAGCAGTTTAGTATTACTGTTTATTATATCTTTTATCAGGCATGTTGCTATCATAAATAAATCTTTCTAACATAGTTACTCAATCTTTTCAATATAAATATATTCCTAGAACTTTACATCTAGGGGTTAAAATATAAGGTAAGATAACAGTATCGCAAATGCTATAGACTGACATGATACATGATAATATACAAATACAATAATGATACATATACAATAACAAAACCCTTTCAATCATACAATGACTGGGTACATTCATATTTTTCCACCACAACTATCTTAAAAACCTTTTACAAAACCTCAAGATGGGGAAGATAATCATACTGTTTATTAATGTAGACTTAATTTACACATTCACTACAGTTATAACACATTGGGTCTGGGAAAGTTAAAATGATTTGTTTGAAGGAATCCTTAGAACTGATATTTTTAGATTCATTACACAGTACATTCCATAGTTTTGCGCCTTGATATTATAGTGTTTTTTCCATACCATTGACTAATAAAAGTTGGAATATTAAGTACTTGTGCATTATGTATGGAGAATCTTTTTATTTAAACATATTGTGTAAATATGATGATGGTCCTTATGAATGAACTATTTTATATACCTTTGTCATAAATTTCCTTAAATGTTGAATGTACACAAGTGGAGTTTTTGACCTAGTTCTAAACTTTTCATAAGATGAATTGAAGTCATTATATATAATGATAATGATTTAATAATAATAATAATAATCACAAACATCTATTGCGCTAATATCATTGAAAAGAATCGAGCTAGTGCACCTAGTAGGTCTACAGAGGTTAGAGAATCTCATATTATGGGCCATTAATTGTTTTTTCAATACTTGTTTTACAAAGCCGCCGATCACAGCTGAAACCTGTCTCCGGGAAAATAAAATCGACTTTTATTCCTGTTATTATTATTTTTGCATCAACCCAGCTGACCATAACTTAAAATACACGGAACAATTTGTGACAGTGCTAATGGAAACAGTGAGTCAACTAATCAATGACCGCATAAGAATCTATTGGAAAGATGGCAACTCATGCCAGTGCTGACAGTGACATGTCTATTGTTTACTTTTCACTGACAATTCACAATCGAAAGAAAATTATAAAAACTATTGCAGAGATGATCAAATCCCAACTAAAGAAAGGATATGTTTTAGTAAACATGGTCGTGGGCCAGATGACCGTTGAGGAAGACATGCCGGTGGCTGTGCAAATCATTGATAGATCTCTCTATGCATGATTATACAGTAGGTCCCCATTATGACATGAACCACAATACCATGAAATCAGATATAACACAGTCATACCTTGGATACCCATTCGTGGGATTCACGACAGGCCATTTTTCTGCGAAATGGCATTAAATCCACCACTGATCGAAACATTATATTTTTCACACAAACAGTGAGGTAATATTTATGTTTAAGTCAACATGCAAATGATTAAAGAATTACTGGGAATATTTATGAACAGTTTTATGTAATCTTTAAGGATGGTGCAAATGAGGTGAATTAACACATGGACTGCCTTATTATCACCCACCCTGTCTCCCTTCGCAGTCCATCTATAATACAGTCGATGGGTTGTGGACCCCAACAACTGTGTTATAATGGGGACCTACTGTATATGTTACTGATAGTCAATGGATAGTATAGTTTTGTTCAGTACTTTATAGTTTATGACAAATGTTGATATTTGACAAATTTTACTTGTTTTGTTAGGTGAGTTGATTTTAATGAATCCGGGACATTTAGCCAACAGACACCTAGCCAATGGACATTTAGCCAACACACACTTAGCCAACAGACATTTAGCCAATAGTTGCAGGGGGGACATTTACCCAACATTCATAATTTTTGATTATGTTTATGTGAGCTTTCACTATAAATATAGTTGTTTCAATAAATACAAAACAGTTTATGTAATTGTATTTTTGTAATTCATTGTAGAAATGTAACAAACACAAACATTGTCAATATTCCTATTATAAAGTCTACATTATATAATTTTAATATATTTATTTGTATTATCTATATTCTTTCCATGTTTTATATTTTAACTGGGCGCTAAGTATATATTTGAAATTAATTTTTTTTTGGAGTCATTTATCTAATTGCACTGGGGCCCTTTTATCCCACTAGCCTATAGAAGCCACTCATTCCAGGTGAAAGAATTTAAGTGTCATTGGGGATGATCTGGTCAACTTGACAGTACACCAAACAGAAGCACTGTAAACTAAGCCAGATCTATTTGCACCGGGTGACCCCTTTATCCCATAAACCCATGCACCTATTGCATGTTGCATATCATTATTTATATTTATGTATAATACCGGAGAAAATAGTATACATTAATATAAATATACACATTGTACAAAAATCTACAATAATTATTATCTTGCTAACATCTAACCTAAAGATAGGCGTATATTTGTAACATCCATAAACAGAACATAATATTAACAGATCATACACAAACTAAAAAATATAACAATGTACATGTAAGATATACATTTTTGAATGGTGGCTAAATGTCCCCCTGCAAATAATGGCTAGATGTCCCTCCCGCAAATAATGGCTAAATGTCCCCCCTGCAAATAATGGCTAAATGTCCTCCCTGCAAATAATGGCTAAATGTCTGGATACCGATTTCAATATAAAGCTTCACTTTTTGCAAAACTGTCAAAACCACTTTTTGTATTGTTTTTGTTCTTTGTATATAAACATGTATTAAACATTACTCTTTGTTATACATGTATATCTTTGGTTTTAACAGATTGTTTGTGCAATTCTTGCAAGATAGTTATTAATTTGTATGAGATTTAAAAAATGTTATTTTAACAGACTATTTTGTGTGTGAACATCCAGAATTAAAAGAGTTGTCCAGGTATTTGTTGATATTAGTTTATAGATCTTCGGTATGTAGAACAATGACATATTCCTAGTCATACATTTTTATTTCTGGTCTTTAGTAGATATGTTGAACATGTACTGCAATATATTTTGTTTTATTTTGGTTCATTTTTTATTGTATTGTATTACATAGATTTGTTTCTATAACATGTATTAATTAATCTGCAGTATTATTCTTTAAAAAAATCATTCCTTATAAATGCCTTGATGATGTTTCCAAAAGACAGTATCCACTCAGTGATAGAAGTCATGATTGATGTTTTATTTTATGGTCACTTTTGTGCACATGGTAGGTTAAATGGGACATAGAAGTGTCATAAGGGTGTGAGTGGGTTACATTCCTAATAGATGTATCAAAAGATACAAGTCTGTAAGTAAAAAATTATTTGAATATCAATGTAGAAATACAACATAAAACCAGAATAATCTAGAATGTGTCTTGGGGCATTCGTAAATGGTTGGGTACTGAATCTGGCAAATCTTTCAGAAACTTTTCAGCCAACCCTATGTTTTCATTCCTTTGTCCCGACCAACCCTAATTTGGGGGAAGGAAAATTTCCATAAAACAAGTATTCAAAAAACAATGACCTAGTGAAGGTAAAATGCAAAATTGATCAACAAGTGATCATATCCAGTGAAAACTTAGGAGGGATAAGCAAGTCTGAAAAGATGAGTTTTCAAACAATGGTAATGGAAAGAAACTATTATTTGATGACTTAACATGTTCAGGTAGTGAGTTACAATGAGTACGGACAGTAATTAAAAAAGCACGAGTCCTAGCATGAGTTTTAACCCTGGGAACAGACAGCAAGAAAAAAACAGATGAATGGAGCACTCTTGGCCTGGCGTGCTAGAGAAAGCATGGAAAAGTTATGCATAAATGTTTAATTTTAATTTATATAAGTACAGTATTTAAGAAATGATATAATGACCAAAATTGTTTGATTTAAGTCATTGATTTAAATCACCACAAGAAAATTAAAAAAATCATGTGTTTTTTAATTTTTATTACATTTATTGCTATTTTTGGACTAATTTGATTTTTATGATTAATGTATTTATTTTAAATCAGTTGTTACTTATGCGAGATAATTAGTTTTACATCATTGTAAATTGAAATGGTAACAATAGGATAAACCTTAGCAAGCCATTAAATACAGTCTGCCTAGTAGTCTTGATCTGTAAATATTGACTAGTTCACGCTCCCAAATAAATTAGATAGTACCTTTTGGCAGGCATGTTTTTAAAAAGAAAATTATTTAAAAGACTGTACCAAAAGGTGCTATCTTCAGATGGCACATTTATCCAGTAGAAAATCAAATAAATTCCTTTTAAAAATACTATATATACACCATGGCAGGCACATTCTGGAATTAAATGTTCAATAACAATTCTGCAAAAATGACTAATATTTAAGTTATGCTTTTCAGCATACAAAGAATATATGCTATAGTGACAGATAAATGATAGATTATAATTTATTGATGGTAAATATGCTTTTAAATACACCGTATATTAAAATGGAACAAACAATCGTTGTAACTGGGTATTACTATTATTATATTACCAAATAATAATCTATGTAGGAGAGATGATTGATAGACAATCAGAAACAAAAAGACCACAATGTAAATGCATTCAATAATATTTGCAGTAGCACTACTAATTGCATTACAACACGATCCTACAATATATCGAACCTAATGCATAGTTCAATTTCATTTTACATCCTTTAGTCCTCATTAATGTTCATGTAATCTTCTGTTGCGTCTGGGAGAGGTCATTTATCTACGAACTTGTGGTTGGATGTTAGATTTTCAGCATTAGTTATGAAATTATGACCCACTCCGCATACTACTACTAGTTCAGGGATGGTCGTTCCAGCTGAAAGAAGTTAAAGTGTCATTGGGGATGATCTGGTCAGCTTGAAGGTACAACAAACAGAAGCACTGTAAACTAAGTCGGATCTAATTACCCATAAACCCATGCATATATTGTGGCGCCTCAGTGGTCTAGCGGTAGCCTGCTGGACCACAGATCACTACTACCGTGTTCAAATCTCGGCGTGGGCATATCTGAAGGTTGTTTCATCTTTGACTTCGCTTCATTACCTTTGGAGATCACTCGGCCCATTTAGCCTACCATGTCCACAAAAGTGGCCGTAAAACACCAATCATGATCATCACCATAATGGAGAAAACAGTATACATTAATATAATGATACAAATTGTACAAAACAATCAACAATAATTATTATGTTGCTAACATCTTATCTAAAGATAGGCCCATATTAGCAACATCCATAAACAGAAGATAATATTGACAGAGCAAAGTACACAAACTCAAAAATATAACAATACACATGTATATGTAAGATATACATTTTTGAATGTTGACAATAATGGCTAAGTGTCAGACATGGGCTCACTTCAATTCTGGAATTGGAATTGATTATTTAAAAAAATGAAATTGGACTTGAGAAATTTAGAATTGAAGTTTCCTACAAAAAGAAATTAAATCCAGAAATTAATTTACCATTTTTATAATGTTAACAGTTACCAGTGGTGTTACCAATATACTGGAACCAAAATGATCCAGATGGTTGGTTTTGTTGTTCGGGGAGAATCCCCAGGCTGTCGCTTAATCAGCACAGCCTCTATGTTGGAGTGGTTGAGGAATCTCCTCCCCCACCACTCACAGGGGAGCAGTACGGAATGATTGAGCCGAAATACCCTGAGGGTGGTCACTGCCAGAGTGTTTTACGTCCTCAGGGGGTTTTTAACGTCCCCCTTTATTTTAAATAATTCAGTGAAGACGGCAGCGCCATTTAACGTGGTTAGCCACCCACGATGTAGTGAGCCGAGAAATTAATCCCTGGAAAAGTTTCGACCTCTTACGCAGTTCGAACCTGCGACTGTTGGTACCAAGTGCCGAGTGCTTAACCGCTAGGCCACCGGAGCTCACTAATGATCCAGAACTTTGATTCCTTATATATATATATATATATATATATATATATATATATTCAAGATATGCACACCAACCGTGGCACCCCAGGTGAGTGTTTAACCAATTAAATTGTCTGGATACTGTGAGCTCCACCCACAACACTGTGACACCACCACATAGCATACTTGTAATCTATATAGAGATATTAAATTGCTATTTGGGAATTAATTAATTTTATCATCTCTCTGGGAATGCCAATCTGGAGCCAAGGGTTTGCCCCTCCTCTCCTTAAACTGTGACTACTATAGCTTGTCCCCAGACCTAACTGTTTTAATAACCATATGAGATCATTTCTAAACTTATGTATGTGGTTTAGTACCCAGCAGGGTTGTGAAGTAAACACAGGATCTGACCCCTGCTGGGCCGAGCTAAGCAAAACATTTGTTTCAAGGCTCCTACTGAACAGTGGAATATAAACACATCTTTGGTGAATAGAAAATTTACTTTTACATCATATATGCATACTGACCATGGCACCTCAGATGAGCATTTAACCCAATTAAAAAATTAAATCCACAAATTAATTTACCATTTAATTTTTTAATTCAGAAATATTTCTTCCATGACAATCCTACTTGGAATATAAACTACTTGGAGTAGGTATTCCAAGTAGGTACTCCGGGTACCTACTCATGGTAAAAAGTATTAGGCAAAAAAAGAATCAGAAAAAAAAACGGAATTTGAATTGATAAATTGGGAATTGAAATGGAATTGATAAATTTGATTTTGAATTTGAATTGACCAAATGGAATTGACAAAATGGAATTGACCCCATGTCTGGTATGTTAGGTTTCGATCTGATTTTTCCAAATGTCACAAACAGTCTGTGGTTTAGTCCATCTGAAATATAGAGCATAATGGCTAAATACATTCTATAGGTCTTCTTTGGAGTAAGTTATAACTCACTGTTTTGAAGTCTGTATTGAGTGTTTTGATTTTTCATGCGTCAGTTATAGATGATTACACAATAAGTGTTGTATGTAAGTGACAGCCAGTTCCATTAACTTGTTCTAGCAATACACAGATCACTACCACCCACGTTCAAATCTCAACTTGGGCATATCTGAAGGTTGTTTCATCTTTGACTTTGGAGGTCGCTCGGCCCATTTAGCCTACCATGTGCACAAAAGTGGCCATAAAACACCAATCATCTTGTCCTAGCAATAACAGTTATCCAAATGGTTTCTTGAGAAATGCTTTAAATGTTATATTCCTGAAATTATCCAGCTGTCTTCTCACAAAGGTATGCCACCATTTAATAGCATGGAGGTGCAAAACCTGACTGTAGTTACCTTTAACTCCACTCAACTCATCTCAGCTAGGTGGACTCTGTTTAATAACCTAGTATTATATAGTGTTTTATAAAGGTGAACATGGTGACTAATATAATTAATTTTTACAAATAAATCAGCAAATATTTGTAACAAAATGTTGCTGATTTACTGTCATTTTTCTATACATGGTAGACTAAATAGATCAATCAACCTGCAAAGGTTATAAGATGAAGGAAAAGATGAACCACCTTTCTGACACAACCTGACTCAAGTTTGGGGGGTTATAGATCTGTGTCCCACTACGCTACCACTTTGGCTATGTATACACCCAGAAATATTTCTAATAAAATGAAGTATATATTTTGTGGATCCTACAGATATTTTCTATGTTGAATACAAGATAAATAATCTATGTCAGGAATTTAAAAAATATGTACGTGTTGTTCAAGGTTAATAAGTTCTCATTCAGTGTGATAAAAAATTACATTACGGTAAATGCTACATACTGATAATGTGCTTATTGTCTTGTAAATGTAAACTTGTGTGTGTGATTTGTTTTCACACATGAATGCCTTTTAACCCTGTAGGCTGTACTGTAGTTTTATTAAATAGTTTTCACTGATTGATATAAAATTGTTGTCTACTTTGTCATGCCATTCTCATTACAGTAACAATGCTAGACCTGGACCAACTGGAGTTAGTCGTACCTCTAAGAAGAGTATGCCACAAACATCATCAGATAGTCAGTCACGTGTCAGAAAGAGCATGTTTGGAGGTACATCTCGTACACTTCTCTCATCAGCTGGTAAACGAGGGGCTCAGTTACCCGGAGAAAAAGTTGGTGTACCTGGTCGCCCACCTATAACAGTAAGTGTTGACTTGCTGTTTGATGTAATGGCTAATTATTGTGTGATCCTTCTTAGATCTTTGATATTTGGTATTTCACTAATCTAATTAAAAGGTATTCATGTTACCTCTCTCTCTCTTTGTGTGTGTGTGTGTGTGTGTGTGTGTGTGTGAGTGCGTGCATTTATGCACACATCAAGTTAAGTTTTCTTCTCCATAATGTGGATAGTGAGCTACCTGGTGATGTCACAGTAATATAGAATAAATCAGAGAACAGCCGTCTTCCAGCACATGCCTTGTTTTTGCTAAACTTGATTACCTCTCAATTACCAGGACATTCCAATGATGCAGGTTAGAGCACTGCACTACAAACCACCACCTTCTTGGTTTGAATCCACCTCATACCTGTGTTTGTGGGATATATTTCCCTAGACGTATGTTCCAGATGTGACCTCAACCGGTTAATTAGCATATTGTGATTGGCTAACAGATCAGTGTGTGTCAGTGAAGCATATCAAATGTAATTGACCACATAATATCCTCTGCCTTTTCTTTAGCATTATGTTAATTGAAACCAATTAAGAGTTTCATTTCATCAAATAGAATGTAATTATTTAGTTCAAAAACTAGTTGAAATTTACTTATTCCATGACTCTTGTCTGACGTAATTACACTAATATGTCCAAAATAAAGATATGTCACTTACCGAAAAAATAATAAAGATATTTCTGATTATAAAAAAGCACATCGTTGGTAAAACTGAAATACAAGTGGAGTACATGCTGACTTACGAAGATAATACATGAGGACTCTAGTGAGAAATGTCTCATGTACCAGGATGATCACTGATGATCATAAACGTCTCGGAACCTGTCTGTATCAAGAAAGAAACAAGCAGCTCATCTGAACTCCGACTCGATCTCAAGTATTTTGAAGCATCCACCAGCAGCTGGCTTAGCCAATTTTGAATGCAGTGCAACATGACTTTCTCCATTATCGGTGGTGGACATGGAAGTGTTATCAATGTAAATTCCATCTCAGACGGCTGTCAGAGATGTCATAGATCTTTGATAGTTCTACGTTTCATGAGACATTCTCCGTGGCTTTAAGTTCTGTCAAACTCAGAGGGCACATAAACTAATAAAAATGGCATATATCCAACAACACAGTTTAATGTTAAATGTGAACATATTTAGTTTTAGATGTTTATGCATTAATTATTATTATTATTATAATACCACATTCATATAGGCCTCTCCATGGTATTGTGTCATATGTTCAGAAATGCTTTACATATAAAATACAATTTGACAATAAAAATATTTAAAATGTCTAGCAGAAATGGACGTCAGACATATTATTTAAATGCCAGTGCCTAGATATTAATTAATTGTCAAAGTGGACTAGAAAGAAGTGAGTCTTTAATAGCTTTTTGAATGTACTTATTGTTCTTGCTTCCCTGATGTTGCTGGAAAGTTCAGTCCAAAAACTTGGAGCAGCATGAATAAAACAACTTTTTCCGTAAGCCATTCGTATCCTAGGTGTTACTAATATCAACAAATTCAGAGATTTCAAAGTTCTACTTGGTCTGTATACAAACAGCATATCATTGGTATAGAGAAGTGAGTGATCATTCAGAGCATCATATGTGTGTACCAGGAACTTGTATTTGATCCTGTAGCGTGTGGGTAGCCAGTGAAGTTCCTTCAGGCAGGACTGGTGTGATGTGACTATGGCAAGATTTTCTGCCGGTAATGCATGTTGCTGTATTCTAGACATGCTGTAGTTTGTCTATTAACTTATTGGGAAGACAATTTAACAGCAAAAAGTCTGTTCACTGGTGATTTATTGTTTCATTAGACATGTAGCATCTGATGCGACTGATCTTCCATAATTGACCCTAACCTGATCTGCATACAGCGTTCACCTGTTGTTCCATGGTCATGTTGGAGTCAAACATGATGCCTAGATTCCTCACAGATGATGTAGATGGAATTAAAGAATTGCCTATATTAACATTAATCCATGCTTTTGGAATTATCCCTAGGGGAGAATAGCATGACTTCTGTCTTGTCTGCATTTAACTTGAGCATGTTACGGTGCATCCAGGACTTCATGTCTTTCAGACAACTCTCAATACACATTAGAGCTTCAAATTGTGCAAGGTTATCTTTGGGTTTGAATGGTAAATACAGTTGGGTGTCATCAGCATAAAAGTGATGGCGTAATTCATGGGTTCTTATGACATCACCAGGTGGCTTGGTGTAAATAACATAATTTTTCGGACATGGTACAGATCCCTGAGGTATGCTACATTCCATCGAGGCAGGTTTGGACAGTTGACCTTCGACACACACAGTCTGGTACCTGACAAATCAAGCAAAACGAGCACGAAACACAACCTTGATCAAGAGACTGTAGAATGTGATTTTATACTTTGAGCAGAGCTGACTCTGTTGAGTGATACTTCTGTATGCTGATAGATAACATTCATGGAGACAGTTTATCACAAGGTGGCATTCCAGGCAAACACCAACAACCTTTTCCATCACCTTAGAGATGAACTGGAGGTTAGACCCCTGTCAATAAATTGTAGTGTAATGTTTCAGGGTATCAGGATTCAGTACTGTTTTTTTTTTAGAAGAGGCCTGATACATGCACACTTGAACAGTTGAAGTCCATGGGAACGTAGCTCGCCTCCCTTGAAGTATTTATATTTGTCATGAGCAGTAGGAGCTTATCCAGACATTCCTTTAACGGCCATGTCAGCATGGGATCAAGTTCACAAGATTTATCAGGCGATTTCATGATAATGACTATTGGGATGCAGGCGCAAATGCCAGAAGTGGTTCGGACACATCTGCAGGTGTTTCGGTAACTGGCTAACATGGTTAGAGTGTAAATCATATCTGAAGGTATCAATCTTCTGTGTAAAGAAATTACTAAAACCCTACGCTAGTTCCTTCAGTGGTCCTCCATTTTGTAGGGTGGAGGCGCTACTCTCACCCAAGAGATGCTTTATTAGCCAATAGATGCCTTCAGCGTCACATCCCTGGGCATTTACTTTATCCCAGTAGTACACCAGTTTGTTCATGACTACACGCTTGTAAGTGTGTGGCATGTGCAGTTTTTCTATATTTGTCAATGACAAAAATAATTTTAACGTGTCAACAAGAACCTCAAATGTTTTTGTTAATGCAGGAATAATTTATTGAAAGCATAATTAATAATGTCAAAATATAACGAATAATATCTTTTTGTTCAGTTTGCTTTTAAAATTTCACAAAATAACTGTATGTACCCTAAAATGGACATTTGGCTATAGATCCTTTACTCTTCTTAATATAGGAATTACAGTGTGTGTGTGTGTGTGTGTGTGTGTGTGTGTGTGTGTGTGTGTGTGTGTGTGTGGTGGTGAGTGAGTGAGTGAGTGAGTGAGTGAGTGAGTGAGTGAGTGAGTGAGTGAGTGAGTGAGTGAGTGAGTGAGTGAGTGAGTGAGTGAGTGAGTGAGTGAGTGAGTGAGTGAGTGAGTGAGTAGCATATGTCGTGCTATGACAATAAATGATATTTTATAACAAATAAAGTTATACTATGTGTTTGTTATTGAGGTTGTAGATGAGAATGGACAGGATGTGACACCTTTACCATTAAGTCAGATTGATACAAATGCTTTAAGAAAGAACCAAGCTAATGTAGTTGGTGAAAGCTCGGCTGCTACAGTAAGTATTAATATTAAATATTCTCTAAAGAATATTTAGGTAGAATATGATTGAAACCAGTTTATCTAAGATCTTTCTACTTAAATATTTCTATCATTATATGATACAAATAATAATAAACTGAATTAACAATAAACTCTATCAGGAAACTGTATTATTTCATATATTTGTGTTAATTTCACTATGTAAATGGCCTACAGCAAGTCTGACTTTATCATACTTTCAATGTCAAGTTATCTATAATGAATAATCCGTAATTATATTTTGGCCGACATGTCACAACTGAAAATTTAAGATGTCACACTCAGTCGCTTAAGTGATCTCATATATATTTCAGCACATATACATTTAGCATGTTTCATTATTTATATAAAACAGTGTATCTGTGAAACACGTTTGAAAGCAAATCAAAAGGTTCACTAAACGTTTATAACTATTGGATACATATATACATAAAGTTTCATTAATTTAATAAGTTGTTTTGTTTGTTTGAAAGTTTAATGTTAGGAAACAAATTGGTATCACGTACATAAACACACACACACACACACACACACACACACCAATTACTATTATCATGATAAATACTTAAGAGATCTATTACTATATACTACAATATATAATTCAAACTGTGTTCTTGATTACTACTTTTCTTCTTTACTGCCTGAAAAATTTGTTAGGAATGGTTTAAGAGTCTTCAAGGCACAAAAATATTTTACAGCTGTCCAGCTATTTTAGTGCTTGGAGGTCAATATAACTTTAACCTTTTGACCTTTATTTCAAATTGGACAAACCTGTAAATATATCACACCACAATATCTTGATTTGTTTGTATGTATGTGTGTGTGTGTGTATTAGGTTATTAATAAAATATTTTGAAAAACTAAGATGTTTTATAACTTCTATCTCTATTTTATATCTGTCTGTCTGTCTGTCTGTCTGTCTGTCCGTCCATCTGTGAAAAACTACGTAGTCATTAATATGGTGTCATTCTCATTGGATAAAATCAAAATCAGTAAATTCCAAATGGACTATATATATACATATATATATATATATATATATATATATATATATGTGCATGTATCTCCCCTTTCATATTCACTTCCACACTTCTACTTTTAATAATAACTTAATTAGTTTTGCCACACAAGACTGACAGTTAGTGATTACGTGTATTTGGGTGTCATATCAATAGGTTAAACAATATTTGGAATAATTTAATGTTAATTATATAAAGATAAATGAGAACCAGCTATGTTATGATATTCGTGTCCACTAAGAATTCATCCATTTTGGAATTTGTCTATATCTGCTTTAATCAACTGGAATTGGTACATCAAGAATTAAACCATTAAGATAATGATGTATATCTTGCCAATATTTCTATCAAATATTTCTATACCAGCCAACAGATCTGATGTCTCAGGCTTCAATATATCAACAAGGTACAGTGACGGCTAGTACTTTCGGTGGTGGACCATTTACAAGGTAGTTGATTTTTCCTTATTTAACTGCTAATGTCTGTTTAATTATATTTATGAAGGAAAGTCATTGTGATATTTTTTAACCAATTATCTGTTAAATTATTGAAATCTGTAATTCCAGTCCAGGCTTTATATATTTCAATAGTAAACAAAGACGGCTTTATGTAGTTGGCCTGCGTCAAAGACAAATAGATATGAACATGTCATCCTTGTAACGCAGGCCTTGCATTAGCTTCCACTAAGATTTTGGATACATTCCAATATTCTTATCCTGACTTACAAAGCTCTAAATGAATTGGTGCCATCATATATCTGTAACATTTGACCGTTGGCCATTCCAATATATTGCACACACGTGCACACACATACACACACACACACTGTGGAACCAACTTCCAGATGATTCTCAGTTCAATAAGGTGTTTCAGAACAGCACAGCTGAATGTGGTGCTCTATAACTCAAACATTAGTAGTAGTAGTAGTAGTAGTAGTATTGATCAAATTATGTTATTTGACTTGGTCCTCCAGACTGGAAGTACATGCAAATTACAGCTTGTTAATTTTATTTAATTGCTAGCTGCACAAACATATATAACTTGATATTAATCAGTTAATCTCCTTGCTGCCATAAGACATAATTAACTAGATACATGAACTTGTTTATTATGTTGCACTTGCTACATATAGTGTCTCACTAACTGAATAACTGAATTACCATATGTAAAAACAAATATTTTATATAAAAACACATCTTAATTAAGTACAGATAGTCAAGTACATAACGTATATATGGTCAGCTGTTTTCAGGTTTCTATGGTTTGAACTATAACACATATCCTGAACTCTGATGATTATCTGCCTCTAGCCACACTGATACCCAAGTTATGTAGTACTGGCTATAAAGTCACCATCAGTGGCTTATATTAGCAGTGTTTCTTCTGCCTCCGTGGTCTAACTGCTAGCGTGTTGGATCACAGATCACTACCATCTGAGTTCGAACAACGGCGTGAGCATATCTGATGGGTGTTTCATCTTTGACTTCCCTTCATTGCCTTTGGAGGTCGCTCTGTCCATTTAGCCTGTCATGTGCACAAAAGTGGCAGTAAAGCATCAATCATCATCATCATCTACAATCAAACAGCCAGTCAGCAATAATCTTCTTCATATGCTGTGTACCATCAGAGAATATAATAATTCTCTTCACAGTTTGTATCTGTTAATTGAACAGATTCTCGTAAACATTAAGTCCAAATTAAGATAAATTTAGCCAGTAATTCTTCCCACATAATCATAGAACCCAGATCAGGGTTCACAGGTCTATTATTATGTGATATCAGGTCAGGGTTCAAATCTAACTCTGTACTCGGGGAATATTTCCCATCTTCATCCATATGGCCTAGATGTTGTAAATACCATCAAACTTAAATAAAGCAATCACTTTCTCTCATGCAAATATCCTAGGTGTGACTAGCATCACAGCTAAAGAAAGCAGTCACTCACTCACTCATTCATTCAACTCACTCATTCAACTAAGTGTCCCATGTGTAAATAGTATTAAGGCTAAACACAAAACTCTCTACACAAACAAGATGAATACACATTATTCGATAATTAAATGTGTAGTACTCGGACTGGTTTCTTTAATCTTGAAATATGTCAGAATACATAACTCTCTTCATAAATCAAATTACTCAATAATTGACGTATTTATACAGATGATGTATTCACATTTGAATAAGTGAGTTTTCACTGTATGTAAATATTTGCTAACATGCTTTATGAAATATGTACAACAAGGGTATTCCTGATTAATTACCATTCAAATATCAAATCATATTATAGGTCAGTATTCAGTGTTTCCCAGTCTGAACGATCTACTGGATCAATGACAGAAGATTTTGGTGAACCGGGAAGTGAAAACCTGTCAACGGGTTGGACTGGTGAGTAGTTTGTTGTTAACGGTAACTCACACACAATATATGGGAGTTAGGTAATTTTTATGATAACGTGTGTTGTATTGGGTGTTAAAAGTGTCGGAAGCTGTTCTTACAAAAGACACCGCGAGATCCCACTCATTCTAATCGTGTTGATGAACGCAATGATGCTGGTCATGATATATGTTTCATTGTGTGCCCTTTCTAGTAATAGCCAGCCAAAGAAACAATGTACAGTGAAATTATAAGTCAAATAATACCTTTTCCTCACAGAGTACTGTTTATATGAGGATAGGATTCCCTGGTCTGCTGGAAAATATTGTTCACGTTAAATTTTTTTGTTTTCTCATAGAAGATGGTGTGCATTATAACATTATTCATTCTTATTGTAACATTTTATCTTTAATAATATTTTAATTAAAAAATGTTAGTTATGACGAGATTGTTGTCATGTTATTTGTCCTAATTGTTATTTTGTTTGAACAGAAACTAGGGTACAGTACAAACGGGAAGAGGTTATAGAGGATCTGATGGAAGAAGATCTAGAGAAGACAGTAGACATAGATTTGACAGAGACGGAGACAATATGGCTTCTAGACATGCCGGGAGTTTGTGTCTCTCTAGAAAGTGAAGAAGCCGCAGCTATACGAGAACAAAATGCCAGATATTCTGAGGTAGGACATAACTAATTACAGATATTAGTAACATTATTATGACCATTAGCTCTGTTTACAGTATTTCTTTCTGTAAAATGTCTCTTTTAAATCTACCAATATCTGTCTTATTATCTCTAATTGATTGTCTGTTTATCATCTATATCTCTAATTGATTGTCTGTTTATCATCTATATCTCTAATTGATTGTCATATATCTATATCTCAATTATTATATATCTATATCTCTCTAATTAATTATTATATTAATTACTACTAATCATTGTATCAGTTCTTCGATATCTCATTAGTAGTGTTATGAAGTTATTTTGGTATTACTATAGCTAAAGATGCTGCACGTTTTTCCTCTTATAATTAATGACCTTAGCAAGTTGTGTGGTTTGTTTTTATATACAGTAACATCTGTATTAAGACATTCTGAGCTGAATGTCGAGCACCACATCTACTCAATCTTTGTATCAGTCCACAGCAAATTACATAATCAGCTCATTACAGTGAAAAACATTTACTAATAATAAAAAAGGATGAGAGCGAGATAACAGTATTTGGCAATGATACCTTATTTGTGATATAAATTGGTGGACAAATGAAATTTTGAAAGATAAAATATTTTTATGTAAATTTAAAAACAAATGAGTGATTGCATTTTTACCTCTTATTTCCTGAGAAATAATGGGATAGATGATCTCTCAGTGTTTAGAACAAGTGGTCTATTAAGGCAAGTGGTCCAAATGACAGGTTTTACTGTATATGTTTACCCCGAGAGTGGCATTTTTCTATTGGGAAGACTTTAACGTTTTCTATTTAGCATATACGTTATGAAACATTATCCGTAAGACTTCCTATAATAATTAGGATGTTTCATCCATAATGAATACAATTAAATAGATGATGGAGCAAAAGAAAAAGAAAACAGAGCAGGTGACATTTGTAAGTAATTTGTCATCCAAATGTCATTTTAGTTGACATAGGTAGTGATAAAGATAAAGAAAGAGATTATTGACAGTGTGTCATCTACAGTTGAAGTAGCCTGTGGCATAATACGCGTTCTTTTATCACATTATAAACCTGATGCATGTTATTGCCAATGAATAAAGCCTATTTCTGGTTGTTATCAAATGAACAGTTGAGTTTCTATTTGTTTGTTTTTTCTCTATGTAGCTGCATGCGATGTGTGACGTTTGATGTCATTTTTGAAATCATTTAACTTTGGTTTGGATAACTTTATGTATGTGTTCTATAGGAATTGGTGTAAGCTCAAAGTTGTTGTCAGATATCGCATAAGTCGCATACAAATGTGACATTTTAACTTGTCTTAAAAACTTATCTGTTAAAGTGATAGAATTATTAAGTGACAGGATAGAATAGCATGACATTTCACATTTTTTTAATAATTACATTTCTAGTGTGTTGAGTGTTTTATTAATGTAATTCACTTGTTTCATAAATTGAATTATTGAATTGATAACAAGAAAAATTCAAACTAATGTAGAAATCATAAGCTACCAAATAATAATAATAATTTGTATGTGTATGGGTGTGTATATGTGTTTTGACACATATGGATAATTTTTGTTTATTTTTAAAGCTCTTGAGTCTAGGCTTCGGTGAAAAGGTACAAATCAGATATACATTGTTGTAGTATATATGCTAATGTTAATATCTCACATGATATGCTGTAAATTCATTTTTTTAATTATTACCCTGTAGTGATATGTCTGGTTTTGTTCATTAGTTGACATCAATGTCATTTGTTTTGTTAGAAAGTTCAAACAAAATTTTATAATCATTACAAATGGATGACATAGTTTCAATGAATTTACAGTTTTCAGAATTAGCGAAACATTAGCATATAATTTTTCTATATTACCTAGTTGGCTGGGAGTTGTTATCACACACACACACACACAGGCTATCTACTTCTAGATGGTAGATAAGTAATGTTATGGTGTCAGTATACTTAATGGTTTGTGCTAATTGATGTACAAGTCACTAATGTCACCTCATAAACTCTCTATATATATATTACTATGGATGTTTGTGATAGAGGCTTTAGACTAGTGATCATGTTTACACACTATACATAACAAATAGTTAATGAAAATTAATGTTAAAATAATACATCGTCAGCGTACTTTCTTTCTATATTGAAGGAAAACATGAGATGTTATTGTAAATTTTGGTGTTCATAACGATACTATGAAGAACCCCCCCCCACCTCCTCCACCGTGATGGTTTTCACCTTTGATGGTATAGTTGTATGGCTCTAACCTGCCTAATACCATCACTTGTACTGTAATCATTGTTGTTTAGAAGAAGAAAAAATCTGTTGATAAGTTCTCACTGGTCAGGAACGATAAGCTTGATGATACGCATGAATAGTATTTATATCATCTAGATTTATGCCTTGTCAGTATATTATATTTTAGTGTGACTGTTCACAATGTTAGAAAGTGTGCTATTATTCTACAAAACAACAAATATCAATATTTTGGTTTAGCCTCATGCTATTAAGATGTAGTGAATGTCACAATGGTATGTGCATGTCTTAGAAAAAGATCGGATGGAATCGGTTGTTGCTAGTTAATCAGTACTGTACTGCGTAGAAGGCAGTGTATAGTAAATATCTCAATGTATGTATATCATTATCAACCCTGTGTAGCAAAACATTAAAACTGAACTAAACATATTTAAACAATACAAAATAGTGCATTGCTACGTAAAGATCCAAAAACAAATTTGGACATTTAAATGGTTTTATATATATATATATATATATATATATATATATATATATATATATGAATTGCATATTTAAATGTACATTTCTCACCCATAAAATGTCAATAAAATTACTACTACTATAATCTATAGCTGATACACACCAATCATATTAATATTGGAATATAGTGTGTGTGTGTGTGTGTGTGTGTGTGTGCATGTGTGCGTGCATCTATGTATGCATGCATGCCCATATGTGTGTCTTTCTATCTGTTTGTGTGCACGTGTGTCTTGAGCTGATACCATGTGAACATTGCTTTTAGAATAATCTTTTTGTAAGACCTATTCTTTCAGATAGACTCGGGATATATCAGTACATTTAACAAGCCGGGATCTTTTTGTCTGTGATACTTCTAAAGAAATATTATTTGTTTAGCTCTATGTAACAGTGATGTGATGTTTTGATGGTTTCAGTTGGTGAAGAGTCGTTTAGGTAATGACAGATATATGGAGAGAGGAATGAACACATTTAATGAGCCGCCAAAATACAAGAATATACAAACCAGCAAAATATCATATAATGTAAGTAATTTATCATTGTTATGCCATATTGTGTATTTGTTAAGGCACTGTACTACAGATGTCCAGTTTGTGGTACTGAATCCCAGTGTTACCTGTGTTTGTGTAATGTTTCAGCCTTCAGAAAAAGGCTAGTAACCCTTCAGACACATGTCCCAAATGTGACCAAAGTCATGGCTAAACCAATCACTCACTCACTCAGTATAGTGAAGATTTATTAATAGCTGAAAGCTAAAGAATTGGCATAAGAAGCCCCAGTTTCATTAGAAATAGGGTTTGTGTGTGTGCACTTTTCAGGTTCACTAAATAAGATTAAAGAGTTCCTCCAGCAGTTAAAGTAGAAAATAGTATGGCCATTTATTATTTAGAATATTAGTCATGTCTAAATTTGCACACAATTGCTATAACAAGGATGTTTGTGCGAGATATTTTATGTATGATTTCACCAAACCGAAATTCGACGTGGTCACATGGCCTTCCTCCTCCTCCTGATTTGCCTCTTGTCTGACCTCAATGAGTTGATTTAGGGACCTTGTGTAATATCCATCTCTCTGGCAGCAGTCAGGAGTGCACGATGAATTGTGGGTGTGGCAGAATGCAATGGTTGGGGCTGCACTAATAATAAGTAGAAAAATAAAGAAAACTATTACTTTTAGAGTGTCTGTGACCACTAATGTTGAATTCAGAGATATTGCACAACAGTAGCTACATAATGTTGGACCTGGATACGCAGTGTGTTTTCATTTAGAAAGCAATTCATTCCCTTTGAAAGCACATACTACAATATCGATTGACATCAGAACAACTGGAATCACTCCTTCCCAGATGCTCCCAACCTGTTTTTGTATGCAAGTAAATCTACTATTCAGGGTTCCCACACATCCTGGAAAACCTGGAAAATAACAAATTCATTTTCCAAGTCTTGGCAATGTCCTGGAATTTTACAAAATCAGGAAATATCCCGGAAAAAATATTGCCTGTGAAAATATTCACTTAGAATAAAAAATCCTGTGAATAAATTTCATGCCTGTAAAGAAAACTTCAATTGTAGAAGAAAAAGAGTACTGGTACATAGTTTTAATATCCCATCTCAGAAATTTAAATAAAAGTTGATGGATCAGACAGCTAGAAGGTGTAAGGAGGACACTGTACCATAAAAATGTCAATAATCAATCATTACATTAAATAAATATGATGTGCTTTTTCACAGGTATCTTTATTTATTGCCTTGTATCTTGTATACTTTGTCCTGGTAATGGTGCATTCATGGTCTAATGGTAGTGTGTTGGATCACAGATCACTATAAACTCTGTTCGAATCTCAGCATGGGCATATCTGAAGGGTGTTTCATCTTTGGCTTCACTTCATTGACTTTGGAGGTCGCTCCACCTATTTAGCGTACCTTGTCCCCAAAAGTCGCCATAAAACATCAATCATCATCATCTTCCTGGAAAATGTTAATTTTGTCCTGGAAATGTCTTGGAAAATAATATTTCCTTGGCTGTTGGAACAATGACTATCGAGTATTGTAGTAGCTAATGTTCTAGAATGATTTTTCTATGATAATTCTCACTGATGTTAAATAAATATTTCTTATCTTATGTGTTGTTGATATGCAACATTAATTCCATAGCCGGTTCAACTGACGATGTAGGATTGCCCCTCCCCTCTTACCTACCTGTTTGTGAGTTGTTCAGGTACATGTTTCTTGATCCCGGAAGTTATCAACAGTTTCACCTTCAATATCCAAACTGAGCTCCTTATCACTACTACTTTTTTTAGATAGTCTAACTTCAATCTCTACATCCATATATCATTTGATGCCATTATATCCAATCATAAACAAGCGTATACACTGCACTTAACTGGTTAACCCTAGATCGTATGTGAGCTGACAGCTTATATGGCAGCCATATACAGAGTCAATGACAAAAACATTTAATAAATCTGATCAGAACTGGAGTTACCCTTTAATATGATGGTTTGAGATTATTTATTTCAGTGGTTATTAAACTGATACCTGTTTATGTCTCTTTACAGACTTAGTACAGAACTTTTTATATAATGATGAAATTGTATTTAATAAATGTCATTTTAACACGTTACATTTGGTATTTTACTTTTGTCTAGGATGTAGGAGTGAATGCCTCTACCTGGGACATGTATGATACATATCAGATTGTTAAACAGCTGGAAAACAAAGGTATCGCATACGTATCTATTGTGTTTATTTCATGTTGGCTAATACACATTTCAGTATTTCAATATTATCAATTGATTCATAATATGTTTTGTTTTATCACCAATTTAACGTGTCAGGGCCAGATCATTTTTCTGAATTTTATTTGTTCTCTTCTCAGATAAAGAGGAGTCAGAAGAGGAAGATAGCACAGTTAGTCGACCAGTGAGCACAGGAGATGAGAAACAGGATCAGACGAAAGAAGATGTCGAATCAGGATCTGGTGAGGCTGGTGCCAAAGAAGTTACCACTGTATCCCTACACAAATCAGTCGTAGGTTAGTAATATCTATAACACTTTATCTTATCCATCATATAGAATTTCTTCAGTTGTATGCTTTCAATGTAGATTAAACAGTTTTCCTTGTCAGACATATATTGTTAATAATAAGATAGGGCCAAGGTATTTATACAGAGTGATGTCATATGACTTGAGAAACAGTAATGCTATTATACGGTTTGATTATAACACAGTCCACCATGGAAACAAATCCATCAGATTTGTAGGTGCTATGAAATATGCCGTGTAATGAGCTAAGAGAAACAATGGCTTTTAATCCTTTTAAACAATTTATTATGGTATGGCAAGGTTCAGCCTGTATATGTTTTAATTGTGAATTTTGTTCTTTAAGGCAAATGTTGTGCTTAATGTTTACTTAACTCTAGTCTGACTTAACGCCATATAGGTATTTCTAGTCATTCATCTATCAACATATCATTTTCATCTCACATCATCTCATACATTCACGTTTATGATCATTCAGTTAATAGCTTTCAGCTAATGTTTGTATATATACTTTACTGAGCTTAAATCAATTTTATCCTATCTTATGTGAGCTTAAGTTAATTTATAATGTTTCTTGTGAGTTGGTAAAATGGAAGCAGCAATATTTATGGAGACTTACCTATTATGATGTATGGACAATTTAAATGTTTATACCACACTGTCAGTAAATGACAGTGATGAAGATTATACTTAATGAATCACACTGTCATCTTAAGTTATCACATATAAATTAAAATGGATAGATCTCAAAATATGATCAGAGTTTATTTAAAACTTTATGATAATACTTTGTTATCATAATATAGAAGCTGTCTTTCCCACCATTGGTAACTGAAATACTACTTTAATCATTTGTTAGCTTTATAAAATGTACTTTAATTTAGTTTTTCATCAAATAGCAGAATTTAATTTTGACATCAGAAGACAAATAACTTGTTCAGCCATTAAAGCAGCAGTTCACTTTCATTTTATTTGTTCAGAATGAATACAGATATGTTTACACAAATTATCAATTATATAAAAATATAAACACCATCAACCTCATACATGTATTAAGAAATCCCAGATCAAAATGTGAGTAAATCAACTATAAGTTGTGTGTGGGCAGCACCATTTTGAAACTAGACAGAGACTCAAAGCTCCAGAAAGCTGATGTCACTGTGCACAGACTGTTTGTAAGACACAGTTATAACAATATGTGTATAAATAAGGCTCAGCCTAGAATAATTTCAGATTACAAATCTATTTATGAACATTGCAATATTTATTGAAATTCCTTTAATTGTTTTGTGCTATGATTAGACAAAGCATGTACTTAACTGTGAGATTTAGGTAAATGAACTGACCACTGCTTCAGTTACCAGTTTTACAGTAGGTCGAGCCCAGGAGCAAGTAACAAGGATGGCTAATCCGGAACATCCGTGACCTGATCCAACATGGAGATGGCTACATGATCATTGTACTCATCAACATCAGAGCATCTGACTTTTCTCCATATATTCTGACATTTGAGGAAGTCATAATAGTTACTGCTTTCCAGTACTCTGGAATATTTTATTTTATCTGTGATGTCGTGTATAGTTCATGTGAAAAATATTATCAGATTTGGGGTTACTTTAATGATAATTACAAGCTTTATTCATATTTTCTGAGAGTTAAATGTTCCTTTAATGTCGATGTGTACCACCAAATACTCACCAGTAGTTTATTCGGTTGGATTCCATTTCACTAAATTAACAATAAATGTAATTATATTTATTATTGTTATAGAAAGTCAGAACATGTCAACGGTGACGGGTACTGACAGTGTATTTGCCAGCAGAGATTCAGGTGTTGCAGCTGTCAGTAATCAAAAACAGGTTGCCGAAGTAGACATACTTAAGGTGAGTAAAATGGAATGAATAATAATATAACATTAAGTTGCGTTTCAACGGAAAATAAGAGAAGTTAGAATGAGATTATTTCACGTTTTGAGACGAGCTTCCATTACAAATTCTTACATTTATGGGCATCCATACATTTATGTATGGTCATACAGTTACACGATTTCAATTAAACTAAATAGGTATAATTTAGATTAGGAGATTGTCAGAAACATAATCTTATATTGAAGACGGATGATGGAAATGGTGTTTTGCAGATAAAAATAAAACCTCATTATCAATGTATTCCTTTTACTGACAAACAAAAACCCAGCATGTTAATAAGTGACATTATTATTACCTGGAACTTGTTAGAAACCACTTTTAATAGAAACGGTGGAGCTTGAACCAATGTCCGCTGAGGATTTGATGAGGGTAGGTAACACACCGACTGTCATGACGACTAATGTTTATTTTTATCATAAAACACTGAGTTTTATCTGAAGTGAATTTCGTGTGCACTCATTATATATCAGAATAACTGATAATGATCAGATTAAAGCATTAACAGATTTCTTTAGAGAATTTGTGCCCACCTTTGGCTTCACTCTTTATAATATTTCGGTCTAAAGCATCTTTGGAAATTCTTGGTACGTAAACCTTGATTTAGAATACGTCTTTATAAGATGTAATACAACCAAACTTGCTGTAACATCAGTCTATATATTATGATTCTGTATACAAGACGAATTCATATTTTAGGTTCAATATAAACAATAAGAGGTGAATTATCATGATTGTACTAGTTTAGTATCATGTGTGTGTGTGTGGGGGGGGGGTGAACATTGATTTTTATTTAATAACAATATTTAGTTAAATGAATGCAGTACATTACTAATACATGATGTGAGAATCAACCAAAAAATCAAACATTTTAACACCATTCAATATTATAACATATAGTTATCTTTAGAGCTAATCCTTGCAAGTGAAACTATTTAGTGATAAACCAAATATTGGGAGTAATTATTTCAGGCCCTTCTAAATAAAATTGCTAATTCAGGGTTCCCATGCATCCTGGAAAACTTGGAAAATAATAGATTCATTTTCTTGGTCCTGGAAATGTCCTGGAATTTTACAAAATCAGGAACTGTCCTGGAAAATATTTAGAAGAAAAAGAGTACTGGTACATATAGTCTTGATATATCATCTCAGATAAAAATTTTAATAATCGATCATACATTGAATAAATATGATATCCTGTTTATTACCTTTAAATCTTGTATAGTTTGTCCTGGAAAAATCCTGGAAATGTCCTGGAAAATAATAATTCCTTGTCTGTGGGAACAATGTAATTAAAAATGAACTCCTCATCAATACTCAATGAATGTTGAAACTCCATTATTGTGTGGTTCATAATTTTATAGATCTTTTTATTTACACTAAATTTATTTTTCCATTTTTCCAAATGGCCTATTATTGAATATGTAAGAATGAACAATTTCAGAGCTGTTGTTATTGTAATAGCAAATCTTCTATATGCACAAATTGTATTATGTTGGGAAATTATTTTAACCCATATTACTTCAGTCACAATTTACCAGAAAACTGGTTGTTTTGTCAAAGATTTATTAATCATGGTCAGTAGGTGAGTGAGGATTCTCTGTGATCCTGAAGCTTATCATTGACCTGATTTTAGCATCAGAAACCAGGAAATTATTACCAAGATTTACACAGGAACTAGCCCAACACCTATAGTTGAATGACATCTAAATATAAATGGCTGTACATATGATAAACAATGTTGACGAAATGTGTGATTTGTTGTTGACACAGGATACAGTATTGTTTGGTATTGTGACCTAGATATGTGTATGTCATAGGTATGTCCACATCCTATGTACATCTTAGCTAACAAACAATATCTTGTTATCAGCTTTCTCTGTATACTCTAATGACAAACTGATTTCACTGTTAATGATTGGTTAGATTTTTGCGCGTGAACACACACACACACACACAAATAAACAGAGAGAGAGAGAGCAGATAAAGTAAATAATTCTTTGTTTAATTGTGATATGATTTATATATAAAAAAGACTGTTTATTTTTGTTGATAATTAATTAACCAGTGTGGCAATTGTTTACTCACATTTTGATATATATTCATTAATGCACATTATTGTCTACATAACAAGAAATTTCTTCTCAAACATGGTAAATTATCTATAATACTTCTCAATATACAAAATATGCTGTCTACCTTCAGAGTAACAGACTTACAGAGTAATATTATATTATAGTAGTACGTATTAGTCATGTGTAATATATATTGGGTATGATTGTTCTCATTCTATAATATCATCTGTTTACTTCCAGAGTGAAGCACTGAAGAAGAACCTCGTCATAATGGAGCGAGTTGTAAACCTGAATACATACCAACCAAAACAAGCCCAATATAGGGGATATGACATTATTACAGGTAATGATTATACAGGTGATAAACCATAGTATACAGTAAGTGTCGATACTACGATATCTATTTTATTATCATACATACAATCACGTGATCATTGTGGAGGGGGAGACTGTAAATGGTCTCATTGTAATGTAACTGAATCCTAATGTTAGATAAATATTTGATATAATTATAACGATGTATTGCATTATGACAGATGATTGACATCTAATCAGATCCCTTGTTTGACAAAATGTTTGTTTCATTAATAGTGCTCCTCTTTTTTTGATAACAACAATTATTTAAGACAGTTTTGTTGTAAAAGAATATAAAATATTTAGTCTTCCAAAAGGTACGTTATGATATGGGGGGGGGAACGTTTCTTATTGGGTCATCACGACCCTGACAGTATAGTTATCAATCTTCCACATCATTATTTTATATTCATTTTTTATAAATGTATTCAGACTGATATTTCAATACTTTGCGTACCAGCGCCATTGTGATATATTATATGTGATGTAGAGAAATGCAATGCAAAGTTTTGCAGTAATTCCTTAATTTACACACATACAAATGTACATGCACACACACACACGCACACACGCACGTGCACACACACACTTGTCAATGTGTTATTGCCTTAAACTGCAAACAAAATTAAATTTTAATCCATGATAAAGAATTCCTTTTTGACTGTTGCTGTATCATAATGTTTAGAAAATGAATGAATTTACTGGGAATATTTTTATTATGTTTGTCAATAAACTATTGTCATGTCAACTGTGACTATATTAGAAATATTTGATGAAATGTGTAGACTAGTGATTATAAACACATCACAAAGGCAAGAAAACCATGGTCAATTAATAATTGATGGTCCTTTACTGTGTTAGAAAGATATCTTTTTATAAATTATATAATTTGTTAACGGACACAAACTGTTTGAATATTCTTACTCACAGAGTTATGTTATCACATTAGATACAGATCATATTTATTAATAAATTAATTAACAGGTGAACGAGCTTAGAAATCTGTCTTTTGTCTACTTTTTAGCCATAGTCAAAGCCTCGTTAAAATAGTTTATACCTGAAGTATTAAATTTAGTGCTCTTAACAGTTAAAACAACTTTTGGCCAATATGTTATCACTGGATTAAACAATGTTATGATTTTGACACAATCTAATATTGACAGGTGATACTATATGTGGGTGAAAATGTTTTATTATTTGTACCAGTGCCTTCATGTGTATTTTAATTCATTTATATTTAATCATAATACAATTAGAATTTAAATTCATATTAACTCTTATTTTGCTGGTTTTGCTGTCAGAAGTTATGTAGAGTAGACACCTTTCTTTAAATTATTTCTTTGTGATTGTATGTTTCCAGTCCTGCAAAAATGTGTCCTTAACTTGACAGTATATGACTATTTAGTGTTTTGTTTTGATTTGCTTTTAATACAAAACTAGATTAGTTAAAGCTATTTCAATCATAGTTTTCTTTTTGGGATGTTACAATGCAGGTCTGTGTAAAGAATATAGTTACCTCGGCTGGTATATTTTACGCAGACTGTTCAAGGAAAATGTATTGATTTCATTATTATATTACCATTGTTTTGTACATTGCACATAATTAAAAGAAAACATGTTCAGTGATATCCTTTAAAACAGTTTTCATGTTGTGGCATTTTCACACCTGGAATAGGTGAAGCTAAACTTATAAAACTGTTTTTGTTGTTATTATAATAATTATTAGAAATGTTCCATTAAAATGTGTTAACTTGCTTAAAACTGAGTACATTTACAAATTAAAAAAACAGCTAGCATCTGTTTAATTGCTTACTAAACGTGTGTGTGTGTGTGTATATCCGTGTGTGCTGATGCATGCACACGCATGCTCACACATGCGTATGCCAACACCTCAACTAATTATCATATGGCATAGGAATGATATTGTAATGTAAAATATGAAGCTCTTTTCTAAATCATAGAAATTAGAATTCCAAAAGATCATGAAGCCATCCTGTCTGATTTCTGAATGTTCTGATAGTATAGCGTTTAGAATACTGTGCTACAAACCTGTAGTTTAGTGTTTAAATTCCAATCATGCCTGTGTTTGTGGGATATTTTACTTTATCGGTCTTTAAACAGATGTCCTAAAGCTCAATACACTACAGGTTGGGGATACAAATCCAGCTAACACCAGTGTTTGTCATATTTGTTACCCTTGACACACGCTAGTCAATCATATGTCCCAGATGTGAACTAAACAACTCAACATCAATTCACTCAATCACTCATTCTCACTCATTCTTGCCTCGCTTTTAGCTTCATCAGACTATGGTTCATTTCAATATTCAAGCCTTTTAGGTTGTCGAGATGCTTCAGTGTTCATAAAACAATAAATATTTCACAAACATACATAATACTATTACTTGACTGGTGTGAGTTCTATTATTTACTAAGACATTATGACTTATAGCTTCTTTATTTTTATTTATAAAGACACATCAGATAAGGATACAGGAGATACTACTGAACAAGAACAACAGTCACTAGTTAGTAGAAAGAAGAAAGAGGCACCAGCTGTTGCTATAACAGACATGGGTCCTAACTTAGATAGGCTCTGGGCATATCAAGCTCCAATTAGTAAAGGAAGGAATGTCAGCTGTATAGCATGGAATAAAGTTAATTCAGTAAGAAATCTCTCTCTCTCTCTCTGTATGTGTTTGCATGTGTGCGTGCATGCGTGTGTGTGTATGTGTAATTTATCATATGATATGGTTACTATTTATCACCATCCTTAGACCTGTTGTACATTATAATGAACATTTTATCTGATATTAAATAATTTCTAAATAAATTAAAATAAATTGATCTAAACAAAAATACTTATTTTTTAATATTTTATTATTTGAATACAGGATTTGCTGGCAGTTGGCTATGGACAATTTGAATTCACCAATCAAAAAGGAGGATTAGTTTGTTGCTGGTCCCTGAAGAACCCTGAGGTTATAATTAATAATAAACAGATGATTAAAGTATTTATGAATGTGTTTTATTTGACTAATTACTATTGCTGGTAATTAATTAATTATGTGATGATATTTTCAGTATCCTGAGAGGTGTTATACAACTCCAGCCGGTGTAACAGCATTAGACTTCAGCAAAGCACATCCTAATCTTTTGTCAGTTAGTATAGCTCTTATTTATATTATGACACATTGTTATTATTAATAATAATAATAATAATAATTAATATTAGCTTTACAACACATATTCCTTCAGTGTTTTGATTATGATTGTTGTTAATATCTCCACATATAAATATCATTGGTTTATCCTAGGTGGGCTTGTATGATGGTACGGTGGCTATATATAATGTGAGAAGAACAGAAAATGAGACAGTGTTAGACAGCTTGTAAGTTATATTGTCAAAGAATAGGAAAAAGTGTATGATTTGTTAAGTTTCTGAAGTGAAAATACTCCCTGAAAAATAACAAACATACACACACTGACATACAAACAGAGCGAGAGAGAGAGCTGATGTACGAGTGTACGGTTTTGACGATGTGATTTAGTAGGTTCCTAGATTTTGTTTATGTTGAAATCGATCTTGGTTTGTGTTGTTACTTACAATGATTAAACACAACTTTCATCTTCCCTAGATTCTAACCATCTTCTGCGAACTAATAGCTTGGAAATACAATATATCAATAACTGTGTATGCTTAATAACTAATATACTTCCATTACACATCTCGTTAAAGATCCTTAAACAAACCTTTTCGGATCAGTTAACTCATCCTCTTTGTTACATTATAAATACTGTAGAATAGATGTCAATATTGTGTCTGATTCAATTCAGCTTTTCGTTTTCTGACCATAATATTTCTTTATCATTCTCCAACATGTTTTCCATTCTTTTTAATTTTTATACGTATTATAACCTTATGTATATGGACGGGTCTGCCAATGTTATCATATAACCTCATGTATACGGATCTGCCAATGCTATCAAATGTTGTGTAAATATTTAAGTATTTTGTGGTACCCTCCCCCCCCCCCTACACTCTGTTCATTAGTTGGTGTATCCCAGTCTAGCTTTCTTCCCCTAAACAGTCAAACATATCCTATCAGTTTTTATAGTTGATGGAGTTGACCTGAAACTAGTATTGAGCTGCTACAAGTACAAGACACCTGGACTTGAGAATACCAGAATGGCTGATCCATCTTAAAATGTTAGGTAAATGATGCAGAATCATTTACAACAAGCTTCAGAGGTCTAGAAATGGTTTGTTAATGACTTCATTTAGTATATACCCCACACCACACCCAGAAAAATACTTATACTATGTGACCTAAACATGAATGTCGGAAGGTTTGTTGTCTACTTGTGTTAACAATCCTACCAACAGTAAACAGGTTGCTATCTGAGAGGGTAATTATTAGTAACTTTGGTACCTCTATCCAGGAAAGACATGAGAACAGCTGATGAGGACCAGTAAGTATCATGTTTTATCTTTGTATCGGTGCTGAAGCCCATCGCATGTCAATCCGTTGTTTATGTGTGTGCTGTACGATTTGTTATTGTCCACATACAATGAGTAAATACAATTTTTATGGTAATTAGTTCTAACATAAGGTATTCAGTTAGCTCACGATACTTTTGAGTTAGTTACATTCGGGAAGGCGGGTCACATTATCATTGTGATAAAACTAATAATGATCATCCAGACCAAAGTTTAGTATTGTGGTGATGGGTAACAGCTGACATATAATATGTCAGTGACATTAGAGCAAGTTTATATTAAATGGATTTATGCACTGATTATTTCTTTTTTGTTTATGTAGTAACTTATTGACAATGTAGATGTTAAGAAATAGATGCAATGTTTGGTTTGGTATTTTGTGGGTTGTACAGGGTTTTACTTTTTTACCATTTAATAATAAAGTTTTGGTTAGACACCTGTATGTTGTATACAGTGGAGTGATTAGATTTAGATAGAGCACAGTAAAGAAGATTTGATTAAATGGAGCACAAAAAGCTGCACTATATTTGTTCTCATTACAGCACAATCCTTCTGTTATATCCCAATATTTGAAATTAGATTTGGTTTAGTATTAAGGGAATAAGCTTCATGGAAAATGAGAAAATAAAAACATTTTGTTTGGGAGTAGAACCTGCAATTATTAACAGTAGTCATAAGAGGGGGATTGTTACTTTAATAAATTCCAGTGTGATTATGTTTTCAGCCATAATTTTAGAATACAGGTAAAACTCGGATTATGTGATGTTTTGAGTCCAAAGAATACCAAGCAGGATATAGCCAAATCTTATTGTCATCATATTATGAAAACAAGTTATATTACATTATAATTATGTTATGACTGTCATACACCATAATAGGAAGAAAACAATTATTTATGAAAATGTATGAAAAAAAATTTAATGCCAAAATTAATATACAGATGATGAGTAATAACGTGATATCACTCTTAATTGATGTTTATAATGTTGGAATCATTCTTTATTGGTTTTTTTAATGTTTAGTATCACATGTAATTTACCATGATATTATAAAATGTAAAATGAACAATATCATTAGCCAGAAACACGACACAATATTATTTTGATATAATTTTGCTACAATCTACCTTATTAACCAAATCACTGAAATATTTGAGCGCCATTGCAACATATAGAAAATCACAATTTAATGAAACATGGAAAGAATTTTACCTGTAGTCATCTTTGCAAAAACAATTTAAACCTTTTTATGGTTGTTTGCAATAATAAAGTTATTCTTCATAATTTATATACTTTTATATTCTGTATGTCATATATGTTTGTATGTGTTGTGATAGATGTAAATATAATGTAAGTAATGAACCCTGCCTTGAATTTTAGATAATGGCTAAAAAGAGGCTTAGTACATTATATAGATTATCATACTGACTCATACATATTAATATACTCATTATTTATGTACCGGTAAATATAGTGTACTTATCATAACTGTAATTAAGAGCACCAAAAACACAGTTGTTGAATTGGTCGTTTTAAGGGATGTCATAAAGTGACATTAATACATTAGTTATAATATAAGTAAGTAGCCAGTTACGGCTATCTAGTTTGTGACATTTTAATGACATAAACTTAAATTAACATGGATATATATATATATATATATATATATATATATAGTTAAATGTCATTAAAATATTATTTGTTTTTATCATGTTATGGTGATGACAATACAGCCCCAGAAGAGACAAGTTATGGGTATGGTGTATATGACATATTACATGCACTCTAAGCACATAATGTATGTGCATGATTATGTCCTATCTCTAATAACTGTCACTTGTGTCACACTTTACTGTATATTAAATTATATATTATTGATGTTGATACTAGTTGTGATATCAACAATACTCTGACATAGTCAACACAAACTGTTAAACATAGCAGCAACAGCTGTCAGCTTCTCTTTTTTAAACCAATTTATAGATCTGTCTTCTTCTGGTCATCTACTTTTCACATTAATATCTATATAATATTCTAAATGGAAGCATTCCGTTATCAACTCGTTTTTGTTTATTTGTTATGTTTTCACTTTGTAGTTAACCATCTTTCTCTTATCACTTGTTCTCGTCATTAATACAATAAAAGATAACAATCCTATTATCTTATACTTTCAGCGATTTATATAGTCGTACCTTGAGTGTTTCAGAAAAGAAAGTAGAATTATTAAGATTGTCACATATAATCAGAGATCATGTTACTGTTACAGTGAATCTAGTGGTAAGCATACAGGTCCCGTATGGCAGCTGAGGTGGATTGAGAAGGAGAGAGGTTCTGGTGAAGAGAGGATGGAGGTACTGGTCTCCATCTCAACAGATGGTCGTGTCACGCAATGGTCAATAAGGAAAGGTTTTGAGAGTAGTGGTAAGTGGTTAATGATTGTTACTAGATCAGGTTTTATATATTATCATACTAATATCCAAGAATTATGTAATCAGTCTTATTTTCGGTTAAATTTGGGTCCCCATTTCTTTGGTTTGTGTTGTAGTGTACTATTTGTCCATTAATCATTTTTCGTGTACATACAAAAGAGAAAGATCTGTCACAGTAATAAAAATCGGTGTATTGTCAGTCCTCTCAGTAATTAGTTGTGATTCATATGAAGAAATATGTCATCTTTGTGCTTCAAATGATCAGATACAAACCACAATAATTGACATTCATCGTAAACCAGATTTTTAATGGTCACAGTCAGCTGATCACTGCTCACATGGTCCTGTCGGTAATGTAGTGTATTGCATAAATTCATGGACTTAAAATAACATCGCAGTATTGCCTGTCTATGGTCAACATTTCCTTCATCCAGAAATGACTTCATCCACTATAATCTTTTCTTTATAAAGTAAATCCTCACTCTTATGTCTCAAGATGTGGCAACATCAGAGTACAGTCAGGCCCCATTATAACACAGTCGTTAGGGTCCACAACCCGTCGACCGTGTTGTAGGTGGACCGCGAAGCAACACAAGCGCTATCAGGGTGGGGGATAATATAAATGTTACCTCAGTGTTTGTGTGGAAAATAAACTGTTTCTGCAAATTTGGCTAAAAAAATAGCAGCCATCATGGATTGGTGATATTCATCTGCCAGAAATAGTGCATGTTTTACAGATGAAATTAGCAACTATATGAACCAATAAATTAACGTTTATATGTGGATGTGTGCAAATAAACGTCTGTGTTTTGTAACGAAAACATAATATTTTATTGAACAATTTTATAGAACATAAATTTAGTGTGTGGTGTCACACAATAAATGAGTGTTGTGATTGGGCTGTTTGTTTGGCTGATTGACCCAAGGTCATGTGTAATTAAGTTTGTGCTTAATAAATGTACATTGTGGCCAAGGTTGTGTGTAATTAAGTTTGTGCTCAATAAATGGCTATGTTTTTTTAATGTGTAAATTACAAACTGTGAAAATGCATTCAAATTATGTCTATATTTGGTTTTATTGGTCATTACAGATTTTATGCCATTTCACATAAAAATACTCTGTTGTGGATTCCATGATTCAGGGTCCAAGGTCTGATTGTGTTATATCTGATTTTGTGTTATAATGGGGCCTGACTGTATAAACAAATTAATAACTGATTCAAGAGCCAACAACTGGATAACATTTCTCTAGGAGGGGGGTACATACGATGGTCCAATAACAGAGGTGGTTTAAGGCAGGTCTCATTGACTGTAATGAAAGGAATTAATTTATTGGAGGGCCCACTTGTTAATGGTTTTTAGAGAGAGGTTTTTAGAGTGTTGCTAATTCCAGGTTGGGGTTTAAATACTAGTGTTACTTGTGTTACCCAGCAATCATATGTCCCAGTTATGACCTGTCCCGAGGCTATAAGCAAACTGTCCACTCATTTTCAATAAAGATAATAATGTAATATTTATATAACACAACATTCAATTATGTTGTTCTGGGCTGGGTGCTTTACATAATATTATTATCCCTGACTCAGAGATCTACTTCAATCCAGCACCTACCTCAACTCCCAAAGGAGCATACAATGGATGCTAACATTATTTTTGTCCATATTGTGTTGATTTATTATTCTGTTTTGCTTTTGTTGTGGTTAGTTTTATCAATAATTTAATAACAAGCATATATTACTACATTTATAATGATATTTTAAATACTGTAATTTCTAAATAATGTTGGTTTGAGTTGAATTATTAAAAATCTTACTGGACTGTTGTTTCCATATTTGGTGCTTAAAATGCTGAAAAGTGGATTATATCAGCTGAGAACTTAATTCTCAATTTTAATGCATTTTTGTAACGTGATAAAACTGTTAGATTTGTAACATATAGCTTGTAAACACTTAAAAGTAATCTTTTTATATATATTGTAGTGTGCTATAGATTTTTTAAAGTAATTTATTATTAACTGATTATATTCACATCTACAGAACTTGACATTTTGTTTGTGTGTGTGTGTGTGTGTGTGTATGTGTGTGTGTGTGTGCTTGTGTGCACTCACACACACATACACACACACACACACACATAACTACTTGAAAACAGACATAAATGGATGTTCCAATGGTCCAGTGGTTAAAATTGTTTCCCTAAGTAGCTATATGTCTCAGGTGTAACTAATTTCAAGACTAAATAATTCAATTCATATCAGACAGAAGATTCGGTGATGGATACTTCATTTATCTAAGCCAACTTTAAATAATTTAATTTCCCCAAAAGATCAGTACAATTAAAATAATTATGGAATATTAATCATGATCAATTATATGATTTATTTTATGGAAAGTAATTTATTATTGAGAGACATTTTCTATTTCATCCTTTAAGATTTGGTTCTAGTCATGGCTATGAATTAATATTTAATATTTGCATGTAACATATCAACTAATTTTTATTGTTGTCAATCTGTGATATCATATTCATGTTGTTTACATTTTTATTGCTATAGCTGTTAAAGCTAAATTTGTGTTTGGTAAGATAGTTAGTTCAACAGGATGCTGCACATTTGATCATTTAAAAAAAAGATCTATAACCACAGCTTTTTAGAGACTCAGTATTTTCCACTTTTATGGACTATTTCTTATCAAAGCATGATTAATGACACAGAGGTTTGTCAGAGGACTTCATTAAAATATTGTATGTAGAAACAATTGAAGCACGAGTAAGCCAAATAGATTAGCTTTTGTTAAAAGGGTTTTATCTCTGCACGTAGCTTTAAATATTTACTATGAATCTGTCAACAACACATTAGGCCATCAGTTTTAATAAATTGGCATGATTATAGGTTATTAAACTTTTGATGCATGTTTAAAGCACATTTTTATAGCTGTTGTTCCGGTTTCTTATTATGAAGTTTATCTGAAGATGTTTTAACGGTTATAAGAATGTTCCAGAATTTGTTATAATAATGGTCAACCCGTTGTCAACAATAATTAACGAGACATCAGTTTTTATAATTGTGACTAGCACTTCATGACAAAGATTTTATAGCAGATAATGTAAATAACTGTTTATATAACAAGTGTAACTGTTTGATGACTTCTCACTTCAAGATCTGATGAAGTTAAAACGGATTCCATCAAAGATTGCTAGTAACCGGATAAAGAAAACGGAGGCATTCATTTCAAGATTTTCTGGAGGCCTCTGCTTTGACTTCAGTTCTAAGGATTCAAATATGTAAGTTTAAAGGTTAGGACAACGGTTTCACACTGCTATGATGTGTGTGTGTGTGTGTGTGTTGTCGTTATTCTGAAGACAGTAACATACTGATAGTAAAGTGCTACTATTAGAACAAACACAATCTGTGCATGTATCATTCAATATTCTTTGTTTTACAGTTATTTAGCAGGTACAGAAGAGGGTCATATACATCGATGCTCATGTTCATATAATGAACAATATTTAGACAGCTACTTCGGACATGCTGTAAGCGATACCATCATCTAGTTCCTTATTGCATGATAAATATCATATTTTTAGAATTTAAAACAAAACATTTAATTTGAAAAACATGTACCTGTAGATGATTTTTTGAATATTTGCATTTAACATTTCTAAGATATAATATATATGGCTAAGTCACTATCAACTAACTATTTATTTTAGGGTCCTGTCTATAAGATACAGTGGTCACCATTTAATCCGGATGTGTTCCTGAGCTGCAGTTCAGATTGGAGCATCCGATTATGGCATCAGGATCGTCTACAGCCAATACTCAGTTTTCATTCTTCCACTGTTAGTACTCAGTCTATAAATATAGCTCTTACTTATAATGGTGTATTTGTCACAGTTACTTTATATAAATATTTTATACAGGGAGAGTGTATAGGAAGGAATATTAAGTAAGAATGTGAATGGCATATTTACTTAGAGAATTAAAAAACAAATTAATACCGTAATTGTCCATGTATAGTGCGCATTTGTGTATAACGTGCACCCCTTGTGGTCCTCAACCACTCCAACGTAGAGGCTGTGCTGATTAAGCGACAGCCTGGGGATTCTCCCCGAACAACAAAACCAAACCTTTTATCAGCACAAGCCTTATCACGGCAATATTTTCAGTGCAGATTTTAAGTAGATCTCTGCAAAGTTCGAACTATTTGTGTTTCTCGATGAGGAGGGGAGTTATAATTAGTTTAAATTTACAAGATTTCTAGGCTTGAAAACCAATTTACTGTAGAAATAACTGAAATATTTTCGAAGTGGAACTGACCTGTCACCATCTTGGAAAAGAATAAAAATTGATTTAATTTCCTGGCAGCAGGTTCCACATGAGATTAGTGCTTTGTAAAACAAGTATTCAAAAAACAATGGCTTTAACAATAAAATATATCAGTCTGTCAATTTTGTTCTTCTTAAAAAATGATGGAAAACTGAAAAAAAGTTGTGCATTATACACAGAAGATTACGGTATCAATAATCTGGTTATGTAACACTTTATATCATGTTATTTATTCCCCGGTGTTATTTTAATTTATATTTAATTGTCGTTGATCCATTCATGTTATTAATTATATGTTATTTATTCAGAAAGCTGTACCAGATGTTTGTTGGTCTCCACGTATCTCTACAGTATTTGCTTGTGTTAATGAAGGAGCTGTTGAGGTCTGGGATCTCAGTCAAAGCACGTAAGTATTCTAAACATGCAGTTTCTTTATAATATTAGTGTTGTTTATTGATTTAGGAAATGTGTATAACATTGGTTAGTCCATTAAACTTGAATCTTTGTCTTGTTTAGGAATATCAGTTGCTTCCTTATAGCTGTGTATAGTACCTGTATGATAATTGTTATTAGAGCTTTACCCCCCCCCCCCCCTCTCTTTATCTGTTACACGCACACACAAAATGAAGCCACTATCACTTATCTTTACAGACTAGATCCGTTGATAGTTACGACACCAGTCCAAGGTATTAAACTTAGTACCATTACCTTCGCAAAGAATTCTGAGGTTAGTATCAGTAATATAAAATCAGACTTTTAATGTCACTTTTACATCTAAACTGGCTTCAAGTCGTTAACGTCTTCAAACAACGTTTTAACTACTTCATAAAACTTATCTTCCATAATAACGTTATCACATTAATCTGATCATCTTCTTTTTAATCAAATTGTAAACAATAATCTGTATCATCAGATGTTTGTTAATTACTAGTTATCTATTGATGATATTATTTCTATATTTTCACAGTGTCTGTTAGTCGGAGATAATGAAGGTCAGGTGACAGTTTATGATCTAAGATGTATGCCTGCTGTAGACGACAAAAATGTATGTAATATATTTATGATGTTTAAAGTTATTTATCCTAAATGATTAGTTCTTTAATCGGATGTGATGTAGCCATTATAATGAATTATGTCTACCTCTGTAATGCTGGGTACTCTAATCACGCAGTGGTTAGAATGCTTCACTACACACCTCCATATTCTGGGTTAGAATCCAACTCACAGCTGTGTTTGTGGGATATAACTCTACACTGTTCCCTCTTGGTCATATGTCCCAGATGTGACCAATGCTGAGACTCAAATCAAATCATCATCTGTGTAATACTATAAATAATTAGTTTTGTTAAATATTAAAAATTTTGTTCCTTATTGTTCCAGGGTAAAGCCTTACAGAAGATTATCCAGGCATCAATTGCTAATCAGCTGGCAAGTAAATAAATCATCTGTTTGAAGATCTAGAAAATACTACGTGTTATTGTTGTTAATGATATTTGCGAAATAAAGTTTGTTGATACTAATTTATTTCATAATGTCTGATAGTTAATTAACTGTGACTTATTAAATACAGAACTTATCAAAACAAAAAGAAGAAAAAAATGCACCATGAAGTGTTATGGATACGGAGTCAATTATTGAGGGCTGGGTGTGAATTAAAACTCTATGCCGATGACTTTCCACTTATAGTACCAGGTAAAAACCACTAACGTTGTGATGAGTCGAGAATTCCAAAATCAATTAATCGAGGTCATAAAATCGAATCTAATCCAATTAATCGGCAAAAAGGAACAAGCCTTATTAAGTAATATTAGCACTCATTGGATATTTATTTGTTTTAATTTCAAGTGTGTGTGTGTATGTGTGTGTGTGTGGATAAAATTCAAAGGCAACTCACAAGAAAAGTGATGATGTATGTAAAACGCAACATACACATACTGGTAAGATCGATGAAACATATTTTGTTGATATTTACAATTGTTTGGGGGATATTTTGATCTTGCCAGCTTCATACACATATCGAGCACTGATTTGAGACATATACACGTCCCCAATCTAAGGCACCATAATAATATCTTTTTCCCAAAGGTTTGTTTTTCTGAAAAATGAGTAGGTAGGTAGATTTGTATTTTTCCAAACTTCAGGGAAAATATGCACATTTTATTCTAGGTTATAAAGTGGCTTTGTGCCAGTGACTAAGTGTTAATTACAAAAGTTTTAATATTTTTCAGTTGATACTTTTTGGTCATAAATATAATAATAATAATAAATCTTAATCTCAGACTCAATAGTAATACAATACAAGTAACTAATTATCACACTAAAAAAGAGAGATTATATACAACATCAGACAGGTCATTTTATATAACATCACATTAAAAAACAAACAAGTTATCAGTGGGGCATAAACATAATTAAAACAGAGGATATACTGATAATAGAGTATCATTTGCTAGTGTGTAAAGTATTAAATCAGTAACCCCAGATAAGAGAAGACATCGGAACAGAAGATAAAACAACACTCATAATAATACTATTTGAACTGGACTGAAACCTATGGATAAAATGTGTAATATGTTTCCTTTGTAATTCACCAAAGGCAGGTATGCCATAATGAACAAACGTTTCACTTGCGCTACAATGTTTATCCAGTTTCATTAGTCACCTACGGTTATTATTATAGCCTACATATAATTTTTTCATAAGAGTTTAAGAAGAATTATACCAGACTTGTGTACAGTATAGGTTAGTACAGTATGATTTAAATAAGAATACCTTGACATTATCAGAACAGCATAGAATTTATAAAGTTTTTTTTATATCAGATTTAATTGAGTAGGTTTCTATTTTTATACCTAAATATCTACAATTATTAATATAGTGTAACTGATTATTACGCAAATACAATGGTGAAGATTTATAATCTTTAAGTTTCTTAGGTTTGAATAACATGGTCAAAATATACTTTGTAGAATAATTGTATATGTAAAATCGTCACTTCACCCACCCATGGAAACACAAGTTATTCATTTGACAGATTTTGTTATGATGTTTTTATGAAATTAACTTTTGGCATGTTTCACATATTTAATGTGAGTATTTTTAAGTCTGCTGATTCTGTGCCAAAGAATCTGTTTAGTTTACATGTGCTAAGTCATTTATTTACTTCAGAAGACTCGTGAAGAGTTGAATTATTTTAATCCGTTGACTGGCAGTAAGCTGCGTTAACACTTGATCTTTCGTATTACTGTATCGGTGACCCGTTAACCTCAGTCAATAAAATGTACGATGCATATTGTCTGTATTTGTTTAAGTAATTGCATGTGTGTGTGTATATGTATATATATATATATATATATATATATATGGACTCTAACTAAATCTAATGCCAATGCATATTGAGTGAAAAGACAGATATGATACTGAGTAATTCTTCATTGTCAAGCAATCCTTTCTCAAATTAGATGGTAAAACATGATACGTTTCATCCAATTGGTATATATATATATATATATATATATAGAAAAATGTAGAACACGTGACTATTGACTAAAAAAGGACATTTTATTGAAGGCATTCGCATCAATTTACATTAAAGTAAATGTATCAATCTGCGCAAGATGTTGTGCTAAACAGCATCACATTTTGTTCTGTAGCTCTTTGGTTCTGATTTCTTTGATACCCTGTATGTTTAACAAATCGGGTAGTTTCACTTTCCTGCTGTCATCACAACCACAATAATAGCAAACAGCGTTTTAGTTTGCCGAGTAATATGGTTTGTCCATGGGATCCACACAATCAAGAAGGTGCTATATTATGATGGGCAACAACCACAAAATTTGGGCTCTGTTTTCTTTTAAAACGACAACGTGAATGGTTACAGCTTCTATGAACATTGCAGACATTGCTAAATTTCTGGTGCCTTTTTATTTAGAATGTCAACACAAATGATTTCGCAGTTGTACTTTCACCATTGCAAAATATCTAATGGATTGTTTATGCATACTCATACAGATGTCTTCATAATGTTATACCCCATACACATAATTACAAAACTTCTACTGCGCCAATAACCTCGAAAATAATCGATCTCAATGGCGCACCTATTACATGGGTTGGGCAAACTCATATTCCAGGTACAGTGCAAAGTTTATCAACAAATGAGCAGATGGAGTGGAAATTTAGGCAGGATAAGCGAGTCTGAAAAGGTGAGTTTTGAAATGGTGACGGAAAGAACCTGTCCTATTTGATGTAACGTGTTCAGGGAGTGAATTCCAAAGAGTAGGGACAGCACGAGTCCCAGCACGAGTTTTAACTCTGGGAACAGACAACAACTGAAAACCAGACGAACGGGAGCTCTCTGGGCTTGGGTGTTAAAGAAAGCATGAAAAATAGATATGAAAGTTCCCCAGAAGAAAGAGTTCGATAATGACCCAGATAAGTGCTGCAGATAAATCTAAAAGTGTTAGTGCTGTGACCTTTACTATAGTAAAAACAACAAAAATAGCACTAAAAATACACACACACACACACACACACATATATATATATATATATATGATTTTTTCCTTTTATTATACAAACACAAGTTGACCTACAATAAAAGCTATGTTGTCATTATTATAAAATATAGAATCTGTAATCAATAGAAATGATCTCACTACTCCAGAAGAAATTATTGCAACTCTCTCTCGAAGAATAAAGCTTTTAGACTGGTTCAAATATCCTGACAGTCTTTGCTATTACTAGTGTTGTTTCTCTTATGGGAACTCTTATTGTTGGATAGACTACAGTTTCAGTTGGAAATTTCTAGTAATCAGTTTGGATTTAAAAGTAAACATGGTACAGACATGTGTGTACACTCTCAAGCAGATAACATAATATTATAATCAACACTCTAGGCCAGTATATATTTGTTATCTTGATTCTTCAAAAGCATTTTATCGTATTAATAATCATTCGTGTCTCTTTAAGAAACTTATTAAACGTAATATTTATGTTACTTTGATCTGTCTTCTCATATTCTGGTATTGTCAACAAACATTTTGTGTACCTTGAGGTAACCAATTCTCCCAATTCTTTACTGTGTCTAATGGTGTAAGACAAGGTGGAATTATATCACCTGTGTTGTTTAATAGTTGCAACTTGAATCAGAGTTATATTGGTTGATGTAGTATGAATGGCATGATCATAAATCATTTAATGCACGCGGATGATACCTGTATCATAGCTCCCTCACCTACAGCTCCCCAGGAACTGTTTGATATCCGTGCTGACTTCGCTGTTTCAATTTTATTATTTTAGCGATAAAAAGACAAAGCGTATGTGTTTCAAGCCAAATTTACTGAATTGTTTATTTGTACCTACTCTTTGCCTAAATGATGTACCTCTGACATTCGTGACAAATAACAAATATTTAGGTGTAATTATACATGACAAACATCAGGATAATAATGATATCATGAGATATGATAAATCACTTTAGAGGGAAAATGCTTATCAGTCGCTTCAAAACATGTTCCTCCAGTATTAATGGAAAATTATTTAGATCGTTCCTTTGCAATGCCTATGACTGTCATTTGTGGTCAACGTATAAACAGTATACATATAAGCGGGTTGTAGTGGCCCTTTAATAATATATACAGAAAGGTATTTGGTATTTTGAGGGGGGAGAGTGTGTCTACAATTTATATCAATAATAATATTGATTCATTTTGAGGTGGTAGTTCACAAAAACTTTAATTTTTTTTACGTTTAGGTAATACTAACAATTTGTTAGTATAATGTATTGTTTCTAGTTTGTTTTATTATCATTCTAGCTCTATGCTAGTGCTAGATGGACGAACATACTCAATTTATAATTTGCTTATAATTTGTTATGTGTATTATATATGTCACTGTATCATAATTCATATGTATATGGAATTTTATATACTGAAATAAATTGATTGAATTGAATTTACTTCGAAATGTGAAATTTCATTTCCCGTCACCTGTAATATATACCTTGATACCGGATATACGGAATATAGAGGCATTGCCTGATTGTTTATTCTGGTCTTGACTGGTACACTTTATTTAAATGATAGCGATCCTGGCAAATTGTATTGATCTGCAAGCCAAAACTTGTCCAACCTAGACTTAAAACTATTTAGTGATGGGCTTTCGATTACTTCAGCTGGGAGTGAGTTCCAGTCATTTACGACTCTCTAACTAAAGGCTGACTGTAGAATTACCAATCTAGCATGGTTTTTATCAGCTTCTGGATGTGTCTTCAGGTGCATGATTCAGAACTTAGGTCGAAGAATATCTTGCTATCTACTCTGTCAATTCCATTTACGATCTTGTATGTCTGCCTCATATCCCCTCTTCTCCTACGGTGTTACAATGATGGTAATCTTAGGGCTCTTAGGCGCTTATCGTATGCGCGATGCTTCAACTCTGGTGGCGCCTCCATGTTCTAACGGTAGCGTGTTGGAGCACAGATCACTACCACCCATGTTCGAATCTCGGCGTGGGCATATCTGAAAGGTTCGTTACCTTTGGAGGTCACTTGGTCCATTTAGCCTACCATGTCCACAAAAAGTGGCCGTAAAACATCAATTATCATCATCGTCAGCTCTGGTATTACTTTGTAACAGTATCATTATGATACAATAAAGAAGCCTTCAGAATTATGAAAACCATCATAAACTCTACACACTCATTTTGCATAACACAAATCATTATCACCACAGCAGATCGTAGATTGAAATATAATAACTTAACAAAAATAATGTTTGTAAATGATTTTAAGAGAAACTTAGGCAAGTTATTCTGTATCCAAAGGATGATTAAAATTTCTAATATATAATTTCTAATTCTGTACAAATGTTAGTAATATAAAAGATTTTTACTGGTAGTAATTTAATATTGATGAAATAGTGATCGTATACTGGTCAAACGACTGGCATTGCTATACCACAATGTAAGAGTGATTTTCAACAAAGTTAAATAAGTAACTGTCACACAATAGTTTATGTAATATAACCAGCATTTTGTGGCGATCATATTTATTTCAGCAAACGTCATTTCAGTTAATTACAAATAGTGCAGTATATATATATATATATATATATATATATATATATATATATATATATATATAATTAATTGTTAATACTAATATTTGTATATATTGCACTTCACAAAATATCGCAAAAATCTCAAAATGCTCTTACGAAACAAAAGGGTCATTAGGTCAAGCAACAGTGCTGACATCCGCCGGCAAAACACACACACACACACACACAAATATTTCTTTTGACACAATCACCAGATGGCAGCACATTAAGCAACACTGCTGACAGCCCTAAAATAGTTTCAGCTCTCAGACAAAGCTCGTGCAGCTTTAGCCAGCGATTTTAGTCCATAAGTACTGATATATATATATATATATATATATATATATATATATATATAACTAGATGGTTAGTGGGGCCTATGTGAAGACAGTTATTTAGCTACATAGGTCCCCCAATTTGCACAAATGAATAATTGTTAATGGTTAAAATATAAATTGTAAAAATATGTAAGTGTAAATTGGAAAATAATTTCATTGTTATTGTCAATGCCCTATTCGTTATTGTGACGCATTTTGACGCCACCAGAAGTCGCCATTTTGTTTGAGACGTTCCCTATACATTTACTTATTTCGTGTTAATATGTGTATAAAACGGCATGTCGCTTTTTGTGTATTTACATCGAACATCTGCCAAACTACGTACAATGTATGGGATATCGTACTTTTCGCATATTTCACAATTAAACAATTTGATGGCTGGTGATGGGTTAAATATATTTTAATTTGATTTTGAATAGTGGCAGAGTGGTATAAAATAAGGGATCTACCTGGACGTCCTTGTCTTAATAATCACGTTTTTAATAATTTGTTTAAAGAAATGAGCAATATTTTACCTGGGCGAGGGAAACACTGTAACTGAAACTTGTAAGCCAAGTGAAGGTAATTAAAATATATTGTTTTTATACAGTATTTATGATTGTTTTAAGATTCTACAGTAGATACACTATATATACATTTTAGAATATAAAATATTCATTTAAATACTAAATATTTTTTTTTAAACTAACAAAAATTCAACCCAAATTAGTGTCCTCTAGATCAATAAAGGTCAAAGCATTATTGTACAAAAACAGCCGATCGTCTAATATTTCATGCTGCGTCACGCCATATTAATATTCGAGGACGTACGGTCTTAATTATATAATATTAGTTAGAATTTCAAATGCAATATTTTGATGATGCTAAATAGTGTATTACTTAGCGATAACATATACCAATATAGTATACATTATTAACATTAAATAATAAGTAACAAAAAGTTACACAATTTAATTTATTAATGAATTTGCGCCATTTATCATGGAATAAATAGAGGATTGTTAAAGGAAGGTCTCACCAAGATGGCGGCCCAGTGACATCAACCAAACACGGCCACACTATATATATATATAGAGAGAGAGAGAGAGAGGGGGAGGGAGATCAGTGACTATAAGCCAGGAAATCGATGTCTGGTGTCATATGATTAAGGCATATACGTTTTGTGAACAAAACATGGAAAGGTATTGTGGAAACCATGTGCCGGATTTTTATTTGTTATCGTTAAGTAAATTCGCATTTTAATAATAATGATTATCACGTAACTTCTACATACTAGTCTACTTTTTTGCAATTCTTAGTGCACATTTTAACATTATTTCTCGTTATACTGGATCTACATAAAGTTAAATTATTAAATTTAATCTGCAGGTTTTCGGGAAACCTATGAATGTTCATTTGTCTATTTTTTATATATTGATTTCACAATGCAGCCACGCTTTAACACGAATCATGCTCTTTTTGGTTCAAATAACACGAACAACTTTTCTTGTGTGCACGCGGATGAAGGTCCTCCCCCCCCCTCCCCCCCATCATATGTCACATGACATTCTCGGATTCCCCAAACCCACTGATACCACGAATCGCTACTCAAACCTCCCCCCCCCACACACACACACACACACACACACATACACACCCAAAAACCCAGAGCATACCAGGACAATGAATAATCTAACGCAATTTGAATAAGGAAAGATTTTTAGTTTTAAAATAATAACCAATCAAATAGCAGAAACCGGTATCCCTCACTCACTTCTAGTCATAGGTTCCGGTGGCGCAGCGTATTGAGCGATCAAGGAACTAATGAATACTCATCAAAGTGAACAGTATGTCAGACTTGGAAATAGCCAGGCATTTCTAACCGAGTTAAAAAGTCAACCTGCAATAAGATTAAACGGCTGGAAGGGGAAGGGGATTTCCTTCTAGGAATTGCTACTAAACCGTTTGGTTTCCCTTTCCGTTTGTTCGCAGAGTGATGCCGCGTAGTGATTGATGAGAGAACTAACAAAGGGGAAGGTCATGTCGTAAATGATGACGTCAGATACTGACTCCATGTTATATTTAGCGGTAAGCTTCAAACATGTTTTGATAAAACATTAACTACAATTGTTATCTGACAGCTGTAACCATTCATGATTTAAATAACAGCTACTTTACTTAAACACAATGAAGCCTTAACAGGGTTACCTGGTTTGGCCGTTTTATAAATATACATTATTACATTAATTCATACAATTTATGTAAGTATGATCCAGATAGTGTTCTAATAATATAAATATCCTCATCGGTGACCGATGATTTAACAGAAATGAACTAGATTTGATCGATCTTGCTGTTACTATATAAAATATAAACGTTTTAGAGGTTCTAAACAGTATTCGTACGAACGTCTGTACATTTTACACAAGAATAACTGATTATATTATGGGTTTTCATTTCAATCTTTGCCACATAATAAACTCGATATATATATATATATATATATATATATATATTGACATTTAGTGTTACAGTGTTAGTAGAAGCAACTAGCAGTAAATGTATGTGTTTTTAATCAGTTAATAAATTGCTCTAATTTGCTGGTCCACAGACTGACTAGCGATGTGTGATGTACTCTTCTGCTGACATAGTTCTATTCTCAGATCATGGTTAGTAGGAAAACACTCTGAAATGTTATCATAGAGAGTGATACACATTGATAGAAAACACAGCAATTAATTAAATAAGTTAATATTGGACCTTGTAGTAAGGCACCCCCCCCCCCGCCCACTCTTTATTCTACTTTCCCAGTATTATCAGGTTATAATAAAATTACTAAATATCTATGATCAATGAGATAATGAGCCGATATATTGATTATCTAAGATAGTTTAATTCAGTAACTCACTTGTCATAAGATGAAGAAAGTTCTCCGTCAATTGATACATCAGTACTAACAGAACACGTGGTCGCTGATCTAAATTAGGTATTAAATATAACGTAAACAACAACAGTTAATAAATTGTGTGTCTAGGGTTATTTTGTGTGCTCTTACATGCAGACACACGCGCGCGCGCGTGTGTGTAGAGAGAGGGAATTATAGATATAGATATAAGGAAATTATGTTATATTGTTATATATATATATATATATATATTCATAAATATATTTACATTTATATATAGGTATATTTAGTCATATTATTATATTTTTATATATATTCATAAATATACTTATATTTTTATATATAGGTAAATATAGTTATACTATTATATAGTAATGTAAGTATATATATATATATATAGTTATAAACTTAACTATATATACTTACGATGTAATAGAACTAGTAGCTCGTCCTCTCATAACTTGGTCTATGTTCTCATAGACTAATGGTGGCATGCCGACACAATCCTGGGACGTAATGAAGTAATTACTGGAGAATATATATAGAGAGAGATGTAACAGGCTAGTAATGATAGCAGGATTATAGTAATGATAGCAGGATTATAGTAATGATAGCAGGATTATAGTAATGATAGCAGGATTATAGTAATGATAGCAGGATTATAGTAATGATAGCAGGATTATAGTAATGATAGCAGGATTATAGTAATGATAGCAGGATTATAGTAATGATAGCAGGATTATAGTAATGATAGCAGGATTATAGTAATGATAGCAGGATTATAGTAATGATAGCAGGATTATAGTAATGATTACAAAATCAAAATGTCGTCTATTTGTCCGTTTATCTGTCTGGATGTTTCTAAGTTTATGCTTTTCTACCTTTGTCCTGGCTATCTCCGTGAGTATCCTTGTGTGTGTGTGTGTGTGTGTGTGTGTGTGTGTTCATGATAATGACAGCTGGATGTCATACAATTGTTCTTTCACATTCAATGAGTCATCAACAACAACATTTTATATTGACCTAGATTCCAGTATCTGTTTCCTACAATCCTCTTGTTTACGTTTGACAGACCTCTCTTGTCTCCAATTCCTCGTCAACATGTAGACAGCACACAGAATAATAACAACAGCAACGATAGAGGCAATAGTACACACAGTAATTATTACTGTACTATTGGATCTAGCAAACTTTTCTATAAAACACCAGAAATAGACAGTAATACGATGTTAAAATGATAACTGTTTACATCAGAAATAGACAGTAATACGATGTTAAAATGATAACTGTTTACATCAGAAATAGACAGTAATACGATGTTAAAATGATAACTGTTTACATCAGAAATAGACAGTAATACGATGTTAAAATGATAACTGTTTACATCAGAAATAGACAGTAATACGATGTTAAAATGATAACTGTTTACATCAGAAATAGACAGTAATACGATGTTAAAATGATAACTGTTTACACCAGAAATAGACAGTAATACGATGTTAAAATGATAACTGTTTACATCAGAAATAGACAGTAATACGATGTTAAAATGATAACTGTTTACACCAGAAATAGACAGTAATACGATGTTAAAATGATAACTGTTTACATAATCTTTGATAGTCTTTATTTGATTAATCATCTCCTAAAAGATTAAAGATGTATCAAATTACTGTAACACCTGCCTATATAAATACATAGATACACACACACACACACACGCACGCACGCACACACACACACACACACACACACACACACACACACACCACACACATATATATATATATATATATATATATATATATATAGAGAGAGAGAGAGAGAGAGAAGAGAGTTTGACTCTAACCTGCTGTACATTCAGGTATAGTTGGTGTCCAGGTGCCATTTTTACATTGTATCAGATGAAAACCGGAAAGTTTGTAACCGGAGTCACAGTTGACATAAACTGCTGAGTCAGCTGGGTATAACGTTAAGTTAGGAGATGCTCTCAGATGACTCACAGTAAATGATGAACATCTTTTAGCTGAAGAAAACCCCAGATGCCATCGTGTTATATTATACATGGAAGATGTTATTATTGATATTAAATACAACTATTTTCTTGTATGATTTCCCAAACAAAAAGCCACACAAGAATGAAAATATGGTTTATAATGAAATAATGCAAAACTAGAAATTTTGATACAGACATACATACATAGAAATATACACACTTACATACGTATGTACATACATAAATACTCCTATACATACATACATGTCATCATGCGTCTCCCTCATTTGATGTTGCCAGCCACGTTAAAAACTCCCATTTCGGCCATTATTATTATACATACAAACTTACATACAAAAATAAACATACATAAAAACATGTATATGTACAAATGCATACATACACATATATACATGTATATATAATACATACATACATGCGTACATACCTACCTGCACATAGATATATAAACATACATATTTACAATTAATACATACCATACATACATACATACATACATACACATAGAGAGCCTTGCAATGGGACAGTAAGTAGTTAGAGCATTGTGTTGCAAACTTCCAGTTTGTGGGTTCGAAATATTTAGTTTGTGGGATTTATTTCCCTTGACAGACGTCTCTTGACCATATTTCCCAAGTATGACCAGTACCAAGACTAAATAACTCAACTTAAATCACACTTGAGTTATGACGTAATACCGGAAATGTCGACATCAACATTAAAAATGTTATTTTGATACTTAATTTGTTTCAGATACTATATTTGTTTCAGATGCTATATTTGTTTCAGATACTTAATTTGTTTCAGATACTATATTTGTTTCAGATACTTAATTTGCATTAAAATCTAAGTTTTCAGTTTATATCCAGATTTATACTCTCCCAGCTAATCCTAGGATCTTTACAGTCAAAGAAACCATTATCTTTTTCCTCATATGATGGATAATCATCTAATTTATCATCAGACATCATTCATTACCCAACCACGATAACATAATCCAGAACATTGAATGAGAAGTAATTAGTATAGACATTAATGGTAATTACATATGAATTGTTATTTTATGGTCACAAGTTTTAAAGGAAAGAAAGAGCTGGATTTTGTTGTAAATTGTCAACACCCAGAGATTTCAGTCATTTCAGTCACTTATTTTCAGGATAATGTTACCCTTTTCATTGTTCTGATCAGGCAAGCCAAGAATGTATTTCCAACTGAAAAACTGTCATATACTTCTTTGGGTCTTTTTTTAAAATAATTTTAGAGATTCTATCAAGGCCAATGATGACGTTTAAGTGACATTTATTGGAGGGTCCTCTTTCCGCATTCACAATTTGTTTCAGATTCGCAAATAAATAAATTCTATAACAAAGAAATGTCTGTGAAGAGGACGATTTCAAGGGGGTAGGGGGGGGGGTGAAATTTTGGGATACTAGTTCTAACTGATAATGACGACCGGAAGGTTTTTATTCTATTCTGTGTTGATTTAGGAACAAAAATAAAATAACTTTCTCGGCCTTAAATTCCTTTGGTCTATAACAACAACAACTCTGTGTCGGTTTAGTTTTTAAATTATAAATAAAAATACTAAATAATTCACGTTGACTAAGAATTGTTCTGTTTGTAGTAAACATTTTCTGACCTATCTGTGCCATGAAGCCTCAACAATGATAAATCTTAAAACACACTGATACCATGTTGACAGTAGAAATTTTCCATGTTTGCGTGGCTCTTGCTTGTGGGTCGACTACTTAACTGTTTGGGGGGACGAGGGAGGGGCGGGGGGGTTCCAGTACTTTACTCCAGCTAAAATCTCTCAAGTATGGTTTAAAGTTGAGGTACATTACACGTGAAGCTTAGTTCCGCAGATTAAACGTATAACTTCAGCCTAAGGTTATTATATAACAAAAACATACTCGTGTATCAATGGCTGTGTCGTAATGACAGAAATTGGATTAAATGTTCACGACCTTAGTCACTTATAGTAGTAACCAATCAAAAGTAATACACTTAGCAGTATTGAGTAAGTTGAAAGTAGCCATATCTTTTTACATTAATCCTTTAGATGGAGTCTTTCTAACAACACTTTCTAGACATGGCTTTAGTCAACTCATTGCCATTATCAACCACCAGGTGTCGCTATATACCGCCTTAACTTGAGTTTATTCTCTTGTTAGCGCGGTTAGAAAACATTCATGACGGGAGGGTGGGGAACTTTTAGTCTGATGGCGTTGATTTTAGCAGAATAAATCAGTAAGAGAGATGTCACAACGTTGTACTATCTCTATCTATCATTTTAGTATCTATTATGAGTGTTAGAATGTCACCTCACACAAAGGTCAGTGTCATAATAAAGACGATTAAATCACTGATTGTCGCTCAAGTTATCATTTCACGTAAAAAACGCTTAACATTCACACACACACACACACACATATATATATATATATATATATATATATCAATAGATGATTCATATTTTCAGTCACGTGACTTAAGTTGTTATTTAACTAATATATCTTTAGGAGGTTCAGATGGCGGAATTGTAACAGGACTGCGCTACAAACCTCTAGATTGTGGGTTTGAATCCGACTGAGAACTGTGTCCCCTGAGAGTTGTTACCTGTCAATGTTATGTTCAACGTGTGACCAGTACTGAAGTGAACCAACTCAACTCAATTAATATATTTAAATCATGTTATGACACAACGACATTGAACATGATGATATCAAAATTATATGATGTTGTTGTTGTTGTTATATAAAAGGAGCGAGCTAAATGACATTCTTTTGTCGATATGTTGCTATACTCAACTCACTCATTGACTGACTCACGATAGAATAAAACCTCCCATTCAATGTCTATAGATCAAAACTAAATTAAGCTCAGTTCGGTAATTACCTGTCCAAATGATTTTATGATTAAAAATAAATAAATTCAAGGATCTGGCTCTTTCAATAATAAATTATTTTACTGATTCAACCATCCAAAAACTTATCAACAAACCGCAGATAAGTTGTTTAAAAGACTCAGTTTAAACATTATTTATTAAAAGACTCGTTTAGCGAGTTTAGAGCGAGAAAAACCCTGTTCCAAACGAAGCGTAACTCGTTAAAATACGAAGTGGAAATATTTCCTATTTTTTATATAATACAGGTTTGTCTACTCAAAAACTCTACTTTATCCGTCATTCACACGACGTTAGTGTTGTACCTTTGTTAGGTAATGTTGGTAGTAACAATTTACATGGATGGTTGATTTCCTCCCACGCCACTACGATACCTGTTTGTGTCTCGACAGAACCTGAATTACCAAGTTAGCGTCAGTTTAGGAAAACATCCAGGTACGCAGTAATAACGGAGAGTGGTGGTGGCGGTGATGGTGGTGCGGTTGGGGGGAGGAGAAGGGGGGGGGGGGATTACAAGTAAGTGGATTGGGAGATAGTTTTTCCAGATGTTAAAGATGTGAACTCAAGATATCTGTTATCACGTAATACAATATTTCGCTCCATTCAATTAATACCGTGTAAGTAATGAATATGGTTTGTTTTCAGAACGATCCAGGTTTTATACTCCTGTGGTGGTTAGTTGTACAGGATCAATGTTGTCTTATTATTAACTTAGGTTAGGGCAGTAATGAAACGTTCTAACAATATGATATACAGCACACCCTCTTTATAACCCCACAGTTGGGATCTGAAAATGGGGCGTTGTAAAGAGGGTGGCATTCTAAAGAGGTCTGACCTAGAAAAAATATTATTAATTCACAACACGACATATTGTGTTTATCTACTTTGTTTAGTTGAATATGAATATTAATGCATATTAATTAACAACGCTACTCACACTTCCATTCACACAAACATAAATTAGTATTTGGTAAAAAAATGCCATCAACAAAGTTTTTGTTTGCTTTGGGAGATAATTGGAAGACGCTGAGTGATAATTGTATGTGATAACAAACTTCCTTAAAAATATCGCCGATATTAGGCTTTGTGTAGTATGTATTGAAATGGCTTTGTGTATTCAATTTAGTAATTACTTTTATGTAGTACTTTTACCCAGCGTGTGAAATAAAGAGAGAAATGACAGATTGGGACCTGCTATTTGTTTGCGATAACCGAATAACGAGAGACCTTATAAAGAGGATGCTATAATGGATAGAAATCCGTACTTAGTGTTCTCTTGGCGCTAAGCGAGAATGGCGGTATAAAGAGTAGGATAATATAGAAGGTGTACTGTATATACGTCCTATTAACGTTAATAAATAGTTAGGAAAGAAACATTTCTGTGATATAAATAACCAAACTCGGGCGAATTAGCTCAGTAATAGGATATATTTTTGCTAAAAGTGGGAGATTCTCGGTTCGAAGCCACCTATTTCCTACTGATCTCTTAGACACTGCATTATCTAGATCCATAAAGTAAACATAAATATAAAATTTAGACTAAAATGAATATCTACAGAAAGATGAATTATTTCTAAAATAAATGATGACTCATCTTTTAGTTTGTTGTCATTACTATTTAATTAGTAATGTATCAATCCGAGTGGCTGTATATTATTAATTATTATATAATAACTTAACCAACGCTGATTGGACTTTCTGAGAATCTTCAGCAAAGGTGTCGATAATTACAGGGAAGATATCTTAATTAATGAAGTATTACAAGTTTTAGTTTATCTTCATCTTAAAGCTACATCGATCAATGGAAAGTAATTAATTATGTGAAAGTATAATATCAATGGTAATTAATTAGCCAGATTTCTCCCCAAATAAGTCATTTATATTTTTATGTTTGCGCTGATAATATATTTTCTCGGCATGTCACACACAATATACAAAAACGTTATACAACAATAGTGATCAATAGAGATCAATAGTAAACTGTATGTCTTTTTCTTTCATTTAGAGGCATAACTCGTAGCCTTCTAGCACAAGTGTCAGATTAATGCGCAATGTGTGTGTGTGTGTGTTAGTTATACGTAATACTTATAATAAATATTACAATAATGTAATAGAAAACACCTAGACTCAAACTTCACAGTAATGAATGCGATAATTCACGATCAAAAATGAAATATGAAATACAAACATTCACAAAAGCATGCATACACCTCCTTATACAGACAGACAATCAGACAGACAGGCAGGCAGGCAGACAAGCACGTACATACAACATAAACACAAACATGCCTAAATTCACGAACATAAATCAACGTCTACCTGTTCTCAAACAGACAATAACCCAGCTAAGTAACGTCAATCAAATTTGATATTGAAGTCACTCACCTTCCATGGTTCGTCTTATGTGGTTCTCGCCATAAAATCAGTTGTACTGGCACTTATCATACTAAACTCACGGCTACGTTCTGTATTTAAACACCGCACAGGAAAAACATAGAAAACAAAACTACGGATATATATATATATTGTCCCAGTCTGCATTCTGTGCCATCCAATAGTGTAGACCGTCAGACGTGTGCCATATATTACAATGTCAATGAATAGTGATATATCTCGGGTGACTTAAAACATACTGTCTGCAACTTTTTATGTTTTTGTTTTGCTGTCTGTAGTGCGCTGTCCTACTTGGACGTCCCGCGATTGGTTCCTTACATATTCTGACTTATATCAGCTTCATAATCAATACGTCAGAGAAGCGAAAAATGGATATCAGGTGTACTGTACCTCACTGTCATAAAAAATTGTCCAGAAAACTCCGCAAATGTGACAAGAATATGATCTGATAAAAGTACTCCCACTCCCTCCGATGCTTAATTACCAATTTGCTCCGATGTCACGGTCAGATTTCGCGTTGTTTCCCAGTGTATCGGTATCCCGTATCTATCTATTTCCTGTTTTGTTGCTCTGCCATCGGCCTTCGTGTAATTGATATAGCATCGATAACCACATCAGAGTATTTCCACCTGATTTCTCTACACAAACACTCTGAGTGTATACAACGTTCGTAACTCTGGTTTGGAGGCCAGCAGCGTGCTGACTCGTCAGAGATCTGTTGTGAATGATTTCTTCGGTAGGTCAAATATCTGGGTACACGCAGCGACCAAAACACCGAAGACTACGACCAACAGAAGTGGTGTTAATAGTGTCAGTAGTAGACTACCTCAGAGCTTCTGACACCGTGTGTGTGTGTGTGTGTGTGTGTGTGTGTGTGTGTGTGTGTTGTGTGTGTGTCTGTGTGTGTGTACTAGAGCGGTAAGAGCGAAGCAGCACGGTGTTTAAGTATAAAGCGAATACCAAATAAGTAGTTTCCATTCAACCGACTACTACTGCTAGCCATTATAATAATTCTTTGACTATAGAACCTCTGGCAAACCTTTATGATCCTAAATTTAAATATTCATCACAACTAAATTAAGTGCACTCTGCCTATAAATATACTTATAGAATAAACGTAAATTTCCCTCTTAATGAAACATTGAAAATTAAAATCAAATCACTTATAATAGTCAGTTTCTATCATTAAATTGGTATAACTTAATTATTGATTATACATCCTTTTCTAACGAAATTATTATTCTGAGATTTCAACATTTTATTTGATAAAAATAAATAAATTATATGTCGACACCTTTAACTAGATAATGTAAGATAAGTGTTTATTTATATATCTTAGCAAACATGACAGTAAATCTTCTTTATGGACATGATAATAAACATTTAACAAACATATCGTGTAGAACACAATTAATAAATGGTATAGTTGTATAATCCTTATATCAGTGAAGTCCATTTATGATCAAAATTGATCTAATGTCATTTTTCAGTAGTTTATAGGAACATTTAACCAAAAAATGTCATAAATTTTCGTTTACAAAAGTTATGATTCTCGTGTAATCAAATATATCTGCTACGAATCTGTTGATACAGAACGATCTATAATGTATTAAACCTTTCTTTGAAAATATAATGCCATTAGTTAACTAATAAACATTAATCTGTTCAGTTGTCGTAGTACATTCTAGACAAAAAATAAACATCACCGATGAACGATATACGAAATATCCTTTATTGTAGTTAAATAATTTAACTAATAAACGAGAACTATGTTGTAGCAGGTAGAATCGTCGTCATGACAGGTAAGTGACGTCATAATGAAACTTGATCTTCAAAACGTCTATGCTATAAGAGTTATTTGTTTATAATGATTCATAATTCGATTAAAGGATCGATTAATCCTAACGTGTGTTAAGGTGGTAGTTTGTGTACTGCTAACAATTAACATGAATGTCTACAATATTGTATAACGAGTACAGGTAGTGATTTATTGATGTTTATTATCATTATATTAGTAATATCGTAATACTATATCTCTGCGTGATTGACAATAACATTGTAATATTACAATCGTAGTACTAATATTATTAAAGATAGCATCAGATCATCCAATTTTATCAAACGAACATCGTGTATTACTAGCATCCATCACATGAATGGACGAATAGAAACATGAAATGTCGGCAAAAACATCTGGCAGTAAAAATATGTTTTAAGTTTTACATGAAGCCTCTCCCCCCCCCCAGCACTGCTCGATAACTTGCTAGAAGATAGGAGTACAGACACATTATTGTTTGAGTTTATTATCTAATCGCGTGTGGGCTTTTACCAACATCCTATTACCCCCCCCCCCCCCACACACACACACACACATAGACATACCGTCTACTCTCTATATATACATTTATTACATCAGAAAGAAACAGTTGGTCATTTTTAAAATGTTCAGCGAAAGTTTTACGATAAACAAACCGCTTCTTCATGGCGAGCCGGTGTCTGGATCAGGTAAAATAAATCACTTAAAAGGGTTAAATTCTACGCCAAATACAACATCTTCATCACATTAAGATAAAGAGCAAACGATAGCGTGCGTCATACAAACCTATCTAACAATAATTTAACCAGCATATAAAAACCCATTAAAATAAGCTTATTTATGTTTTAACCTGCTAATATAATAAACTATCAGATTATCACATTGGTGTCTGATAAACAGAAGTTGTCAGTCAAGTTTCATCTTTTTATCAAATTACATTTCTCTTTGTAAAGTTCGTCGTGTTACCTTTCATTAGGTCTAACAACAATAACACTATTATTATATCTCACTTTGCTCGAGGGTAGACAATATTCTCAAAACAGAGCTATATTTTCAGTCATCAAGTACCATCTGGAGCTTAAAGTACTCTACAATAGATAGGTTTAGGATGGCTCTCCTATCCCGAATGGTCATAAGGGGATCACATCAGCCAAATCATGGGTCATCAAGGTTTAACTATCTATAAGATGATGATGATATTGTGTACATTTTCCAAACAAGTAACATTATATTGAGTTTTGAGACTATGACACTTAAAACAATTTTATCATCTGGATAAAAAAGATAGATCAGGATCTGAGAGAGTATTATAGGATAGTGCCATTAGTGGTCATGTGTTAAGATTTGTTAGACGTAATATCGAACAGTTTTCTATTTGTCCTTATCTCCGGTTACATCTGAGTTATACGGACAATGAGATGATCCCGTAGAGAAATAAACTGATCCAGACGAACTCCGTGTATTAACTGAGGATATATCTCACAGACAACAGAAATATATGATTCCATAATCTCGGGTTTTTTAAATATTCTATACTATCAACTAGACTGGGGGCGCCTCCGTGTCTAGCGGTAGCGTGTTGGACCACAGATCACTACCACCCGTGTTCGAATCTCGGCTTGGGCATATCTAAAGGTAGTTTCATCTTTGACTTCGCTTCATTACCGTTGGAGGTCGCTCGGTCCATTTAGCCTACCATGTGCGCAAAAATGGCCGTAAAACATCAATCATTATCAGCTAGACTCAAGTAGTTACAACATGTATCTTAATTCTACTCATGGATATACAACTTGACATCTGTCTCCTCATTAATGCCATATTTTCAACATTTCATGGCACATGTTCCACTCAAACATTAATTTGTCAGCCGTAAAATGCCAAATTTATTAATATCTTCTGGTAAAAATATTGATTTATAGTGAGAGAGAAAAAACCAAGTCCTCATGGGTGGCACAGACATAAACTCCCACATACGTGAAACTATTTAACCCATACTACTATCAGAAATAATAATATGTTTCTTTATATGAATATTTATGGTATTAAAACATAAATATTGTTGTTTTAAGATTATTTATGAGAACAATAGTACGTTAAATGAACTATGGAAATTCATGAGCCACGGCGACATAAAATACAGTTCGTGATTTGAACTCCGGTCAGCTAAATCAACGCTTATTGTATGCATACACATATGCATTGGTGAAGCATCTTTGGTTTGTAATAACCTAGGCATGAAGTTAGAATCGTGAATAAATTGACGTTTAAATCTTATACACATTTCACACACACACAGACACACACATATATACATATATATGTACACCTATATTTCAGATAATATACATATTATCTGATTATACAGATTAACTGTAATACACACACACACACACACGTATGATCTGATTGATTGGTTGATATTTTTCGTTTTATGATCTATTTATTATTTTATTCCCAGTATAATCCCTTATTCTTGAGTAACTATTATATATCTTTAACGCTCCCCTCAGTGGAGATAGCAGCCCAATTTTAGGTGGTCAGCCACCCATGATGTTGTGAGCCGAGAAATTAATCAATGGAAAAGTTGTGATCGTTGACGATTAGAGCACATGTTTAATCATTAAACTACCTAGCTCACTCTCTGCCTCGTGTGGTATCTAGTCTAGATCAAATAGTTATCACAAACAATACACTGGCGTTATGATAGCAGTGACACTATAACATTTTGAACACCTCCCCCAACACCCTTATTTTACAGATCTTTCTCGCCTGTAGTAAATTTTAATTTGTTTTTCAAAACAATTTTTTTACCTAAACCGAAATCTCCTCTAAAATATGATAATAATTGGATTACAAATATTTGTAATAATATAATAATGCATGTTTATATAACACCAGAACCAGGTAACCCCAGGGGTTTTTTAACCCTGTTCTGAGGCCTGTTTACCCCAAAAAAGATTAATCCCAGGAACTCAATGCATGCTTTTTCCAAACCCCAAAACACAGCCATGCTCCCGAGGAAGCATACAATGCATGCTGCCATTACTCAAACACACAGCCATTGCGCCTTTTCCCGGGGGGATGCAGTCGAATCCGGGATCCCCCCCTTCGGTTACGAGTCCTACGCTCTAACTAACTGTGCTATCACGACTCGACATATAATTATTAGCTACCGCAGCAACAAGAAAACCTCTGCTTAATCTGATGCAATTATATTAGTTCAGCATATTCCAAGTTTTAAAAAAATTAATATTTAACCAAAACTACAGAATAAAACAATAACTTGACCATTTTTGTGTCTGCAAAAATATAACTAAATTTGAAAATTTAAATACATGGATAAATAAAGTAAAAACCATAGCAACATTTATCAATCAATAAGTCACAACCTTTCAATTAGATCAATTGAATAAACATATTTTCACTGTTGATTATTTACCATAATGTCAATATCTTACACAAGTTTAGCCAGATAGTCATAAATCAAACACTGTATGTCTAATTTAAAAATATTAGCCAAATTTATCTTTACTACCTAAGGATATACACACACACAGATGGCTAATTAATAATCAAGTTATGCCAATTCAGTGATAGAAACTAGCTATCGTATGTTATTTTATTTCAATGTTTCATCAAGAGGGAAATTTACGTTTATTCTATAGTACATTTACGGGCAGAGTAAATTTAGGATCATAAAGGTTTGCCAGAGGTTCTATAGTCAAATAATTATTATAATGGCTAGCAGTAGTAGTCGGTTGAATGGAAACTACTTATTTGGTATTCGCTTTATACTTAAACACTGTGTTGCTTCGCT
>JAODUP010000226.1:112500-125000 GCA_025642065.1 Paralvinella palmiformis
TGTATAATTTCAAAATAACACATCTATTCCCTAATAATACAAATGTTATTCATCATCTTACTATTCAGCCCATAATAACTGGACTACGGTTCACCTTTTGTTTAAATTCTACTCGATATTGTGCATTTGTGACATTTCGGCACAAATCTGAACTACATTATAACCAAATCTACATTATAATCTAAATTATCTTATAAGCTAAGCTTTATTATAATCTAAGCTACCTTATAAACTAAGTTACATTATATCCCCTCAGATTATAGTGAGAAATCAGTGTAGCAGGAATGTTGCTTTATATATATATAATTAATAACATACCTTTTGACCAGAGGCCTTCTCAAAAGCTTTCACCATGTCTAACACGGAGTAGCCAGTACCTGTGCCCAAGTTATACACCTGATAGCCACAGTTTTCTTTTATTTTATTTGTAGCCTTGACATGTCCAATGGCCAGATCTACAACATGTATATAGTCACGGACACCTAGAAAAGGAAGCCAGAACAAATATTAAATCAATTAATATTATTAAAATGTCACAATCCACTCAACTATAAATTAAATGAACGGCTGAGTTGAATTTAGTCTCAGTGCTAGTTACACCGGGTACATATGGTTGATGATGATGATGATGATGATGATTGATGATTTACAGCCACTTTTGTACACATGGTAGGCTAAATGGACTGAGCGGCCTCCAAAGGTAATGAAGGAAAGTCAAAGATGAAACACCCTTCAGATATGCCCACACCAAGATTCAAACTCAGGACTACGGAGAACTATGGAGGCGTTGAGGGTACAACACCATAAGGAACACATCTCACAGATATGGGTATGAGCCGTATTTGAACCAACAACTTGCAGCACAGTGCTCTAACCGCTGCACCACCAGAATGTCAAAATAAACATCTAAGTGATAACATCTTTTATAATAAAAAGACTGGAAGAGTTGAGAAATTGAAATGTTTAAAGGAAGCTAACACTGATTACTGACTGAGTTATACATATCATGATAAAAAAGTTTTATATTTGTTTTTGGTAAGTATCTTAGAATATTTACACTGAGAAGTAAACATCTTATAATGACATCAAGTATTTTAGAGTACAATTCGCCACAGGATACATTGACTTGTATAGGAATTGCGGATATTATTATAAACATGAGCAATAATGTTTTGATGTTCATTATCATACCTGTACCATCATGGGTCTCATAATCTCCTCCAAACACACTCAGGTATTCTCTCCTTTTTACAGCCACCTGTGATATGTATGGCATTAGATTATTGGGAATACCTTGAGGATCTTCTCCAATAAGTCCTGACTCATGAGCACCAACAGGATTAAAATACCTCAAAGAGATAATGTTCCAAGCCTGAAACAAGACATATATTACATATACATCACTTTATAGATGTGTGCCTCAACACACACACACACACACACACACTGCACCATGAAAGCCATGGCATATAGAGTAATCTAAAAACTCAATACCTGTTTATAAACACCCACAAATTGCAATATTCTATTGGAACCCAATAATATTAAAGAAATATATAGCTGAAATATGTTTATGGTTTTGTTATAAGCTGTTTGTGGAGCTTAAAATCATCACCAAAGCTGTGATATGTATCAGATAATTATCATTTGGTATCTCTATTATTTGTTTTATGTATTAATAATATTTTAATAATGATTCTAAATTGATGAAATCTAGTTTAGTATTTTCAGTTATCTATCTGATCTCATTATATAGTTAATATCCATAATATTATCATTGTTAGTTATTATGCTAGTATCTGTATACCGGTAGTGACTACAATTCATTACTTAGTAAAATGGTATTGTCTTAGCACATTATCTACACTGAATCATTATACCAAGTGTATAATATAATATATATAATACAATAGTATGTCAAACATTATGATGCCATGTGCTATACATAATACCAGGCAGAGTGAAATGTCAATCATGCGGTATATCAAATCAGGCTATATGACACCATATCAGCCTGGTACCACAAAATAATCATACCAGTTAACATGGTACCATCCCAGCTCTAATTCTAAATACGCCACATCACAGTCTACCATTCCACACCAAAATCTATGATACAACATACAACCAAACATATAACATACAAGGCCACATCAGACCATACAAAAACCAAGTCATAAATGCTAGACTAACTAATACCATACGAAAATCATGTCAACTATAACCCAAACATATACTGCACTAATAAAACCATCTACTGCACTAATAAAACCATCTATTTCACTAATAAAAACATCTACTGGACTAATAAAAACATCTACTGCACTAATAAAACATCTACTGCACTAATAAAAACATCTACTGCACTAATAAAACATCTACTGCACTAATAAAAACATCTACTGCACTAATAAAAACATCTACTGGACTAATAAAAACATCTACTGCACTAATAAAACATCTACTGCACTAATAAAAACATCTATTGCACTAATAAAGCCATCTATTGCACTAATAAAAACATCTACTGGACTAATAAAACATCTACTGGACTAATAAAACATCTACTGGACTAATAAAAACATCTACTGCACTAATAAATACATCTACTGCAAAACTAATAAAAGGATAACAAACACCTTATTATTATTTACAACAAACACACATATATGACAATTAGTAACTACCATACCTTATCTGACTTGGCTAAGTCTGATAGCATCTCTTCTATCATATATTTACTACGTCCGTAAGGGTTACAACATGCTCCTGTTGGATGTTTTTCATCTAGTGGCAGGTATTGAGGATTGCCGTATACAGTTGCCGAGCTAGAGAAGACTAGGTTATAAACACCAAACTCCTTCATCACCTGTTTGACAATAACATAAATACTCTCAATTAATACCAGCAAACATCTGTGCTTTATATATGTATCAGTAAAATTAAATAAAAATATTAAATCATAGGAATATTTTATGAACTCTTAATGTTTGTTATATAAGATAAGATAAAAGTTTATTTCAGTTCGGTAATACATATATAAGTAACATTAGCTAAAAGCTATTAACCGAATATAAATAAGATGATATTAGGTGACAATTGTATAAGAGGTGCTGAATATGATCTGCGTTCTGTTAAAGTTGCAATAAATGACTGAATCTTTGTTTAAACATTTACAATCAATCAATATATGTATTTCAAACTGAATCTAGAATGACAGTACATCAATCAATATACACTAGATGAAGCGAGTACGTGGTAGATACAGTTTGGGGATACACCAAAGATAATAAATCTATACAAGGATGTAACCTGATATATTTTCAAAGAAACAACAATACCAATATAGGGAGACGGTTACAGGTGTGTTTCTAATATGTACGTCACTGACAGACTACCCACTAATTAAGACAATAAGTCATTCCAACATATAGTGTTATGTTTTATCTTCTAGTAAAGATGATGATGGATCAAAACAATATGACAGTGATCTCAATTAGTGCTGACGTAATATTTCTCTACTCGTTGGTTGAATGATTTCACTGACTTGTACTAAGTTGCAGTGTTTCACGTAGTCTACACAAAATACAGTTATCTCCATATTGGTCCCTATTAGATTATACCCATAAATAACATATCAATAATAAATTATACACTATATCTATATGGAAGACGTATTAAAGTATACACGGCTACAATATGCAGTGTTATTATTATCAAATAGATTTGGTACACTAATGGTCTCTTACTGCGTCATACAAGCCAGTGATAACACACACGCACACACACATACACACTGCGATCAACAGACTGGCTATCCTTGTTCAATAAAGAAGTCACGTGACCAGACATCAGCCGACATATAATAACAATTAGTGACATTAATCAGTTAAAAAACTTATCATCTGATATCTAATTGTTTAAGAATGTAGCAGAACACCATATCTCTAATTACACACAATACTGACACAGCTATAAGTTACTATTATCAGCTTATTACATGTAATAACTCGGATATTGTTTATCATATCACAATACTAAACTATCACTATGACTCAAGCACCAAGCTGAATAACATAACGTGTAGTTTTTGTTGTGCGAATAAAAATAGTAAACATGTCAACATCTGATCGTGATTCTACATGTGCTACTGCGACAAAACGGATCGCTCCGTGTAGCGAATACGAAACGGACGGTTGAATCCAGAATTATACGTAAAATTCTGGATTCAACCGTCCAATTCCAGTGTCCGGGATGGCTTTCCCAAGAAAAATAGGTCAGAATGTGAGAGAGGTATCCGAACAAATAGACACCGCAATGTCGCATTCTTTAAAAATTTACTCTAAGAACTTTGTAATTCAATGTCATACCAGTTTATCTAACTAGGTGAACAACGTTTATATACAGCAACAATGGCAGGTTTTCGGTGAGGGAGGACATCACCATAGGCTATCAACTCACCACACACATAGTGCATTTAGAAACAAGCTTTATTATTACACAGAAGAAAAATAAATGAATATTAATATTTTGTTTTTAACCCAATTGAAGCAGATGTGCTAAAAGTTCCCTTATTTTAAAAAGACAAAGATAGTCTGTCATGAACTGTTTATTTCTTGCATTTCTGTCCTTTATTTGCCATCTCCATGAGTTTTCTGTTGGCTAACAGTTTTCTCTACATAGATGGACACTCTTCTGATAAATTAGGGTTCTATTACAATAAGTGAAGGTCAAAACATGTCCGGTTTAAGCTGGCGAAAAGTCGGACTTCTGTCCACCCCGTGTCTGATACTGATGAATGATGTTAGTGAAGATGTATTTTCTCAGCACAAGTCGCAGATGGCTTACAGAGTGCTAACATCATACACACTAATAGAAAACATTTAAACGGGTTGTACCCATGACCTTGACACCTGTATAAACATCAAACTAAAAAGCATCCGAGTGACTTATAACACGCTGTCCATGATAAGCTCCGTGTGCAGATCCACGTCTATGTATTTTTGTTTGTTTTGATGTACAGATGTACAAAAATAATATGTACACACATTTGGAGCGACAGGAGTGAATTTGTCTCTAAGTGTATGCGTACACACTAGAGCAGTAAATTTTAATTTATCAGGTCCCAAGTCTATATTTGTATAAACAACATTAAGACCACACCAGTGACTTGATAATTAATAACGGAATAAAAATTTACATAGATTTCTACTTGGAGCCAAAGTCAGACATCGTTGCCTTACTTCCAGTCATAAAGCAAAACCCGACTCCAACCAGATCTTTTCTCACCAGACATACAAGGCAACACCCGAACCACATCCAAACAGCATCCAGCACCTCCCCCCCCCCACTACCTCACCCCACTCCAAAATATCAGTTAACCGAACTCAATCTTATAGTATTACATCTTAATATCTGGTTTTCATCAGTCAACTCACTGAGGATATTATGTGTTAGCAGCACACACACAGATGAGTTGATCACAGATCTACATATTGGTACTGATCAGGATAGATCGTCACAGTTAACTAATTCTGATTAGTCATCATTATTGTCATCAGTGAGCGAAAACTTTATCTAGATTAGATGAGAATGGATAAAAAGGTTTTTGTTATATTGTTGACAATTCTCATCATCTTTGGTCTTGTGCTCATCATAGGACTTTCTGTCGGACTAACAAGGGACACAACATGTCAGGATCAACAAGGTGACCTCTTTCTCTCTCTCTCTCTCTCTCTGTGTGTGCACGTGTATATATCTGTTAGCGTGTGCGCGCGTGGGCTCGTGCTCAAGTGCGCGTCCGTGGGAGTGTGATGCATCTGTGTACTGGCTTAAAACTTAAATAGACCCGTTATATTACCGGTTCACATTTTCACACTGACATCACCAAACATCAATTCATTTATTACAATTAACAAACATTACTATCTTCTCTCTTCTTTCATCAGAACACCTGGATGAGAATCACCGCTCATCATCTGGTAAATACCGCTTTGCTGCCATCTCGTCTGACAGCAGCCTCTGTTCCGCCGTCGGTACCGACATCTTGGCACGTCATCATGGCTCAGCTGTCGACGCTGCTATAGCTACTATGATCTGTCTTGGCGTTGTTAATTCTCAACACACCGGTATAGGAGGCGGGCACATCATGGTGATACACGAACAGCCAAAGGGGAGCAGCGAAAAACAAACAATGTCACTGATCTCTCGACCAACGGCTCCACTCTGGGTGACACCAGAATACTTTGAAGATGAGCCTAAAGCTAAAGTTACTGGTGCTAAATCAATCAGCATCCCGTGTCAGGTAAGAAATCATATCTCAAGTGAGACGGAGGGCTAAATGGGGGGTTGGAGGAGGGGGGGGGGTAAAAATCAACCGACACATAGCTATACATTTGTATGTGAACTTTATGTCCTTATTAGATGATTCACTTACAGATAATCGACTAGATATACTCGTGTATAAGACTAATTGTAGATGTGGTCACTTCAAATGATATTACATCAAACCCGTCTATCAGACTAGTGGGAAATCATCATTTATCGTGGAAAAATTGTCGCTGAAAATAAGTGCTCATTCCGTTTTTATCGAATTATTAACATTATGTGAAATGAATTATTACTAAAAATAACAATCACACTGATTCAAATGTGACTATGTGTGATATATTACCATTGTGAGACAAGGTCTGATAGTAAATTAGCTCAAGAAATTAAGTCTACTTTTGCCATATACGCGGTATGTAGATAGGACAAACGTGGAAGAGGATGTAAACAGACGAGAGCGCTTCCATATGTACGGTTACGGCAAACTGGATCGCTCGATGTAAGCTTAGATTCCATATACGCGGTATGCGGCATACGATTTGTGTGATCCCCTTTGAACGTGCGTCTCTCATGCCAAGAACATGGCAATACAACAGAAATACAGATAAAAAAAGAACACAACCAAAAGGGTGTGTGGGGGGGGGACGGGGTCGGTTACTCCCCAAAAACAGATTTACGCTTTATAAATTCAAACAAATACTTATAAAATTACTATTAAAACAATATCCTGTTGTTACAGCTTTAGAATACTTATTCAGGAATATGCCAAAATTTTCAAGCCGAGAACGTGGCTAATAAATCCAAATTGCAGCTTTCTTTGTTGGAAATGGAGCAACATCATGACCTGTTACTGATTGCTACTGTATATAAATTTATGTAATTAAAAAACTTAATAAGCAAAAATAAAACACAGTTGGTGGGTGTATGACATAAACAAGAACCGGCTTCAACCAGGAGCATACCATAATCTAGTAAAACAACTAAAATCTGATGGGGAGAAATTCGAATAATACTTCAGGTTGACCAGAGAATCTAATATTAGGCCAAATTGTTCGGGAAACACCTGCCCCTGACGTCATATTCTGGATTCCCCAGGACAAATCGCATGCCGCATCCGGACATGTGGAATCGAGCACGTCTGTTTTACATGCTGTTCCATTTTTGCCGTATCCGCATCCCGCATATATGATGATGATGATTGATGTTTTACGGCCACTTTTGTGCACATGGTGGGCTAAATGGGAAGTCAAAGACGAAACAACCTTCAGATATGCCCACGCCGAGATTTGAACACGGGTGGTAGTGATCTGTAGTCCAACACGCTACCGCTAGACGACGGAGGCGCCCCATACCCGCATATATGGAATCTCAGCTTATATGGAATGTTAGCTTTACGGAGGTTGACCGTTTTACCTCTAAACTATACGGTCACGTGACGTCGTATAATACAGAAAGTAGTTAGGAGTTTACGGATAGATTGTCCACAGACACCGTCCTTATCTACAAAATATCACACACGATATTATTATATCGGTGGTAATGTTACATCAGACCTGTCAAACTCCACATTATACACCTATGTGTCGTGATTGTTCCATTATCCCCTATAATAATACATTATAGTTTATTATAATACTTCGATTTGTTCTATAACTATAATTCCTTGTCTTCTATACTAGTTTATACGGTAATCGAATATGACATATTACTAAGGAAGTAACTCTCCCATTATGGTTCGAACCCCGTTAGAGGTCGAAACCTTTCCGGGGATTAATTTCTCGGCTCACTACATCGTGGGTGGCTGACCACGTTAAATGGCGCTGCCGTCTCCACTGAATTATTTAAAATAAAGGGGGACGTTAAAAACCCCATGAGGACGTAAAACGCTCTGGCAGTGACCACCCTCAGGGTAATTCGGCTCCATCTTTCCGTACTGCTCCCCTGTGAGTGGTGGGGGAGGAGGTTTCTCAACCACTCGAACATAGAGGCTGTGCTGATTAAGCGACAGCCTGGGGATTCTCTCTCCGAACAACAAAACCTAAAACACAACGACAATTATAAATTCCTGTTAGCTGCACAAAACACTTCATGCCTGCGAATGTTAAATAACAAGAGTCTACATATTTCTCTCTGACTACCGAATGTCTTCTAGACGTCTTACATCAAACAAACTGTGAACTTCTAAACCAAGGAAAATAATTACTAGTCTGCGGACTGTGTTATAAAACATAGTCACTGCTCTAGATTATATATCGAATATCATATCCCAGTGGGAGAAGGGATACAAGTATTTTAAAATATTAGACCTCCAGAGCCGAGGGGAAATAAATAGTGCGCAGTGACAGCGGCCGAGTCGTTCTAACCACCCCTCATTAGCTAGAGACGTCCTCTACAACCTATCAGCTAATTTTGCCATTTTATTGACAGATCAAGGGTTATTATGATGCATGGGATCGTTACGGCCGGATACCGTGGAAGGAACTATTCGAACCAAGTATAGATCTCTGTTTTAAAGGCTGGGAGGTTACCGAATCCATGGAGATATCTATACGGAATGACCTCTCTATAATACGAGCCGATCCGATGTTGGAAGAAGCATACACCAAGGATAACGGCCAGCCGTATAAAGCTGGAGACATCATGAGAGCGCCGACTTTAGGACGTACACTACAACGTATAGCCGAGAAGGGTCCCGAGACGTTCTACGCTGGTTCATTGGCTAACGACATCATTGATGACATTGCTGATGCTGGTACGTAGATAATAATCGCATCACCATTAATATAATTATAACACGATACGATAGGGATAAACTAATGACTAGGATCTTCAAATATTTAACAAGATCTAAACGAGAATGGCTGAATAACACTAACAATGATCATTTAATACTCTCCTTTTCAGGTGGTATTATAAGTCAGCGTGACCTTGCCTCCACCAAATCCCTTTGGTGGTCCCCTGGTGTAGGAACACTGCGAAACGGTACTTATCGAATGTATGTGGCGCCACCGCCGAGCAGTGGCCTCATAACGGCATTCATTCTGAAGCTATTAGAGCAGTTTCCACCAGAGAGACTGAACAAACTAAAGGAACGGGATCCCGGTGCCATAGCCGAAAGACTTCACCTGATCATTGAAGCGTGGGAGTTAGCATTTGCTTTACGCAGACAGTCCATCGGAGACAAGTCCTTCCAGACGAGAGAGCTCATACAAAAGATGAACGGTTTTGTTGATGACGATTATGTGAAGCGAATGGCAAAGCTGATCACCGATCATCACACGTCTGATGATTATGTCTCACTGGCTGATGGAACCAGCCGCATGTTTTCTGGTGGAACAACTCACCTGAACGTGTTGGCAGCCGATGGCGGTGCTGTTGCTATGACGGCTACAGTTGGCTCGTTGTTTGGTTCCAAGATCCGCGGCAACAGGACTGGAGTGATATTTAACAACGACCTATCACTATTTGATCTTCCCTCTCAAACCAAGTACTCCGTGAACTACATGTATCCAAGGAAGCGAGGTCAGTCATCGATGACCCCAGTCGTCATACTGAATGACAAGAATGAAGTGGTGCTGTTGATAGGGTCATCAGGAGGCAAAAGGGCCATCACGTCAACAACGTATGTCACTGCTGCGACGCTGTTTGGTGGACAAAGTGTCACATATGCCAATTCATTGCCACGAATCCATGCCGAGTTCAACACCTCAGTGTATTATGATGAAGACATGCCAAAAGAGATACTCGAGAAGCTAGCGGCAAAGGGACATACCAGTCAGGTTCCTGCATCAGAAAGATTCCCGTATCTTGGAGTGAACCAGGTGATTGATAACAGAGCATGCTTAGAGTGTGGTACTCATTGTACAAAAGTGTGTATAGAAGCTGTATCAGACTGGAGGAAAGGTGGCAAGCCTGATGGCTACTAAGCTAGGAGAATGTTTATTAATAGATTTTAGTAATCAAGTAGACTAGTTTAATTTTTTTTAATTTATCTTTTTACACACACACACACATATATATATATATATGCTGTATTACATGTATGCTCTTTATAAATATTCATTTTTATCTTCAAAAACTTTGAAAGCAGTACAAGATATGATTTTAAAGCCTTAATTTTAGTGACCTGTATCAGTGGTGTAATAAGATAAACAGATTCATCCTTACCTATAGGTTGCTATTCATCAACTTCAATTATATTGTCTAATAGAGTGGTAATAAGACTACCCCTAGATCACTGTGTGGCATTTATTCTCATCATTGTATCACTATCTTTATGGTTCTATAAATGTCATTTTTAGAGTGACTCAGTTTGTATGTATTAAGTCGATATCTTCACACATCCAGTAGTTGAAGAAATTTGATCTCCGTCAATCTCCTAAACAGCAAGTTAAAAAACTTTACACCAGTCAAAATATTAAAGAAGAAAAGCACACATAAAATATATTAAGTAAGTCTGCACAGAGACTACCAAAGATTACACATCTCAATATTAAAAACCTGCAATGGACACCAGATGCACAGTCCACTAACGTTATATATAAATGTCGATAGTTAAAACATGCCAACTTCAAATGAAGAAAGATGAACTCTGTACCAGAAGAAAATCTAATCCTGATCTGGTTTTCTATGTTGTACCAAGAATGGAATTAATTAATCTGTAGTACATAGCTTCAGAGAAAACATTTCATGTTGGTCATGATAATTAGTATAAACAAAAAATACAAATAATTTGGAAAAGTCTTCATAAAATATGTGACAGAAACTACATCATTTATAAATGGGTTTTGCCAAAATGGTAGTTATGGTTATATATCAAAATATGTGTTAAATATACATATACATATTTCTGGATGTTGTTACATGAAAGTATGTAATTAAAACTAATGTAGTTGAAATATGTCACCCAGCAAAAAAAGAAGAAAAAAACATGGCCAGTCAAACATCGTAAGGTGTACACAGAAATATGCATGTATACATATTGACATGTCCATGTGTGTGTGTGTGTGTGTGTGTGTCACCATCCATCAGCAATGAAAAAAATCAAGGAAAACAAATCTTTGTAATTGTATACTAGGAGGTGAAACAGGATAAAAATACAGACATACCAGACATAAGTCAGTGGTTTTATATATATATATATATAAAATATGACTCAAACCTGAAAAGCTTGTGCAAAATAATCTGAACAAATGACGTTGGTGCATCTTATTTGGTTTTGATGAGTGGTAATAAAATTTATTTTCGTTGCCTAATTGAATGTTTTAACCAGACATATCCCGCGCCAATTAATGAAACCATTTGTTTCATATTTTAGAAATAGCACAGAGTGGGATTTTATTAACAAAATTAGTTGAGTCGAGTTATTTATTCTCAGTGCTGGTCATATCTGAGACATATCACTCAGAAGTAACACTCTACAGAAACAAATCCCACAATTACAGCTATGAACCAGATTCAAGCCCACAACCTCAAGGTTTGCAGCACACTTCTCTTATCACTGCACAATCATCATGCCAGTTGGAACAATTAGTCTTTCATCTCATTTCACACAAGAGAACAGATTGTCTCATTATTCAGCAGTTTTAGACAACCAGTTTATATATATATATATATATATGCTCAAATGAATGAGGAAGATATTTTGTGATGAATACAAATAATACTAACTAATACAAATTGTTGGCCGGTAATTTTAATAATCTTAGAACCGTACATTATTGATGGAATTAATTTATAATAAACGTTTCTGGACAACTATCGTACAGAAAAACTTTCTGTATTACAATTACCAATATTCCACAACATACATGTTTATGAGAATGTACCAGTAAAGGATACTAAACTTACAGGCAATATTTTGATGACACGTTTTTCACTTGTTTGAATAAGAATAAAGTACTGGATATTCACTCGTTAATATTAGTGATACAACATTTCCAGCTTAGCTATTCATCTATAAACATCATAAAAATTGTTGCTAATTTGTTTTGTGATCAGTTCCTATTTTTTTTTTAAATAAAGTATTATAATGTTGTTTATTTAGTCTCATCTCTCCCAATACTACAAGAAACTTTTATATACAGTTTGTGTACGGACGTGTTTTTGGCTGTAATATTTATTTCTATTACAGGTAATGAACTATTTTATTTTATTATATTACACAATAACAT
>JAODUP010000226.1:130000-330000 GCA_025642065.1 Paralvinella palmiformis
TTCTTGTGATAGATCATGAAATGAAAGAAAATCAATCTCAAATACAAGAATAATTACTTATCCCCCTTTATATATTGTGTAACATTTGTAAATTCAAACATGGCTTGGTTGATAAGTTCAAGCCGAATACTGTGACATTTTTCGGCATCATTATAGATATATACATCACGGAAACTGGAAATGTGCCAGACCAACAGCTATAAAATTGCGCCTGTGGGTCCAGACCTACAGATCATTCACGTATAGTTTGTTACATTCAAAATAAAAAGTTGTACAAAGAAGTTGTCATTAACATCCCAAAACCTCATTGGTTAAATTCACACAAATTTAAGTTTAACTAATTTAGATAATAAAGTATGTAGATCTCCATAAAAGGAGATATATCTGGGATAAAGGTATTTTCATCATACAGAGATCCACAATAAAATTAAATGTCAAATTATAAACAACTCATTATACATAGCCTTAACAATACTTATACAGTTACTAAAATCAATGATAAAACATAACTCAGTGATGTTTATGGTTGATGTGGTACTGTTGATAGTTAATTTGATATCACATACACTAACAATCACAGATAGAATAGACATCAACTAACAATCATACATAAGATAGTAAATTTCTTTTTTCAAATTCCTGTCATACACTACCACCAACTTCTGAATTAATCTACATAAATATAAACTTGCATATAATTAAAAACAGTATATTTACTTTTAATTAACATAGATTACTAGATGAAGTGATGTATGCATGAGGGGGTGGCTCAATGTTGTGTTTAAATATATATATATATATATATATATATATATATATATATATATATATATATGTGGCACTAGCTAAGAGTACTAATAACAGTACTTGCATAAAAACCTATACTCAGTAATAGATAAAAACTTGCAAAACAACTTAGGCTCTTGCTTGCCTTATACTCAAAACATACTAATATCTGATAATAAATAAAATATCAGTATATATGCTATATATATATATATATATATATATATATATATATATATATATATTACAGGTTCAACTCGATTATCATGTATGTATGTATGAATGAATATATATATATATATATATATATATATATATATGGACATGTTTCCATGTGTACGGTAGTTAATAAATAAGGACTCTGTACATCAAAGGACAATAATTATAATTATAAGCATAATATATTATAAAACAATTGTTCTTTGTCACAGCTGGGATTCAAATAGTCATCCTATGAATTACACCATAAAAAGATCTATTTACACAGAAAATTAATATTATAATTTGAATATAACAGTTTAACATTGTTATTATTAAAGCCTGGTTTATCACATGTAATATCTGAAGTAAACTTTAAGATGTGGTAGACTTGAATTATAATATAAAATAAAAATGTATTTTCACCTGAAAATAATGGCAAGCAACATTTCTATAGAAACAATTTATATAGCATCTTTAACTAAATATATTAAATAAATTTATACAAGAATGGTCAATAGCAGCATAAGTTATAACATACTGTGAGAGTTTAAAATTTTTTTAATAATATTTAGTAGACAACACCTCTTATTATTAATATATAAGCATTATTTTGAATTACGTTGAAAACTTCAGGTAAAATTTTAAAAAGAATGACAACAAAACAAAGTCATATTACACAAATAAACTGTATTAATGAGAATATAACAACATTAACGATATCATTTTGGAGTTAAATGGATTATTGAAAAATGAACTTCATATCGATCTACATCACAAGAGAACACAAACAAATCTAATTTAAGAATGAAAACATCGACAAGATGTAAATATTGTAGTTCAGTTTGTATACGTACAAGATAAACTGATAAATTTAAACTATTTGGTGAAACCCGACAATAAAATGTATAAGTATGAATGATTTAACCTAAATTTATTTTAGTCAAAACAAGTTCTGGTTATATTAACCTACCCATATATGAGTTGTGTAAGTTATCAACAATAACAACATCATAATCAGCTTTAATCATTTCAATTGCAGTATGATTTCCGATGTATCCGGCACCTCCTGTCAACAACGCACACGGTTTTTTCCCTGATTTGTTCATGATTCCTTTCACTTCGTCCATACAGTGAGAACCTGACAAGGCGCAGTGTTCCTCTCTCAGTCAGCGAGTGTTCTTATATATCACCTATCAAGAGCTAGAGAAATATCAGTGGTATTTAGTATAATGTGCTATCTGATCAATAGACAAATGCATGTTATTACTGAATGCTTGCAAAACCACAATATGGCATCAAACAAATGAGGTATCTACATGTATCATTTTACATATACAACTGGTTCACTACATTGATTCTTCCAATGTTTGAAACTGTACATCTCTAGGGAGTAACTTACTAAAGAATGGACAAAATAAAATAACACATCAATAATTTTGTGTTATCTTTAATGAGATGCACTATCAAATTGTTCATATACGGTTAATAATATTATAAAATAAAAAGATGATTAAGGGCATTTATGATTAATTAATGAACACTATATGATAGCAATACTAATAACGCTATTACCAGTCCTAATAATAACAATATTGTTGACTGTAGGCCATAACACGTACTGATACTGTAATAGGCCATAACACATACTGATACTGTAATAGGCCATAACACATACTGATAAAAGATATTAACTACTAGTAAAGCCTGTAATAATCAAAAGTAGAAAAGATGATGTTTAGAGTCTAAATCAATTAGTTATCTCTACTCTACATCACAGATAAACTTACCTAAGGCACTTCTAGACAGGGAAGTATTCAATGGTAGGTACTTAAACACCGATTGATTATCTTCTGGACAAGGAAAAAATACTGGTAATCTCTGAAATAGACACAAGTATACAGGCTTCTTTGATAACGTGTGTGTGTTTCTGGGTGTGTGTGCATGCACCTATTTGTAAACAAACAAGTAAATCGACACTCAAATCATGCATCATGTCTTCAAGCAGAAAGTAACCGTTTTTGAGTAAACTTCTAAAACAATCTTATTACAAATCCTTTCACCAATATCTCTAATTATTTAACATATACACTCACAAAAATAATAGACACAATAATAAACGTCATATCTTATGACTTGATATATGGTAACAGAGACAACAATATAAATTATGAGATTATCTCCATAATTGTTTGATCTGTTTATTATCTATAAATAAATCAATCAATCAAAGTACTCAACAATATTTATACCTTTATTTACTCTAGAGTTGGTTGTAATCTGTAAGACTGGAGAAAGATTTATATAAGAAATAAGTGCAGTCATTGGCTAAAATATGATATTGAAAAATGTATTTGTTATATACTTCTTAAATAACATTTACCTTATAGCAGGAGATAAAACAAACAAAATAACGGTAATTATTACAGCTTGCTAATCAAGTAAGTTTTTGTGTATTGAACTTTGTCATGTAATACTTATGGCATTTTAAAATTTCACCAAAAAGTAATAGTCAAAATGAGGGCTGTCTTGGGTGAATTTCTTGGGTGAATCAGAACGTATCATATATCTACACCTAGGGTTAAGTGATAGAGTATGTGTTAGATGGACTACCTTAGCTACTTCAGTTTGTCTTTGTATGTGCAGTTACTGAAAATCCAAACTTAAAACATTCTGTTTGTTTAATTCATGACCGTGACACATCATGAGGAGAAAGATAGATTCAAAAGACATAAATTTGATTATCAAGCTGATATTGGATGATTAACATGTTATGATTTGATGGGCTGATATACAGACTGATTGTTTGAAAAATGTGACATATTTTATATCGTTGCCACATTTGGTAAAGAAAGCCTGTCAATAGTTCAAGGTCTTTGAACACAATACACGTTAGACATGTTCCCCAGTTTGCCACAGACTCAGAGTACAAAAGTAACTTGTGTGAAATAATCAACCTTTAATTTAGATAATATCCACAAACTATATGTGACTGTTTTATTCAACATAATTAATATATTACAGACTATACTGCATTTAGTACATGTACACAGCTTGGCACAAATATATTTATTAAATTCCACAAACATAATCTGATATTGATTCCATAACTTTGAAAATCACTGTCAGTATAACAAACCAAGAAGAAACAATTTACAAAGTAATATCTTAGATCAGTTTTGTTTATTGTCTTATGCCAATCTACAAAATACTAAAAGTAGACACATCTCTGACACTGTACCTTAGATACATCCAGAGACAATATTGTTAATATCATGGTGGATGTGTTGATTATTTTCTTTGATGTTTGATTAGAGGAGATATAAGAGTCACTAAATGCTATGACGTACACATAACAGCAAAGGGTGATCAAATATGACTGTCATAGACTATTTAAGTATCATAACTAGCAAACAGGAAAAGGACACTGATCAGGGTATTGAAGATGATACCAATTCTCACCAGATGTAAATAAGACCTTTTTCCTAAACGGAATGAAAGTTCTTACTGTTTCAAAGCTGGATTCTAAATAAATTCAATAAAGTGTAATTAAGTTAACAAATCAAATGTTTTAATTAATTACTGTCATAATACGTGGCCAAATAATTATGGTTTCAATAGTTTGCTGGTGGTTTACCTGTTGATAACCAACCAATATATGACATAAAAATTAACATATCCCACAAACACGCATCATTTGAAATGGACAAATGTTGTGCATGATCCAAAGGCAAAAATAACATGTATAACAATTAGTACTTAACCTTTTAGAAATAAGGTACTACAACTGTAAATTATGCTGTTAACCTTTATCATTATAATGGAAAACAAACATAGGCAGCACCTGTTTCTAGTTAATGATTGCTGGACATGAATGCCAAAACTGTGTTCAACATATAATCAATGTAGGTATTGTGTTACCAAACAAGAAATTTGCATCTTCATTGACAGATGATAATAACAATAAGCACGAATATTTGGCTAAAAATGAAACAATGCGATAATAGGTTAAAGCCTTTATATATGAAACTTGTTGTTGCCAATCTATTACAAATTAGTTTGGAACACCGCAATGGTCATTAAAAATTTCAGAAGTAAGACTGTACAAATTACAAGGCTTAGTAAACTAAATATTAAATGCTATTGTCACTAGTAGATTACAGCAGATTCGATTATGGGAAGGTTGAGCCAGGTTGGTTTTAAACATAAAAATATATTAATTATACAACAGAAAGGACAGCCTCAGTAAAACAAATCCCAAAAGGGTTTAATGCATGTCCACATCAATTATGCCTTACCAAACACACGGAACTGACACAATTGTTCCATAAAATTGGCACCCACCTGGGTTAATGTATTACAAGATAAAGTCTCATAAGCTAATTTTTATATAGTTATCAGTTACTAGAGAGAGCTATAATGAGAGAAGATAGAGTAAGACCCTAGAGAGCAACAAATAATCATATTAACAATAGACTGTATAGTATTAGTACTAATGGGGACAAATGTTTGTTCTACATCTATAACACTAACAGGGTCAGCCTCTACCAGATCTGAATCTGGTTCTGAGTTAATTGGTGACCACCAGTCTAGCAAGACATCACCTTCAACTTGTTGTTTTATGATGGCTTCACACTCAATATATATATATATATATATATATATATATATATATCAACTCTCAGGCAATATGTCGGGGCGCCTCCATGGTCTAGTGGTAGCGTGTTGGACCACAGATCACTACCACCCATGTTCAAATCCCTGCGTGGGCATATCTGAAGGTTGTTTTGTCTTCCACTTCGTCTCATTACCTTTGGAAGTCTCTCGGCCCATTTAGCCTACCGTGTGCACAAAAGTGGCTGTATAACATCAATCAATCATCTCAGGCAATATGTCAGAGCCTGGATCTAGCTTTCTCATCAGTCTATTATTTAATAATAATAATAACAAAACTTCTATAGTGCCAATATCCTTGAAAAGAATCGAGCTCAGTAGTGCACCTAGTACAGGGGTTAGGGAAACTCATAGTCTGGGTATGATGCAGAGTTCATCAACAGTGATCAGATGGAAAGGAAGCTGAGGAAGGACAAGCGAGTCTGAAATGGCTCAATACAAACTGATCAACACGTGACCAGCCAGCGAAAGTAAACAGCAAATATATATCTAAAGTGAAAACATTGACTGGACTAACAGGCCAGTATAAAAAAAAACTCACAACATAGATATTAAAAATTAGATCAATTATCACATTTTGGACATGCTCCAAACCATAGAAAGCATTTTAACAATCATTTGTGAATGAACAGATAATGGACGAAAGTAAAGAGGGGATGAAAATATATAGAATAAATACAGCAAATGTTTTGACTATATGCATGCAATACTGAAAAAATCCTTCTGGTTGATTAATTGACTGATTGTTTGATTAATTTATTGTTTGTTCAACTGATTACAAAGGCATGGCATAAATTTCTTTGACTGCCTTAAAAGTTGTTTCAAGTTTTAGCGCATGTTAATTAATACGAGTAAATATAAACCAAGAAAACCATGGCGAGTGCATTATCAAAAAGACAGCAAACAGACTCCAATCATTGGAGTGAAATGTCCAATGACTGCATCATGAGTGTTTAGTGACTATCTCTGGATATAGGCTAAAATATCTCCTCCACAACTAAATCTTTCCTCGAACAAGACTTGAAAACAATCTGATATCTCTGACAAATATTGTGTTACAGATCCAACACTAAGAGCAAGAACTTTAATATAATCATATTTATGGTTCATCTGAACAATTCAACCTGAAAAAAATGACACAATGTTAAATGTTGATAACCCTTCAATACAGATGAGACCACCTGGCATTTAAAATAACGTTTTTCATGTACCAATTAAGTAAAGTCAATCAAGAATCTAGATGACTATTTTCAGCAATATACTGGCCATCAGCTACTATATTAATAACAATATTGTCCACAGACATTGTACTGGCAAAATATCTATTGATCTACTTTTGAATTTACTGATCATACACAACCTCTTTTCCCTATCAATTACTGTGGCAAACTGGCTGCTCTGTATCAATAAATTTGTAATTCATCTTACTAATTCGGGATATCATTACATTAATAATAATATTATTTTATATAAACAATATAACACTCATAACACCTGGTGCCAACATAACTGTTAATATTAACATTAAACGAGGTACTTAAACCTAATAATTCATACCTATAAAGTTAGGCAATGACCCTAGCTTTTGAAACTGTTCTCTTTTGGCTGAACATCGGAAGATCTGAAATTATGTAGAAAGCGGCAAGGATTAGTAATCAATGAAGACATACGAGACGTTTAATGTAATAGGTTTAGAGCAACTCCAATAATTTGGACATGATGAATGAGAATGATTGTGAACAGAAGTGACAGATCTTGTTGAAACAAGGTTACCAGATCCAGGACTGAATCAATTGCAAACTGTCATAAATGCTGGTAAGGATTAAAACTTTAAAATTAATCACAAAACGCTGTATATTTAGTTCAGTTGTTTACCCTCAGCCATGTCACACTTGGTGAACGAAATCCCCCTGAAAAAAGCAAGAGATCAATTCAAACCCACAACTTGGAGGTTTGTAATATAGTGTTCTAGCCACTGCACCATTGGAACACCTCAACACAAAAGAAATAAATAATCCTCAAATCTCCATATCATTGAAAATTCCTCAATCTTTCAATGGAGGTTCTTAACTCAATGCAACTCTATGGTAAAGACATATTTCAATAATCAAGCTATCTTAGTCTGTCTCTTTATATGATGGTAGAGTCATGGTCAAACCAAGATCCCGAAATTTCACTGCCATCCACAAAATGTGTATGTATATTTTTTACTATCCTGCATGAGATAATTAACTATAGCTAATTATCTGCAATGGTTAAAATGTTGTGTAGTAATTGCATACCCTTATTATACAGGGGTTTGAGGTGTACCTTTCTATACATAACTAAGACTTCTTTTATATTGTGTGTTGGCCTTCATATAACTTAATTGGTTCAAATGATAAGATTTATAATTCCTGTTCTCTACATGATGTATAAAATTATAATTAAGCTTAAATGATGGTAATGTGGCCTATTTGTTTGTAAAGTACTGTATATACTTGTGCATAAGTCGCACTCGTGTATATGACGCATCTGTTTTTAGGACCAATAAACCCCCCTGGAGTCGAGCCTGCATATAAGATGCACTAAAATCAGCAATATTGATTCAAAACCAAACAATTCATCATCACTCTCTTCACTGAACATCTGTTGTATCTGTTTGTGTGTCATCATGTCATCATACATGCTGTCGCCTTCTTCGTCCAAGTCAGATTTCTCATACTGTTCATCCCACAATACATTATCTTCTGTGATATATAAATCATTGTAATGATGGCGGGTTCAATTTAATCCCAGGCCGTTTTTACCCACTATGTGATGATAGGTAATGATGACCACTTCAGGTTGTCCGCTGTTGTGTGTTTGTTTCCGTAATGCTGTTTGAAGTAGTTTATTAGTTAAGTTCCCAGGTGCCAGCTTTGGAAGTAATTAACAAAGTGTTTGCTGTAATATTTTTCCTTTCATGTGGCTTCTATGGTCATTCTTTACATGACCTCATTTACCATTCCATTCAATTATACACGCTCACATATTTCGAAAGTAATGACAAATCATTGTGATCACGTCACTAATTAGAGCATCAGATTAAATAATCATGACGGTTATCACGATTAAGTTTTGCTTTGAAAGGCAACAGAGAAATCACACCTAATAAATTTGTTTATTGCTCATATATTCATTATTAAGGTTGAAAAACGATATTATTATATTTCCCCCTAAATTATGCCAAATATTATCTTCCCTTTTAGTCTCACCCGCATATAAGACACACTCGATTTTGGCAGTGATTTCGGAGCATAAAAAACGTGACTTATAGGCGAATATATACGATATATGTTTTGAAGACTACCAGTCTATCAATATACATGTAAATATACATCCTCACCTATCATTTTAAGATTTATATTTAGATGTAGACCTTATTTTGTTCTAACTACCTCCCTGGTCTATTACAATGAATACACTTGGATCCTGGTTTAAATTTTTAACTGATTAAAACATCATTCTGTTATACAAGTTAGTCGCTAATTCCCAATTTCAAAACTGATTCTTTTAAAAGATTGTCAGCATCGTTCTTTAAACTTGTTTTTAAATTTTAACCCAGCACGAAGGTTTATCCAAACCAGATTTAAATATGGGTTCAACTTTAATGGGCTGAATATCATGCCAACCCTGATGAATAATAATATATCTGTCTATGACATATGTCACGCACAGGCACACTTTGCTATAATAGGTACAACATCCACAAAATGTTCAAATCCATTTAATTAAAAAATTTCTCATCCTTCTAAAATAGATAGTTTAATGTGAATAACAAGTAATCTTTATTGGTGTCTGAGATGTAAATGACTTAACTTAAAAAGTAATTCACCAAATCCCTTAAATTGTCACAAAGGTACAGAAATTAATTGAAAACATCTGACTTAGATGTTATCTGTATTCTGAAGAGATATTTTATTTTAAAAGTCACAAAGCTAAAAATAAATTTTAATAATATAATAAATATGGTTGACCATTAAATATTGTACGCTTTATTATGTTTTGTTGTTCTTCTAATTTCCAAAGCTATAAATAAAATAAATAAATAATAACAATTATAACTAATAACTTTTTTTTAATTATATGAATTTGATTAAATAAACAGAATTTAGTTTCAATACACAAGAAACAATTAATTGAAATAATGACATTTTTAAACAGATTCTACAAACTACCATAAAGCTATCCTCTGCCAAGTGCACCGCATGACACTTTAATAGGGTTATGGACTATTCACCTTTGATATATAAAAAGACTATTTGCCCTTTATTGTTATTTGCCCTTAATAAAAGGGACTATTTGCCCTTTTTGTGTTATATAATAAAATTATATATATATATATATATATATATATATATATATATATATATACATAGGCTAACAAGCATCGAGAAGATAACCGACCTACCAATCCTACCACCTTGGAATGCAACACTTAAAATATAAAAATCAGCAGCCAAAGATCTGCATTGTGGGAAGATTACACTGTGAAAAAAGTGGGAGCTACTCCATGAGGCCAGCAAGACCTATAACCCATGGACGCAGGTTTAAACTGCTGCTGTATACCAGTATATATTTTGCTGCTGTTGTCAATCTGTCTTTTTTTAAATATTTGGTATTAAATTGTATTTTAACTATATGGTAATAATTGTATTTGATCTATTTGGTAATAACTTGTATTTTAACTAACTGACAGATGAATAAAATCGAGGGTAATCATTCCTGAAGGCAAATATAAAATGGGACTAAACTAACTGACAGGGCTTTAGCACTTTGTATTATATTTATAAAAATTATTTCCATTGTGGTCCAGTGATACTTAATTGATTTGGATGAACTTATAAGTAGTGGATCTAGGGGAGAAGTGGGGAGGTTCGACCACCTTACACTTCAGTGGTTTAATCTTAGTATACACGATATACCAATCAGCAAAAAGTACTTTTCTACTGATCCCTCAGTGTTTAATTTTCCATATAAGGCATTGATCACATGATTTGTGACACAATTCAATGTCATAAAGGTTATTTATGTGGCAGAGGGGAAGTTCAAATTTTGACATGACTGAGGGCTCCATTTCTGAGGTGTGCGATCGCTCTTGCACACCATCGTGCACCTAAATTGACTTCCAGGTGAACAATTTTTTGCAAGCCCCACCACTTAACCATACACATAAACCATCACATGAAGCAGCCTATCACAAGCATATCATCATTAGAAACTTGGCCTTCTTTGCTCAATCAGCCAAACAAGCAGCACAATTACAACCCTCATTCATTATAAGACTCCACCCACTAAATAAGTTTGATTCTGTTTGTTCATTCACAGCTATTGCATATGTTTTATTATTGCAATTATGAATCATATTTTGTGTATAAAAGATCTCTGTTTTGTCATATTGTATAATTTCTCAAATTCTTTGTGCACAACACTACTTAAATATCCCAAAACTAAATTCATACACTGTTAAAGAGAAATTTGAGGCTATTACAAGAGTTAAACATGCACCCACAAATGTTCAACAGAATATTTATGAAATACACAGTTCTATGTAATCTTCAAGGATGGTGCAAAATGAGGTGAATACATGGACTCCCTATCATCCCCCACCCGACAGTGCTCTGTCTCACCTTGCGGTCCACCTATAACACAGTCAATAGCCTGCGGACCCCAACACCCATGTTATAATGGGAGCCTACTATATTGATAATCAGCCTCATTTTGCTCAAGTACAATATCACAGGGAAACGTCTTTAGTAACAACACCAACTACCAAGTACTGTGCATTTTCATTGTAAATTTCATACATTAATATTAGCTGTTGAACACTACACACTGTGACTAAAGCCACCATGAATTTTACGTATGCATGGCTGTTCAAGCAGTGACCTGATGAGTCTGTCTAAAGACCTTTAAACATAATCATCTAGAATATATGTGCAAATTCATGTTGCTCTCGAGAAGAGCAAATCGCTCTCCTCGGCCAGCCCAGGTGAACAATTTTTAGTTCCCCTGTATTTTTCATATGTGGAGGATTGACGACCACTTTCAGTTGCTAATTGTTTTTGGTGGTGTATTGTTGTATCGTTCCAAATTGTGTAAACACAAAACAATTATATTATATTCCAGCCTAAAACTATTACCCAGATAGCACAAAGCGGTTAGACCGCCCGCAATTTCGGGCGATGTGGGCGATAGCGATTTCAGCTACTCAACCTCGAAATTTTGCGGTGTTCAAAAATGTCGCATATGCTTGCACAGATCAACAGCCTAATGTTGATCTCAAAGATAATTAATTGCATGTATAACACATGTAGCGAGTTGGTGGGGAAATATCCATTGAAAACCTTGGCACTTTTATGGATGAATTTTGACATTCATATATATATATATATATATACTAGTAAATTATACAGTTGTACAAGTTGTGAACCATATTATTTATATATCATAACGTCAACATGCAGATCTGTGTAAGTGTGCCTACAGTCATAATGTATTCTAATATCTTACATCACAATTATCATTAATTTACATTTCTCTAACCCAATTATGTTGTTGATTTGTGACTAGTTTATCACAATAGTTTTCCTGTAAAATACTTAGAAATGTTGTCTTATTTCTAACCTGGTGTATTATGCATCTCATTTCAATTAGTGATGTCTGTGATGTCCCACCTATGAACTTTAATGAAGAAAGCAAAAAACAAAACCCAAAGAGATCACTTGATGTGCCTCCACCAGTGCCAGATATGCCTCTGACTAGTGAACTTTAAATTACGAGGTTAGTTGCCGATCACAATGACAATGAATGACAATGATATTTATTCACATGACTCTCTGAACTGTATAACCAGTGGCCATTGTCACAGATATGAATCAGAATCAGAGGTCCATGGTTTCATATATATATATATATATATATATAATATGTCACTGTTAATGCATCATTGTATCTACTGGCATAGATGTTAAAATATTGCTTTTGTTTGTTTTCTTTAATGAAGGTCATGTTGCAGTCATAGTTAGTCAGTCATCTTGCACCAGCACGCAGATAGCAAGTACACTAGTTTCAAAGTACTCGATCATCTTATTATTTATTATAGATTTTCTTCAATAATTGTATTGGGTTTCAAATAGTGTCATATTTTATTTTCAAGCATTGTGAATAATTGAAGAAACTATCACATTTTCCAAACATTACTGTTTATTTGTATATTATGTGTCTTATTTCCACACATAGGTCAAATGGGTCAACTCCTGTGAGGACCAGACTGGTAGATCAGCATCCCACTCTGCAAAGATACTTTGGGCATTTTGGTATTTCCCCCTAAAATATATTCACATAACTAAGAATCCTCACATACGTGACACGTGTAATTTACAATCACTGCAAGGGATTTAATATTAGCTATCTGACACCTCAAAGATATTTGGAGTTTTTAGATTTGGTTACACAACCCAATTCCTTGCCCTTATATGTGTTTCTTTACTTTCATTTAAATCAGTTCTACTGATGTTGGATTGTCAGTAACCCCTGTCAGTATGATTGATTGATAGGTATACTGTATAAATGCTATAACTTGGAGAATTTAATGTAAAACTAACTCATTACAAATCTCAGTATTTTGTCAAATAAATTTCGACCAATCAAATTTTGGGTAGTTTGCATTCACTAACTAAATACCATTTTATGATTTTGCTACAAGTATGATAGCTACTTTGTGGCCAATTTGTGGAGTATTCTTTACAAGATCACTATGATATATCTAACATAAATATAAATAATTTCATTGAAGGCACAAAATATAATTTTTCTATCAATAGTGAGCCTAGATTACATGCTGTGGTGCGAGTCATCAAGGGTATTAACTATATCTATGAATAACAAATACTTGTCGTCAAATAGAGGGATACATTTATTTTGTTTTAAACATAGATTTTTGTCAATTATTTTCTGCCACATGCCACAATAATATATTTCATTATGTTTGGGAAAATATATGTGTTGAAATATATGGATTTAATATAGTTATATTAAATGAATTTTCTATATTGCTAGAGGCAGCCTAAAGGTTTTCAGTAAAAGAAACTGACACAGAAGTAATTAAAGTTGCTGAAATGTGCAATCGACCGTCAAGGTGGATGCCAAAGGCAACTGGAGAAAAAACAATATATAATGTACATATATTAAGTCAGTGCTAATCTAATATAACTTAATTGAAGAAATAAGTAACACAATTGCCAAAGCTCCTGAAAAGTCTTTAACATTTCATTTTGTACCTTACGATACTCATTTTAAAAGATAATTTGTCACGTCTATTTTCCTGTACAGTATACCATAACTCTAAACTAATCCAATGTAGCAAGAAACACCTACTATTCTACTGGAAAAGTTGAGCCTTTCTGGTTCAAAAATTTAAAATCATATATTTTCAGAAAAAGACCGTGTTGCAACACCGATGACATATCTGAGAGATGGGATACTAGCTTCCTACTCGGATTCTGATATATGATATTATATTTTAAATGAAAAATAAACCTTTTAAAAAGTGAATATGTTGTTTTTACGTATTTGTGACTATGTATACTTTGAGTGCCAGTATTGGCCAGTTTGCTCATATGTCGCTTTTGGACCAACCGATTGGTTTGTCGCCATTGAGCTAACGTTGGATTGACCGATTGATTTGTCACCACTGAACAGATCAATCGGTTTATTGCCATTAGACCGACTGATAGGTTTGTCACTGGTGGACCAACGGATTGGTTTGTCGCCGGTGGACTAACGTCGGACCGATAGACAAAATTACGTCCGACAGCGACATGCTATCTGGGTAAGTGTAATAAATAAAGAATAGGGTTTTAATGTTGTGGTCGATTCTCCCCACCTGGTCGAACCTCCTCACTTCTCCCCTATAACATAACATTATTTGCATAAACATACCATATTCATAGAATTTTTACACTAACCCAAAATATTTAACATCACTTTCAAGCAAGGACAACAGACGAACAGTGTCTTTGAACAATCTTACAATGGTTGTGAAAAGAGAACATAAAATGCGGCGAAAATAATGGAAATGCGAATAAATTCGAAGGCGAATAGTCCAGTTCACTAATAATATGCCAATTAGAGAGTCTTTATATCTATCATTCTATGATCCATAACGATGGTCACCGTGGTGATGTAGTCAGTACTAGACAACACTACTCACTAGACTAGACTATTGAGCATCATAAACTAACTGAAACATTATTTCAAACAATGATGCGTGACTGATGATAATCTCGTTCGAATAGAAAACTACTATCTAGAATAAGCAGCAAAATCTGTCACCTTGTTATAATCTCAGCGCAGAAGTTATGAAATGTATAAACATAGATCTAGATCTAGAATACACGTCCACAGCAGACACCTTTCTCTTTCAGTTGCATTTTATTGATAATAGTTTCGAATTATTTATTATCCTAGAACAATAAATGTTCCAATAACGTTATGACTATAAAATATTATAGAACTTAATTTTAAATATCTATTATGTAAATTTAATCAAAAAGAAATATTGTTCACCGAAACTATAACAACTGAAGCGTGAACTGTTTTTACTGCTTCAATGAAATCTGTATTCTATAAACATGAAATAACATGATGAAAAGGTACATTTTAAAAGCAGAATAACACAAAATAGTGTAGCCATTTATGTGAATTAGGGTCCTCTCATTAAAATACATCGTTGGTTGTTTAATTAATCATTCAGACGCTAAGTTGGGCCAATCTAGTAGTCAGCGCATTCAGTATTGGTGACTTCAATACAAGTCATTTCGGGACAAGACCGAATCGTGACAAGACCAAACCGGTCATAACCGAATCGGGACAAGACCAAATCGGGACTACTATTTTATATATATATATATATATATATATATATATATATATACCCCACATAAAACAATGTTGAAACGAAAAAATATGTAAGTAATGCAACTTTCTATATTAAATAATTTTTCACGCAATGAAAGTATTTAGTGATGGCGTACTAACCACTTCGGCAGGTATAACATACTCCAGGTGTTTGTTATCGTGTTACTTTAATATTGCTGTCTAATATTCTTTATTGACTTTTGTTTCCCTAACTTGGAACTGTGACTCCCTATACATGTCTAATATTTATATCATGTTACCTATAGCACATCTATATTAGTAGAAAGCTGAGCAGCTCTAGAGCAACAAGTTATTCAGCATATATGACAGATCTCTTCAACAGCTCGTTCTTTTTCTTGAATATCGGACTCCATAATGCCGTGTTGCCATATTCAAGCCTTAAATAAGCGATCGTGATTTAAGAACAGGTTTTATCGTTTTACGAGAGATGGTACTTGTAATAGCTTCCGACAATCCCTTACACAACTCGAGTGTTGTTAAAATAATTGTGTTATTGTTATATAGCTTCAGTTAAAACGTACAGGTACTTATAATATATATATATATATATATATATATATATATATATATGTAATTGTTACTGATTGGATGAGCTAAAACTCTGACATAGATCATATCACGTTGAGCTAATTTATTGACAAATTTATAAGACATAAACGTACGAAACCACGTAAATTATGACAAGCGAATTCTAGTGCCACGGCCGGGATTCGAACCCCCGATCTCCCGTATAGTATGACCATAACCTGGGCTAAATAGTCCCACATTCTACCCATCCGGCCACAAAGGTGGTCTACATTATAAATGAGATGGTCGATGATACATCCTACACAGACAGCTAACAATTGGACTTTAACACCAATTAACACCCTAAATGACACCAAGATAGTAGACAATATACAATGTGGATAGATGTATTTCTAAATATTATGTTTTCTGTAGATATACCACAATTTTAAAAAGCATAAAACATCGCCAACTTCTGGCAACACATTTACAGAACACAATCTATAGATAGATGATGATGATGATGATTGATGTTTTACGGCCACTTTTGGGCACATGGTCGGCTAAATGGGCCGAGCGACCTTCAAAGGTAATGAAGCGAAGATATGCCCACGCCGAGATTCGGATACGGGTGATAGTGAGTGATCTGTGGTCCAAGACGCTACCGCTAGACTACGGAGGCGCCCTTCAATGTACAGATAGAGATACATCTTGAGTTTTGTTGAAGTGGCATTGCAACTTTTCCTTCTGGATGACTTTTGTTTCGGGTTTGGGATATTTTGCTTATTTTGTATGTAAATTAACATCAGATGGGGAAAATACTCGCAAATTAACAAAATTATTTATTTATATGTCACTGCGTGCTGACGGAACTAAATTATTTTATGTTCTTCAGAAAAACAATAAACATTGGGAGGCTAATAGTTAAAACCGGAAAAAAGCACTGCATATAATATAATATTCGTCATAGGTCGTGTAAGATTAAGAATATACAAGACAGTTTGGTATCTATATTTCCGCTTATCAAAACATAAACACTGATCGAAGAAAACCTAGATTTATATTGATAATTTGGTGGCAAACTTAATATTTATATTTTTATGATCAGTTTTGTGTGAAGTTTATGTTAAATAGATGGAGCGATCTCTAAAGTTAATGAGACAAAGTGAAAAATAAAACACCTTTCAGACGTAGTCAGATCGCAATTTGAACAAAGATCATACCAATTATAGGAAGATCCATATATATATATATATATATATATATATATTAGCCTTACATACTCCTATCATATATCTTACATAAATCATATATCTTACATATATCATATATCTTACATTTCCTATAAGATATCTTACACACACACACACACACACACACACACACACACACACACACACACACACACACACACAATATATATATATTAGCCTTACATACCCCTATCATAAATGTTTAGCACTAGCATACTCAGACGTATATACATCATGCCATCTTGACGTCATGTTTTGTATCATTGTCAATGTTCGTTATCAAGATGCCTCTATCATCTTTAGATACCTTATTTAGGCTCATAGAGATATTGTGGGATTAATAATATCTGTCAGAAAACAATTAACATCTCGTTGAGATTGTTCCAATTTTTAGGGCTATACTTGATCTGTAACAATGAAATATTGATGTCTGTGTGTGTGCGCGCGCGCGCGTGTGTGTATGTGTGTGTGTAAGGTGACATTTTTTATTTCATTTGAATAGATTCACCATTTATATACAGGTAATGACTATAGCATATATAAATAGTAATAATTGTATTAATTAATTAATAAAAAGAATAAATTCCGATGATAGCTCGAAATGTCAGACTAAAATTGCGCTTTTCACAGGATTTAATTATTAAAATGCAATAAGAAATAACGGTCTGGATGCGCTACACATATACTTGTGTAAATAGTTTAATTTAATTAAGATAGATAAACAATTACTTTAAAACGGTTGACCAATAACAGTATATATATATATATATATATATATATATATATATATACAGAGAGAGAGAGAGAGTTATTCCTTGGATTTGGGCTACATTTGTCAATTGGCCCATTAGGTCTAAATTTCATGGGACTTTTCGAGATACCATCGGTCATTTGATCAACCAAAATGAAAGGATTTGCGAATTCTGGATCCCATTTTGTATTACAACTAAACATTTCTTATTTCCAATGAATTAATTGTTTATTTGTGTAGTTGTTTAGCAAAAAAAAATTCGGACCCAAAAAGTTAAATTTCGATGCGCCCTTGGGCCCATGACAAGTTTTTTTTTAGTTGGGTCATATTGAGTATGGGCGCGCCATTGACGCAGGGCGCGGTCCTAGGAATAACTATATATATATATATATATATATATATATATATATCCTCTCAGGAGTTTTCTCAACAAAGGACAATAAATAAATTATGTTAATGTACGAATGCATGACTAATGTTTTTTTTTTATAAAGTTGTTATTATGATGATGATCAAGGTACGAGTTGTTTATAATTTTGTCAAATGTTATAAAAGATGAGAAATGTTATAGTCAAGTGTTTTTTAAACTACTACTATACGTACATCTGTAGTGTAATGCTCTAACCACGAAACTATAAGACAACACAGAAAATTAATAAACAATAAGAAAGTTAAATAAATAGCATATAGTCAAATATTCTGAAAAGATACAAAACGTCAAATTCTATCATTAAATTAATTTGTAGACGGACCTTCTGAAACCTCACCCAAAAAAAACATTTGGTCCAAAATTAATGTCTGAGTAAAGATTTTCTCTTTTCCGGTTATAATAAGTAGGAATACATTATTAATCAAACTCCCATAATAATTATCCTTTATTGGATAATGACCTTTTATAGATTATCAATATGAAGATAGATGGGTCTAGATAGAAAATGCGATATTCTTAAGTTCTAATGTCATCATAACAAACTGTATCGGGAAGATCCTTAAATGTGTCATTAACGATGTTCCCAGGATTAGGTTAGGTAGAGATAGATAGATAGATAGATTGATTGATTGATTGATTGATCGATCGATTGATTGATCGATCGATTGGTTGGTTGATTGGTTTAAACTGGATGGATAGATAGATATTTATTTCAAACTATGCCATACATTAATATCTAAATGTGAATAATTCATAACTGAAATAAATTAATGATACCGTTTTCGGGTTCCATCGCAGATCTATTCTGTGAGTTGGTACAACCGAAGTAAAATTATAAACGAACAGGTCGATGACGTGTCTATATTACATGAAGTAATATGCCTGGATCGGCCTTTCCAAATTATTATTGTATTGATTATGAGAACCGATGAAGTGCTGTTCGATTTATGGCGCTATCGAACATCAGATATACGTGCATGAGAAAATAATGTCATAGCGGTAGCATGGAAAAATTAATATAGATGAATGTAAGTATTTTTTCACCTTAAAACTGAACTAACCAATCGACGTTATAGTTGTTATGTTATTTGGAAGGTCAAGCTAAACTTTTGTCGCACAGTGAATGAAAGTATTTTCTGGCAATTAAGGAAATTGGACGTTAACAAAAAACAAATATTTGCCTAGCTTTAAGTTAAATATATCACATAATTTAGGAACGCATAAAATCTTAGATAAACATGTATACTGGGTGTATTATATTTAGCACGGTATACATAATGGTTAGCCTTTTTCTCTAACATTTTCGTTTGGTTCTATCGCACAGAAAAGTAGTTCACCAGTTTGTACAGTTTTGACACAGAAAATGTTGTCCAACTGACTTTGTTCGGTCTAAATGTTGTCAAGGATTTCTATTATCATGAGACTGAATAATTAGTATTAAGTGAAACTAAATAACTAGATCTAGATCTAATGAATCGTTACTGAAAATAACCATACGATTGCTATGATTCTGATATAATTTCAGCACGGTAACAAAATTATAGACTGGGTCAATGTTCAAAAAATCTTAACCCCGAAGGAAAATGGTGTTAATTTAGGGCATGCCACAAAATAAGATAATAACTGAACATTACCTTGCCACGACCTTCATTTATGCTTTAATAGGCCTAAAATAGGATTGAGAAAGTATATATACTTCTTAGTAATAAATGTTAGACAACTGAGTGAAATAACATTTCTAATGTTTACTACTTAGTGCTAGCTTTATTTAATTTGAGTCGAGACACCAAACCTACTGTCAAGATGTAATGGACATGGGAGAATTTTTGAAAATATGCATATTAGGTCTTACAAGCATTGAAGGGGTATTGAAGGGTGCTGAACTAAAATCTGCTGTATGCCGAGCTTCAATTTTGGTCAAATGGTCGATAATGCCTCAAAATTGAGATATCCAAGATGGCCGCCATCACCGGGCTGAAATGTGTTTATGTACATATCATTTTGATTAAACAAGGTAGAAACCTTAATGAAATGTGGTTTTGTAGGTTTGTATAGCAATGAACCTTCTGGGTATAATAGCACGACACATGAGTGAGTATGGCCTGAACGAGCTTTGGATACGGTGTGGTCTTTTGGGAGTCAATGCTGTGCAACATGTCATTGCAGGGAAGGGTGTGCACGTGCCATCAGGACTACAAACATACCCTACAGACTATTTGGTAAATACTCCTTCCATGACTCTATACGTACCTGGATGGGATTGATGTTACAGTGAGAGCGGAACTCTCAGATGTCTGCACACCCATAGACACCGATCACATTGTACAGATGGTCGACAAACTAACTAAGGGCATATTTCAGCAGCCCGTGAAATAGTTCGCTGGAGCTCTTGCAGTTGATGACCCGAATGGTGAATCCTGGTGGGAATATATGACTATCCCATGGTCAGTATCCTACTCTGCTTCACAATAGCACAACGTGATGTATCATGGGATCTCTACCTATATGTGTTCAAATGTATGCTGCCATTCCTCTTCAGGTACGATCATGTTAACTATGCCAGGTGGAGTACTGTGTACCTGGCTGAGGTGGCGGTTCTCTCACCAGAAGTAATTCTTGAGTTCCAGGAAGGCAAGTTCGTAATAAAACGCACGGATCGACGCTTCAATCAAGTTTCGCCGGTCCAAAGTACGAAATGGCTAAACGCTACAGGAATGAAGAGTGGGGACTTAGTAGGTATTACCAGAATAGTAACCACACTCAGTAGATGAACATTCTCGTATAATCTGAAAACTGCCATCGCTTCTCAGACAACAGCAATGCTGAGGCTGACAACGGACGATAAAGACGATGAGTACACACACAATGAGTGCACGAGAAGTAGGATGGAGGAGACGACTCTGATGAAAGCAGCATCGTTGTATCGTTTAAACAGCATGGCGTATTTCAAGATGGCGATGATACATTGAGGGACATAATCAACAAGGATGTGGTCACTCCCGTGATTCAAGAATCTCTGCTTAGTACAGAACACCTTGGACAGGCGCAAATGGAAGTATTCATAGAAAAACATCTGTGTGAGCTTCCAGAGGGTGACCAGCGCCTGGATCTAGAATAACCTATTCAAAAGGCCAATATCAGGTGTGCTGTCATAGAGTAACGTATCCAGGGGTTTGCACTTGTTGCGTCAGTATGTTTGTTAACACAGACTTGCCGGTGGTATGTAGATGACCACTACTTGTGGCCAAAGATAGTGGGATGGACAGGAGTTCGTGCTGGAGGATGTTTTCTAGGTTTTTATCTCGCGTCCTGATCTATAAGCCTTCGTAGAATGTTCCTGTTCACTTTGATAAGTTTTTGCTTGCCCTTGGAAGGTTACGTGGCTTCATACGGAGGCTAAGTTAACATTCACGAACAAATTTTAGTGCAGTCTGTTTTAGCATCAAGATGACATTGTACCCGGGTGGCTATTTCGGGACAAACATTTATCGGTACAAGACCAAGTCGTTAATGGCCATTTCTTATATACAGGCATTCTTTAAATGGAGGGAATTAACTGGATTTTGAATGAACATGTTTAGATCTGGTTACTGCAATTATATAATTCAATGCATTAAATTGTTATTAAATGCACTATATTGTTGTATGTTTTCGTCTGTGTTTATTTTTATTATTGTGTAATTGTTTCTGCTCATGTTATGTAATGATTACAATAACACAATTATGTGCATTGTGAATCATTATTACATATTTTATATAAAGCTACACCTTTATATAAGAAAAGCATAGGTACATAATGATAATTGCATAGAACCTTATTGTCATGAAGAAAAAAAAAAGCCTATACAAATCACAGTCTAACAGTCAATACGTGGACAGATAAATTGGCTTCCTGCCTCAATCAGTTAATGTCAGCTGGGCGTATTTCCTTCGTACTCATCCTAGAGATTGAAGCGTTTTCCGTCATAAGGTGATTTCTCTTTGTTTGATATCTGTTTACTTTTTCCTCCGTGTCATTGACCAGTTCAGTATGTAAAAAATAAAGTCTGCGTGACGTAAGAAATAGTAACAATAACACGATTTAAAGCGTCATATAAAATTGATTTATAAACATTTAATAAAGAAATTATTAAACATTCAAGCTGAATGACGAGATAAATAAGGACTTGCCTAAACGTTGACAAATGTAGACTCTTTGGTCCGCAGATCAAGCAGCACGTAGATCGGTAGATCATCTCGCTTTCCACGGTGATTGAGGCGAGTATGCCAGCATTCTACATCATTATTTGTCCGTACTGTCATATTGTATACTGACCAATCCCCTCGGCGTCCACACTCGACCTTTTACCCAAGTTTCTTCCATATACTTGAACAAGCTGGCCATTTAGGGCGACATCTTAGCTGGTCGGATACTATTGAATACAGCTTCACCGTGTTCCTTTAGTAGTAAAGCCGATGACATCAGCTGGCCACACACCTGTCATGCAGCTCAGCTAATGTGATGGGAGTGTGATTTGGGATTATGCCTCCGATTTCTTCGTCTATTTGGTAATGTCGTGACTTTATAGTAACAACGTATGCTCCCGAGAGATCCGGAGTGTGAAGTTGTTGGTTAAAATCAATCCGTTTGTATAATATATGCTTAGACATTAAAACTGGCGACGAGGATGACTAAACCGCTCGTGGGAGAACACAAAAAAGTCGACGAACAGACAGCATTTGATGAATCGTTTTAAAAAGCGATAGAAGCTCGACGAAAGGATGAACTTTGACATTGTCATAAATAATACCAATAGTGTCTCTCGTCACACACGTGCAAAGTTCAAAGGTTAACTGAGAGTGGGAAGAAGAACAGGAAGAATCATTGAATAAGCTCCACGATATCCTTCAGTCACAAAGAGTATTGGAATACTATGATCCGAAGAAATACTCTGAATATGAGGCAGGATAGTTGCGTATGCATCAATATTCCTATCAGATGTCGAACAAAGATACAGCCAGACAGAGCGTGAAGCGCTAGCGGTAGCATGAGGAACCGGGGGGGGGGAATTCATCTCTACATATATGGGAAGTAACTTGAGATTCTCATCACACATCACAAACTTCTTGAATAGCTATTCGACAACTCGAGAAGCAAGCCAAACGCTAATATTGACCGTTGGCTATTGAGAGTACAAGACAAATATGAGATACACAGCAGAACGAATATCACCAAATGCCAAAAGACAGTAGCTCTGTGAAGGAGGCAGAAGAATATGTGAATTTCATTGAAAACTATGCAATACCAAAAGGCAGTGTCAATATGTAGCGTAGTGGGAGTCTGCATTCTTCCTAAGGACTGTAAGGCTGAGTCGCGGGCCAGTAGAACGACTGGAGCATCATATAATAGGACAGACTGTATCAAAGACTTGTACAGAGTTATGAGCATCTCGGTGTTGACACCAATCTTCAGATTTGTGATGGCCTCGATGATGTTGAATCTGGAGTTTATTTTACGTTTAATTTCTAACTACATGTCGGGCGAATGTGAGTCTTCTGTCTATAGTGATCCCGAGATATTTATATTTGTTGACTATTTTTTTTTTGTTATTGTAGGCCGAGTTTACATTTATGACTGTCTAGATGTGTTGAAGGCCATGGTCTTTGTCTTAGTTGGAGAGAAATATAAACCTAAGTTTTGGTTTGACAGTTCTGGATGTTGGAGCAGACCTTTTTATCTCTCTAATCTCTCGCCAGATTTGTGTTGATCTCATTTCAGTTAGTTTGTTGCACCTTGTGTCCCACTTGTTGTTTCTTCAGGGAGAAGATCTGCCTTTTGGTTTCTTGTTGGCAAAGACGAAATTTGTCTCTGTTTCTTTCGGTTAGGTTGGCCTTGAAGATTTTGGTGAGTTGGCTGGCTTGTTTCGTCCATTTTTGTTTCTGGATGGAGGAAGGAAGAGGAGATTGGGTACGTGGTCTTAGTTTTTTAGATGGGGACTGCTTCCACCGCTGCTGTGTTTATGTCCTGAAGTAGTGATTGCATGCGATGCTCCAGGGTGGATTAGTGGACGGGTCCGGATCTGTACAGTTTCTTAACTTCTCAAAGAGATCCGTTCAGCTTTCTCTGTGATCCATCTTTGTGGTACATGGATCCCTCGTGCCTTCTGATGTACGAGGGACTGGCGAGTTGGGCGGCGTCGGTGTCCGACGGACTGGCGAGATTGGCGGCGTCGGTGTCAGAGGGACTGGCGAGATTGGCAGAGTCGCAAGTCGACGTCTCTTAGATCGGTGTGGAATTTATCCGATATCTGACAATGATGTTGAGCCCGCTATAGGATTAGATGGAGCTTCTGTTTGACATGAGCCACATGTCCAGTGAAACATCAGCTTACCTTAGACAAAAAGAGGTACATTATATATTTGATAGTATTTACTGAATAACCAATTTAATAATAAATTTATTTAGTTGATGAAAAACAACGTATATTACCTTCAACTACCAAAATGAAGTTTTCGTTGGAGATATAATATTTAAATAATTACGTGGGTGTCAACCTCAAATGAGGGAGAGGCAAATATTCTGTAAATTACAGCTTCCCCACGGAGACTATTTTTAAATAAATTTAGAATAAATGGCATGTGGAGAAAACCTTCCCAGTTGCCTGATTGGACGAAAAACTCCCCCTACTATATTGCCACGGCCGAGGCGCGAACCCCCGACCTCCCGCACAGAATGACCATAGCCATAGGTAAATAGTCTCACGCTCTATATATGTGACCAACATAGAGGCTGTGCCGAACAAGCGACAGCCTGGGGATTCTCCCCGAACAACAAAACAACATATGTGGCCAAAGAGGCGGTATATACCACATCTGCTGACACCACCTATAGCTCTATATAGCTACCATCGCATTCCAGGGCTTTGCTATTTCTACGCACTCGTTCCCCTTGTACATATAACACACAGATTACTCATCTTATAATTTTCAGCACAATGCTGATTTTAATATCTGGCATATAAATAAAATCTGAAGCTGTGTTTAAATACTTTGAAATTGAATACTCAGTTTAGTTTTCGTATATTTTATTAAAACCACACGTACCAGCCTTTGACATTCGATCCAAACAAGTACATCCAATAAGTAATTGCCCAATTGTTTGTTAAGATACCCAGATGAAGCGTTGTGGTTAATTTAAACACAAATATATCCGGATTACATTTACTCACGATTAGATCTATAGGCAAATTAATTCATTATTAGGGATTTTTATCGTTTATTTCATGTTTCTTCATTTATGGAGTTATTAAAACTCATGAAAAAAATTTAATATAGAAAGTTACATAACTTACATGTTTGCTATATCAACATTGTTTTATGTGGTAAATATAATAGTAGTCTCGATTTGAACTTGTCCCGAATCAGTTATGACCGATTTGGTCTTGTCACGAAATGACCTGTGTGTGTGTTTACAAACAATCTGAAATGCGCATAGGCCGATTATTATCTACGATGAACGGAAAATAGGGAATTAGCTAATATTATATCTATGATTATCCATAAAGATGTGCTTTATGGCAGTATTGACAGTAAATAGATATAACATTGTTATTTAAGTGGATGATAATATGGTACGTGTCGTCATTTGTTTTGATCGTTATCATGTAACAGGTCAAAACGGCCACAAACCAAAACGGCTGCTCATTTACGTATGATACACCATTCGTTTCTTGGTTTGTTTTGATTGTAGACCATAGATCTAACACGTAAATATGATCACATGTTCATCTAACTTTGTAGATCTATTTGAGATGCATGTAGTAGATCTACTAATGAAACATTGTTCATACCAGTCAGTAGACTAGTAGATTTCTAGATCTACATGACAATTTTGTGGTTGATTGGTTTGGAAATTAAATAATTCTCTATTCTGTATCTACACCCATTGTTGATTGCAAATAGTATTTCTAATCTAGACTCGGAACCAGTTCTAACTAATGACAGTAATTTGAGTAAACTGTAGCTATACCAGTACGCAGCTTTACAAATAATCGGGTTTCCCATGACCATGTCTGATGTGTTGTAGAAAACCTGAAAAATAACAAATTAATTTTCCAGATCCTGGAAAAAATACTGCCTTTGAAAAAAATCCACTTGGAACAAAAAACCTGACTAAATAGTATACTGGTACAAAATAATATTTCCTTTTCTGTAGGAACCATGAAATGCTGCATTTCTTATAAATGTCAGACTTTCTTTTTATTCTAATTATAATGCCTATTAATAGTAAATAGAATTAATCTAATATCTTTATTAAACACTATTAGCAGTAATTAAAACTAAACTCCTGACACTGATGTGAGCAAATGAAAAACTAAAACCAATCATGAAATGGCTCAGATTTATAATAACATTGATCAGTTGATGAACATGGTATCACAAAGAAACATGATTCTGATGCTCGTCTTACGTCAGAGCACCGTAAACACCCAAACTTGGCACACACGCATAGAGTGCTCCCACCTTTATCGTCAGTGAACACGATTCCGATGCTTGGATATGTAACAACAGCCTAAACAAAGCCCCTCGTCAGGATGATAATTTTGATGTATTAATCTATCATCTAATTAGATTTACAGAATACATCACACTTGATAATTAATAATAATGTAACAATACTGAATTAACTAACTGAACATTACCAACTGTCAGATGTGGTAATAATAGACCAGGGTTGGCTTTCTCCCTACAGAAAGGTATTTCTCCCCTGCCATGGGGAGAAAAGGGGACAAATACCTTTCTGCCTGGGAGAAATGGCAGAAAGTGGAGAGATATGGGGAGAAACTCCTGGATGTATTTATTTTAAGGTGCAGCACCATAACAGTGTACATTCATACAATTGTAGTGGGATACAATTAATTATTAATTTATTCATCTGTTTAACAAAATAGGTTTAGCTGGCAGTGGTGATGGAGATTTCTCTCTTTTTGTTGCTATGGGTCATTGAGGAATGAGTTCAGCCCCATGTAACTTGTGTGCAACACTACACTTGACATGATGCAATTTGAGGCATTAAGCTTTGGCAAGTTGCTGATTATTACACATCTTGCACTTCGCATTCTCTTTTCCAGCCATCATCCCAGATGTAAAGTGCTACCAGACAGAATTTCACAGTCTACTTCCATTGAACATGTTGAATGTTATGTGATAGTGTGTAAATTAACACTTCAAAACTTCAAGATAAAAGTAATATGTCCAGCCACAATATTCAGCATTTGTAAAGTATAAATTTGTATGTCGTATGTGCACCTCAAGAGAGTATACGTAAATGATGACATTATGAATAACGATGCAAATTTATACTACTGATAATCAGCCAACATATCTGCTCAAGAATAACTAACGAATCCACCACCTGCTGAGACTGATAAGTGCCACATTAATCTAGTCAATATGAAGTCTATCTAACGTATTATAATTGGCCAATGCAGATACTTGCCTTTAATAACAATCACATATCACTCACACACTGCTGCATATTTAATATGCAGCAGTGTGTGAGTGGTATGTGATTGTTATTACACAGCAGCATCTCTTCACTGTGATACATACATGTAGTTATTACTACAGAATACATGATGTTACCAGGAGTATTCAAGCATGACTAGACACATGATCACCCTCATTATAGTTGATTGGGTATTTGATAGTGTTGTATTGACTTGAAAGTGTTACATAACAAAGCAGTCATTATGAAATCAGTTATATTCAGCATTATAATGTATATCACTTCACAGATGCCAGACATAAATAATCTTTTATCTCACAGTCTGTTAGTCTTACACATGATGAATTATTGACATACACTTTCAATAAGTATCTGGCATGTGCAACTGTTTTTTTTTTTAATTTTAAAAGATTTATAATTAAATAACTTATTCATATGTATATTGATTTTAAACTGTTAAAAATATTTCTTCCATATCGGCGGATACTGGCTAATTACCATGATTTTTACCATGTAGGGTGGAAACCTGCCAACCTGGCATTCAAGAATTAAGTCCAAGCTCTTATAATTTCTTAACTGGGCTATGGCAATGGATTGCTGTACCATAACCCCCCCTACCCCTCCCCCTCTGACTAGCCACATACTTGACAAACAGCCTTCAGTGAGTAAAGAACTGTGCTGCATGTCTGGTACATGACATGCACTCGCAAAAGGGAACTTACAGTCTTAACTCCACCACCCGTGAGTAGCCCTCAACTGCACCTACCACCAACCTTTGACAAGGACCCAATTTCCTGCTATAATAATTCCCCCGTTATTCAGCCACCCCCAATGCTTACGCAATACAAATACCCTACATTGCCATATAAATACCCCCACTATTATTGCCACACAGTGACACTTAACTTTTTCCGGTAATCTGTGAAAATCATGTCAAGATATATCAATTAGATGCACCAATGTTTTTAAGTCAGTTGGCGATAGATTAAATATACTGGTAGTTGGGGTTACCAAAGGATCAAAAGCCACATGTATTTAACTACCTGATCAAAAGATGTATAAAGTAGAAGCCACAAGTGATCTGTAGTCGATAGATTAAATATACTGGATAGAATGCCACTGTGGGCCTTAGATTGTCGACCCCTGCTCTACATCCAGTTGCTGGGGTTCACTGGTTCTGGTCTGCTTGACACATTTGTCAATGTGTGGTTACTAGTAAAGTAATGGCCGAAATGGCAGTTATTTTACGTGGTGTAGCTATCTCAAATGATTGAGACGCATGTGGTCTGTAATTTACAGCTTCGCTGTGGGTTGATGATTGATGTTTTACGGCCACTTTTGTGCACTTGGTAGGCTAAATGGGCTGGGCGACTGCCAAAGGTAATGAAGCGAACTCAAAGATGAAACAACTTTCAGATATGCCCACGCCAAGATTTCGAACACGGGTGGTAGTGATCTGTGGTCCAACACGCTACTGCTAGACCACGGAGGTGCCCCTTCACCACAGTGACTAATTCTAAATAAATTTAGAATTTATAATAAATGGCATATTCAGCAGAGAAAACCTTACCAGTTGCCTGGTTGGGTGAAAAACTCCTACTATAGTGTCACAGCTGGGATTCGAATGTCCGACCTCCTGCATAGCATGACCATGAATAAGAAAGTCTCACACTCTTACCCGCTAGGCCAGTTGGCAGCGACCTTTGAACCATCAACAAGGCGAGTGAAATAGTTCCAGATAGGATCATCTGTCTACCAGTTTTGAACATGTTGATTGATATGACTGAGCACTGTGAACACTGTAGCCGTCAGACTGGTTATGCAAATCAGAACCTCCTGTATTTATACCCAAACTTCTAAGGACTTGCTACGGTTTTTCTCACCTCTGCAAAATCCCTATCAAAGGAGTGAGTAGCTTTCACACATTTTCAAATGAGTTTTAGCCACTTCATATGTTCTGCTGTGAAGTATTGTTGCAATCATATTACTCCTACCGTACCCCATGGCATCAAAAGGGGAACACAAGGTGTATAAACTGTATTAGAAACAGTTTTGAAGAAACAAAGTCCTATGATTTTATGCATAAAGGAGATTATGTTTAGTCAGTTTTAGAACCATTTAAGTGGCTAAAACCTGTTTTAGCCAGGGTGGTTTTAACTAAAACCCTGGTGAGAATTGTGCCATCTGAGTCCTGTTCATTTTTGATGGCACCAAAAAAGCCACAATATATGGAGAGAAATCTTTCTGAGCATCATTTCCCAGGCTGTGGAATAAGTTGCCAAATCATATTAAACTTGCAGCAATTAAAGAAATATTTACAAGGTTCTTAAAACCCACTTATTTAAATTAGCCTATTTATAATATATAAACAAGTACATTTGTGTATCAAATAATTTGTGCCGTATGAGCTTAGAACACGTTTTAATTATGTTTTAAATGGAAAGTACCTTAGAGCAAATTGAATAAGGTGATATATAAAATACTATGTTTAATTGAATACGGTCTGCACAAAACTTATTTATCTTTAGACAATGGATTTGAGTTTTATCTGGTGCTAATAAGTAAGCTGTTTATTATCATAAACAAGATATCTGTATTTGAAATTATTTAAATACTTTTTCAAGTACATATAATTGTATTTGAGCTTTTCGAAATCAAAAATATACTTTGTATAGATTTTTATTTAAATACTTCCACAAAGTATGCGATTTTCAAGGTAGTTTTTAAGTTGTTTCAAGAATTTATCTAAATACAGTGCCAGAAATATGATTTGATTTGTTCCTGGAAGCAATTTTATAAGAGAATTGTACTTACTCAACCATGAAGTAAACACTTTTTCTCAGTGATCTTCGTTTAGTGGGATTGGTGATCTGTTTATAGTGACTGCAAATAAAGTCTACCCTCACATCAATGTTTAACACTCCTAAAAGTACAGGAAACAGTCAGTCAGATTTATAAGCTGGTATATATGATGTTATGTGATGATGTGTAATATTATCTTGGTTATGTGATGATGTATGTTATGTTATGTGATGATTATCTATAGTGGTGTAAGAGGTAATACTTGTGTTGTTAATATTATTACAGAATGTGTGTTTCAAAAGAAATAATGGGAAAAAATACCAGTTGTGTTTATTATATTTGAAAAGTATTTATATTTGTAATACTTTTAAAGGTGTTTTTATTTAAATACATTTGAATACAATCTATTTGACCCTATCACCTTCAGCCATGATCAGTCCACTGCAGGACAAAATCCTTAGCATGTTGTCTCCAAACTGTCGTACTTATCTTTTAATTATTTCCATAATGTCCATTAACTAACAGGGATGTTGCCAAGTCTACTTGGATGGTGGCACAGTTGTTTTAACCTTTTCTAATGTATACTGACACAACTAATCTATCAGATCTGTCAGAATTAAAATATCAGATTGAGTTAGGAATACTTGACTTCAATGCTTCAATGGATTGCTACATTTCTGACAGACACTGGTCACATCTGGAACATAGTGCCAAGATGTAAATCCTAGGAAAATCTATTTCTTAAAGGGGTTATTTGTTAACAGCAAATTATTATTAAGACACTATCATTCTAATGGTGTGGGGGAAATTTGAACCCAAATAATATCAACTCAGATAAAGATATGGCCCATTGTTTTAATAACTTCTTCTGTCAAAAAATATTAAATATACATAGTGGGTTCCAGTCCAGCACCTTATCACAGGGTAAGCCATTGGTAGAAGAGTCCTGCATATCCATGATGGATACATTTGAGCCTTTTACAGAGACTGATATCAGACAGTTACTGAAAAGGTCATCTAATGCTTTCTGTGCAGTTGACCCTATGCCTACATGGCTTGTGAAAGATTGTCTGGATGTTCTGATAAACCCAATTACAAATATAGTTAATAAATCATTATTCTGGGTGTTTTCCCAAGATCCATGAAAGCTGCCCTTGTAAAACCATTAATTAAAAAAAACACTGTGGACTGTAATATTCTAAACAATTACAGACCTGTTTCAGATCTTACATTTTTATCTAAAGTTATAGAAAAGGCAGTTGCTTTCCATCTAAACAAATATTTAATCAATAATAACCTTAATAAATCACTACAGTCTGACTATAAAAGTGATCACAGCACTGAAACAGCCTTGGTTCGAGTGAAAAATTATATTATGATGTCAATTGATCAAGGTAAGCCAGTAATACTTGTTCTTCTGGACATGTCGGCTGCATTTGATACAGTTGACCATAATGTACTTTTCTCTAGGTTAAAAGACATGTTTGGTCTGTCAGGTAGAGTACTTGAATGGTTTAGATCCTATCTGGAACAACGCTCCCAGAGAGTGACATTCAGGTTTTGTTATCTGGTGTACCACAGGGTTCAGTTCTTGGTCCTCTGGTTTTCACAATGTATACCCGTCCTCTTGGGATCATTGCACAGCGATATGGGGTTAAATATTACTTGTATGCTGATGACACACAGCTGTATATATCACTGGATCCTGACAATGAGTTAAATTTCTCCTCTTCCTTAAGAATTTAGAACATTGTATTGCCGATATTCGGCTATGGATGACTCAAAATCTTCTAAAACTAAATGATAATAAAACAAATATTTTATATTTGGCATCACCACATTGTGTTAAATCCCTAAAGACGCCAGCATTACAGATGGGTGCATCTTCGATTACCCCTAATGGGTCAGTAAAAAATCTAGGGGTTATTTTTGACCAATGTATTAACATGCATGAACATGTCACATCAGTATGCCGAGCTGCCTACTACCATCTTAAGAACATCCACTGTTTAAAAACATTCTTGACACAAGAATCACTTGTAACTGTAGTTCATGCCTTTGTTACATCTCATATAGACTATTGCAACTCCCTGTTATATGGCATATCTGATTATAACATTAATCGCCTTCAGCAAATTCAGAATAGTGCAGCTCGCATTGTAACAAATACTAGAAAATATGATCATATCACCCCAATTCTTCAAAAACTACATTGGCTACCTGTTAGACAGCGTATCCATTTCAAGATTCTGTTAATAACTTATAAATCTATTAATGATATGGCGCCAGAATACCTGTGTGAACTGGTTTCCATTAGAAAGTCATCCTGAAAATTCAGGTCATCCAGTCAGATACTATTGCAGGTGCCAGTGTCTCGGCTCAAGTCATATGGTGATTGTGTGTTTAGTGTTGCAGCCCCCACTTTGTGGAATAAGTTGCCGGCAAATATTAGAAATGCGTCGTCTCTTGGAAATTTTAAGTCTCTTCTAAAAACACACCTATTTAAGGTCGCTTTCACAGATAAATAATTATTATCTTTTAAGGGTTTTTACAGACATTATTTGGGGTATTATTATATTACATATTATTTGTACAGCACCTTTGAATGGCTCCTGCCAGTAAGGGCGCTTTATTAAATACTTATTATTATTATTATAATTTAATAGTTTTTATTACTATTAAAGTGTTGTTTGTTTTCCACAAATAAGATGAGCAAGGGATGGTTCATTTAATTCCAAGTTTCCTATTTTAGCAAACATTGATAGTGCAGACTTTAAAATCCTAAATCATCTGCTTTTCAATATAACAATAAGCTGTGCAGCTAGCTTATTTATATGTGTACCATTAAATCAAACTGTTTCTATGCGTTTTTAGACATTATTTGTAAATGTTAAATGATCTTTGCAATGCATAAACTTTGCTCTAATAAGCCATGACTTTTGATGTTTTCAGATATCCTTCATAAGCCCGAACTTGACAGAAATTCCCAACAACTACCGTAGCTAGAGAAATAACCAACAGTGCTGAGAAAGTGGAATACCAAAAAGATGAAAACTCATAGCAAGAGCCCTTCCCAAAATAAATAAAAATAGGAGAGTGATTTGCATGGTTAAGAAATTTACCATTAGGAATGTCTCTTAAAAAGTAACAGTCACAAAGAGACATGTCCAGAAATGAACTAGTTCCATATGTTTTCGCAGAACATGATATTTTTAAATATACATATTTTTAGTTTCTGTTTTTATTAGGAAATGATATGTTTTGTGCGTAAAAGGCACCATACTCATCTGATGTATATTTATTATATACAGTGTTTGATGGCTATATCATAGCATCCAAACTTAGTTTACGTGTATTTTATGCCTAGAATTACTTATTATGCGATTTGTTGTAAACTTATTTCTCACCCGAATTTGATCTCTTTGAGTCCATCATTATTTCATGAGTTGCCTTTAATTATGCTGATCACTCGTCGTTGTTCGTCAACAATTTACTCTCTCATTTAGATGTATTCAGTTCATATACACAGCTGCTACTGAAATATTCATAATGATGCATCGTTCCCATAGCAACTATTGATATTCTATGTACAGATTTGTTTCCTTTAGGAGTCACTAGGGTGAAGGCTAAATAAGTGAAATCATTGAAGATTAGCATAATAAAAGAACAGCTCAGTTGTCACAATTTTACCTTGTGATAAGAAATTTGTTAGTTAAAAAGTTTGTTTACTGAGACAGACATCTTTCTGAGAACGTTCTTATTTATACCGAGTAAGTTGAAGTAGAAAGAATCAGTGTTGATTTTTGAAAGAGTTGGTTTGATATAAGAATGTACTAAAGTATAAAAAGGACTATTAATATTGTTACCATTTGTTGAATTTTACTTCATATTGTGTAGTAATTAACACAAAGTCTACTATAATATTGTGGTATGATTGCATAATTTATTGTATGCTTTACGAGACTGTATAATGTTAACACATTTGTTGTTGAGAATTTAGTTTATTTAAAATACGTTTGTGATATTTAATTGTTTTATCAACGTTTTGGACTGAGACATTGAAGTTGATACTTGTATTGTTTTGAATGTTTTAACTCATCGTCTATAGCTGTCATAGTACAAACTGTTATGTTCCATGATACTTAATATGTATGTTAGAATTTGAGGAGATAATAAGAATCGGCTCCATACTCATGTGGCGTTGAGAATGAGGGCAATAGATGTGATGGAGAAACATCACCAACCAGACGACAAAGATGATGAGTTGTTATTATTTCCTCCTTGTCCTGCTGAACCTTTACCATCAGATTGTTGTGGTTTGGGTTGTACGTCGTGCGTCTATGATATGTATGAAAAGGAACTAGCTTTGTGGAAGATTGACTGTGAGAGGATACGAAACAGTAGCGGGTCTGCTGATGCTGATGACGACAGCTCCGATGTAAATATTAGGCTGATATCTACGTACCGTCACATTCATATTACGCTGTCTTCTGAATCAGATTTATATCAAACTGATGGTAATAAAGATAACTTAAACTGACATTTTACATATATTTTGTACATTTCTATTTAAACAAACTTTAAAATAGATATATCAGGGTTTACAGGGATGAGAATTTTCCAGAATTTGTTGGATTTCCGTTTTTTCCTGAGCTGAAAATGTGGTAGTTTAAAATAAATTCTCTTGCTAAAGACATGTTAGTTTCGATTGTCCTAAAAATATACAAAACCCAAATTGTGTTTCGGGTTGAAAAATCAAGCAAATACACCTTTGGGGCATTCAAAATTACCTTTAAATAAAACTTTGAAAGCTTACGTCATTCAGAATGGTTATCATGAATATCTCGACCTACATAATTTTTTTGTGTGAAATAAAAGGTTTTTCGGACGAGATATTTCATGCATTTTGTGTGTCTGTGTGTATATATATGCATTCTCTGATAGCTATAACTAATTTGTACATCTTTCCAGGTAGTACAGAGTCCAGATGAGTACAGAATGCTCGAGTTACTTAGCATAACTCAAATGACATCAGATTGTTTTAGATACACATTTATTTTACCAAAACATCAAATATTACCTCCAACTGTTGGTCAGTATATGGTTCTTAGGTAAGTTTTGACTGTTTTGAATCTATCCGACAAATATACGCGAGTAATTAGTGTGTGTCTACTGTAATATTATTTAGGCTATTTCTGTAATGTCCTGTACCTGCTGACCTTTGTATTCAAATAAGTTTGTAACTTCAGTGAATAAACTTCACAAATGTCCACAATATCTCTGTATAACTGATTTCATAAAAGATTAGTTTTCTTTAAACTACACTTGAAATGTTTCCTTTGTTGGTATAATGTTTATCTTGATATACTGCAATATACACCATGATACCATGTTTATATTACAGGTGGAAGATGGCAAATAAAGTGGTAACCAGACAGTATACCCCAATTAATCCAGCTGAAAGTAAAGACAAACTAGACTTCATTATCAAGGTACTAGTCGTTCTAATATTCATTAATTAAATCACCAGCTTTTTAAATTCATAACATAAACATTTACACTTCATTTAATTCACCAAACATTACAACTTCATAATATAAGGTAACTGGCATTTAAATGAACAGGTATCAGACAATCGCAGAAAATAGATGCTATATTCAGAAAAGAAAGTAGTGTCATAAATAAAAATAATTGTATCCTTAACACCAAATTGCCAGAATAATTTTCCTGTAAATCATCTCTCCCCAATATAATTTCAGATGTGTGGGGGACGACAGTATAACAGTACTGAGTTATTGACTTTAATTTCAGTTACTTTAAACCTGTGAATTTAGTTTTAATTTAGTGTATACTCAATAGGTTTAGGTGATCTGAAACTATGGTATATTTAGCTTTCTGCTTATTATCTTTGCAAAATTATGTTTTCACTGATATATTGTTTAGGTAGAAAGAAAGGTGTACAGTGTTATGTCACACCATAATCTATCAGAATTAGTGATATTATTCTGATAACTGTAGATTTATCAAGATGGAGAGATGTCTCAGTATATTAAAACATGGAAACTAGGTGACAAGATGGAATGGCGAGGTCCATTTGGTGACTTTACACACAGAGAGAACATGGCAAGTAATAAGTGTTGGTACTTGTAGTGTATTAGATAGTTTGTTAGTGTTCTGTCATATTACCTTGACTACATATGTTACCTGTAATGTACCCATCTTTGTATCTGTTCATATTTCTCTCTGGAGGGATGTTTGAAAATGCATGTACACATGACCATATGCTCACGCACAGGTACTTAAATCCTTTTTTTGTTTTGTTATCAGTACAAGCATCTAGTGATGTTGGCAGCAGGGACTGGCATAACGCCAATGATTCAACTCATTCAGCATGTGCTTCATAATGACAGGGATGACACGTGGCTCCACCTGGTGTATGCATGTAAATCATACAGTACAATATTGTGCAAGGATCTTCTGGATCAGTGGTCAGACTACTGGAATTTTTCAGTTGTTTATGTGCTCAGCAAGGTATATATATATATATATATATATATTTCACCTCTTACAACGGGGTTGGCCAGTGGGTGCATGCACAATTCTTCTCCATTTTACCCAATCTTGTGCATCTACCTTGTTCAACTCACTCTCTCATATCCTTCTCCACCACCCGATTCCATGTCTTCCTCAGCCATTCTCTACCTCTCATACAATCTGCTTCTCTTCACAGTCACCATTATCTTTCTAGAAGCCACCCCCAACTGATTCCTCTTGACAACTTCAGTTACCAGTTCCATTCCCATTTTTCCCTTCAGCTCTACACTTGGTACCTTCTACCTCAGACACACACTACACATCCATCTCAGCATCTGTTCTACATTCATGGCCCAAGTCTCACTTCCATAAACCACCATTGCAACTCCTCACACATTTCACATACACCTTCCCTTTTGACTTCAATGATACACCTTTCTAGTCGGGATCCTCGACAGCTCTCTAAACATTCCCCATGCACAACACACTCATGCCACTGATGCTGAATTATCACCTCCATCTCCACTCAGCATATCCCCTAATTAACAGAACTTTCCAACTCGTGTCTAGATACACACCATCTCCCTGACACATATACACACAGATATCAGCCGCTTTATTAGAGAAAACGGGCGCAGGGCGCCTCCATGGTCTAGCGGTAGCATGCTGGACCACAGATCACTACTACCCGTGTTCGAATCCCGGCATGGGCATACCTGAGTTGTTTCATCTTTGACTTCGCCTCATTACCTTTGGAGGTCACTCGGCCCATTTAGCCTATCGTGTGCACAAAAGTGGCCATAAAACATCAATCATCAGAGAAAACGGGCGCCTCCATGGCCTAACTGGTAGCGCAGTTGTCCACAAATCTATAGTACCTGGCTTCAAACTCGAGCCGTGCTATGTCAGAAGGGTGTCTCATCTGTCACTTCACTCCATTACTTTTTTTGGAGGTCATTCGGCCCATTTAGCCTACCTTGTGGACAAAAGTGGCATGAAACAGCAACGTTTACAATTTTATGTTTTATTAAAGAAAACATCTCGTCATTTAAAAAAAAAGTAGATAGAAATAAAAGAAATTTCATGTTCTATTTCACCATTTATGTTTTAGGAGATAGAAGAGGATTACGTTTATCATCGCTATGGCGACGAGGTGGTGTTTGGTAGTCGACTGACTGAGCCCATGGTTAGACAATACATTCTGAATTATACAGATAGTGTCAGAGTGTTGATATGTGGTACAAAGTCATTTAACGAAGATATGCTCAGCTATCTCAGGAACATGGATATTCCAGGAAAGGATATCTATAAATTCTAAACCGTAAATATCCTAAATTGTGAAGACAGAGTCTGTGCATACAAGGCTGTTGCTTACAAATGGACTCTGTTCTATAAAGCATAAATGTAAGATTTTGTCATTTATTTGTTTATTCTGTTGACCAGAAATACATATTTACATATTACAGCTGAAGATTAATTAACCTTTTGTTCAAGTCTTTTGTTGTATTCAAAGTTCTGAGATTTATAGTATATATACCGGTGTATATATATATATATATATATATATATACAGAAGTTGAGGCTTTTAGTCACTTGTAGGTTAATTCAAAAGTAAATAATTCAATTTTTCTTTCTTTACATTACTTTAAAATTCAGTTTAAAGATGATGGAGTAGCTATAGTGTCTGTCACTCCGAGACTAAACACTAAGTTAGGAATGGTCTTTAACATCATAAAAGTAATAGCAAAATAATACAGTAAATATTGTTCATCAGTCTGCATCTTATTGTGTAAATCTAGGTATAAATGGAACATTTTATAGCTGGCCTATGTCCCAGAATGGATGATGGATGAAAGAAAAACTAAAGGCAACTTGTTGTATACATGAGCACATATATATATATATATATATATATATATATGCAGTCATTTATAAAGAAAACTGTAAGCTTGATTTTGGTTGCTATTAGAGACCGTTTAATAGATGCATAATATGTATTTATTTCAATAATATGTACACGTTATTATCAAAATGAAATAATCCGTCTTTTAAAATTTAGTTTGTGATTATTTTGATATATGTTTGACAATCAAAATAATCTAATATTGGTAAACAGAGTAATAAATCATTTAAAATTAAATAATATCATACATTGACCTATTATTAGATAAAAGTTCCACCATGGTAACATACTTTCTAACGAAGCAAAGATTCTGCACACTTTGTTAGATATGTGTTTCTCCTGAATAAATTACCTTTTTTTATGTTTGTTCTTTGTACGGCGTTTTTTCTTGTGTAAGCTCCTTGTGTGTGTGTGTGTGTGTGTGCTGAATCAATAAGACTGATAATACATTGAATGTGTATTTGTGTTAAATCATTATGACAATAAAACAAATTGACCAATAAACTATACATTTACAAGTCCACTATTACATGTATAAACACAGAATATAAAACCACTAAGTTAGGTTGTATCATAAGATTATTTTAAAACCATCTATCTATACAACTGAAGATAAAAGTATCCCTGTCTGAATCATAATGACAGCATGTAATGTTTAATAATAACAAGGATTATGGGTAACCCAGTGTGCTTTGGGCTGGTTTATGCATGTTTCATGGCTGGTAAAGAGAGATTTGTATGCTTCACTGGCTTTGCCATCTTTCTGAATACTTTTGGGTTTCTTTTTTTCATCCTTTTTCTCAGCCGTTGGCCTTGTAGTGGCCAGTTTTGATCCAGACGGTGTCTTGCTGGTGATGCCTTCGACGCTGCTACCAGGAACAGCTGTTGATTTAACAAGTTTACTGGTGGAGGGATCATCTGAAGAAGAAAAAATATAGTTTAACAATATTCTTATTAGCTTCATCTATTAAGAAATATTCACACGCGTACGAACAAACTTACTATCACTGGCTTCTGTTTTCCCATCAGAAACTGTTTCTTCTATTTTTCTCTTATTGGCTTTCTGTATTAATAAAATATTTATGATGACTTAGGCACTGTGCTAATTAAGATAAAAATCAATAATAATTTCTCCTGATATTGTTATTTACTTCTAACATAAGACGCCGCTAACCTTCTGTAGTTTGGCGTGAAGCTTGCGCTCCTCCATTCTACTTCTCATACGTTCAATGTCTTCCTCCGTACCATTCAGTACAATAACATCTCCCTGATGGTATGGCTTACCGCACTGAAACATACACATAGTCTTAGCATTAATGTATTATTTCCTGTGACTTAATGGTAACCTCCTAGATAGAAAATCGGGATCATATTAGTTAGAATTCGCAGACTTCCTTGCGAAGTTCATATACTAATCAGATGTCTCACCGATAATTGAACTGGTTGCTGAGGAACTAGGTATAGGACTATGATTGGCAGAAATCAGAAATGGAAACATTTAATTTTTATAAACCATTGTGTGGCCAATGGTTCCATGTTGTACAATGCCAAAATTCAATTTGGTCAAAATTATAATATAAATAAAAACAGTAGGTATCCGATATACCATTACATAATTATCAGAATAAACCTTGTTGCGTTCCAAAATTTAGAAACATCACTCTATATTCCAATTTAAATACATACTTTCTAAACATCAGTACCTGTCACCACACCGTTTCTCACCGAATATAAAAACAAAAATTCATTCAGGAAATATGCTTCATGCTCATTTAGTTTAACTGAATGTGCACAAGAATGATGAGAGGAAGTTTCAAATTTTACTAATATCTTTAGACGGACCACAATTTATTGATTTCCAATATACAGCAAGCTGGTGTATGATATTATTATACGTTACATACTGGAGCACCAACATTCATATGTCAGCTTAAAACAATAGTCATGAAGTTTGATGGAAAATAATAGATATTCTGAAGAAATATAACCACATTTATTCTTCTTTACAATGTCAAACTTTAATGGAACCATATTTACATAACATTAACAATCATGTTTGAAGCTACCGTCCTAAATGACCTTCATTATAATGTTAATAAGCACGCATATGCAACAATTATTCATTTATTCATTGCTTGAGACTCCCATTTGTAAGGCATAAAACGGGGCATAATAAATATTATGAAACTATAATAATTTTGTAGATCATAAAGTTTGGTTTTCTTTTTATATCTCTGAATATTCAGAATAATTACTGATTACAAATTCTGACAACAAATAATAATAAGAATAATGATAAACAAAGGGAAAACATAATTTGATAGATTATTATAAGCAAGAATGGACAATTTATTGTAATAATCTCTATAGAAAGTTTATAACAAATTCTATATGGCTAGTGGATGGTAAGATTAAATAACAGCCAGTATTCCTGTTGACACTATATTCATCTTTTTTCCCTTAACAGATTTATCCAGTCAGGGTGGTTCAAGTATATTTGCACTGGACAACACCTGGAGCAGCAGCTGTCGCACTACATGATGGCCTGATGAAGTTTCAATAATATTGATGGGGACTTCAATTGCTGAAAATTAGGTGCTGGTGAATTGGTGATGGTGCAGCATATACAACGATAAACAGACTAAGGTGTGCAGCCCAACACTTTACACTATATAATGGTTTATCATATCAACAGATGTGTCAGATGAGTGGATAATCTCACATTCCTGTTGGATAACAACAAACATTATTTGATGTAAGGAGGATGAAAATCAATGACAAGTAGTTGTAGATTACAAGGCTATGAGGAGCTGATGCTGCAAACATCATACTGATTAACTTAGTAATTGTCAATATGGACTGCTGTGGAATAACCTAGCATCATACTTGGTCCATTTTTACTGGGAAAGAGGAACATTTATTGGAATAATACTTGTTGCTCATCACATATCAGTTTATTGAGGAACAATATGAAAATAGTAAGGACATATGGGAGACAGGACACATCAAATCTAAATATCATTGATGTAACTCTTCACTCAAACATCAAGGGAAGACCGTGAACTGCCCAATAATGAAACTGCGCAAGATTCTGCTGGATGAACATTATCGCCTTTACTGGAAACAAGGGCCAATATTACCTGATCCATACCCGCCTGACCACCCAAGGGCACCATGCTACAGATGCAATCAAATCTGTCAAGGTTAGTCACGCTTTTCATTCAAATAATTTTATTTTGCGACCTCTCTGACCCAATTCTTTATCCGTTACGTTGCATGTGATAATGAACTAACAGATGTCAATTGAGACTATTTAGGTAAATTATACCTCGTTGTTATTACATGTAATTCTAAAATAACATTGACCATGAAAGGTTCATAAATTAGGAGGGACTGCCGTAAAATGATAACTCCTTTGGAGGGGGGGGGTCCGGTTGGGGGGGGAGGTCCTAGCAGAAAGTTATTAGAATATCAACACTGTACTTGGACTAGAAAATATGAAAACAGAAATAATAAATCCTCCAAAACAACAAACTGACATTTAAACTAACAAAGAACAAGACAATAAACTGATATAGAGTGCTGTCTTGTTGATGTACATCTCCAGATCATCAACAACAATAGCACGGCAATAACACTCAGATTACATAGAGACTAGACAATTGTAATAGATTACTATGTGACTACCTATCCAGTAACATCGACAAACTGTAATGTGACTAGGATACTGATTGACAGATGATGACCCAAGCATCATGTTAATTATTCTAATATTTTCATCATTACCTAGATCATCCGGTGGCTAGTATCTCTCTAACTACATAATATCAACTTACTAAATGAATATGAAAACTTGATATTAAATCATAAAAATATAGGAACAAATCCTTTGAGCACTTATAAAGTGATTAGGATACTGAGGTCCAAATCTTGTCATATATTACTTGTAAAAGGAACAATTAAGACCGTAAGATGATATGTTTCTTGAAGGCAGCACAAATATGCCATCTAATGTAAATTCTAAGTTTATTTAGCATTAGTTCCTGTGGTGAAGCTGTAAATTACAGACCATATACGTCTTCCTCGTTTTAGGTAACCAAGCCACGTAAAATAACTGATATTTAGGTCATTATTATTATTATTATTATTATTATGGCCATTATTAAAACGATTCATTACTCTACTGAATTAAAGTACAAAACATATTAGCTCTTTTAATATCAACTGCTTCTGGCTTGATGATTTTAAACAAAAGAACATCACTATATACATAATGATGATTATGATGATATAATAATAATAACTGTTCCAAAAAGACATAATAAAAGAGAGAGTTATATATAAACATTTTGACCACCATCTCAACACCGGCACACAACCTGTCAGTATGTGTTAATCTAATCATCCCTTACACACAGAGAGACACACACACACAGTGAGAGACACACACACAGACACACACACACAGAGAGAGAGAGAGAGAGAGAGAGAGACAGACACAGACACACAGAGAGAGAGAGAGAGAGAGAGAGACACACACAGAGACACACACACACACACAGCCATCCACTGTGACCCACGATGAGCATGTAAAAGGCTACAGCTAACACTGTGACCGTCAATAATTAGATTAGCACATCTCTGCCTCCAGCTTATTCAATGTCTTTTGTTAACATCATGTCAGAGAGACTTAGATCACTTGTGAGCATCATCACAGCTGCTCTTTTAGATCCTTTACTTCTATACTCTGTGTCTTAATGTCAATGAGGAGAATGTTTCTATCATCCCAAGAGCACAAAGTGAAGGCCACTTGTAACTAAATAATTTCAACTTATTTTAACACAGAATGATCGATGTAATTTTACACACCACAGACAACACCAGGTGAATAACAGACATTAAATATTAATGTTTTTACAAGAGCTTGCTGGTACCCAGCTGCCATGATTACGATGGTAAATGTTCCCATGGCAACCTTTTGTTGGTGAAAAATCACCATCGTGACTAGAAGATTACTAATATGTTATATACACCCTCGGTAATCTGTATACATATAAAAGTGTGAACATGGAATGAATTTAAATTGTTTTTATTACAACTGTATTTATAGAAAGTAATTAACTACAAAGAGGAAATTCTACTTATGTTGCTTATGTTATGTAGCAGCAACTCCATTCTATAGCTCTATAGAATACCACATCATTTCGAGCACTCTTGTGTCAGAAGTCATATGATATACCGATTATGAGCTGACATTTCATATTTAGCCTTTCAGTGTTAATGCTAGTCATGTGCCAGATGGCACATGTTGTGCTCAGTCTAATAAATTTCACACACACACACATACACACACACACACACATTGTGTAGATAACCGTTAGCTATATATATATATATATATATATATATATATATATATATATATATATAATAAAATATTGACTGTACTAAGACAATAACTGTATCATAGAAACTACACCAAAAAGCTCTTTGAGAATCTGATATTTACTGATGAATGTTTGTTATAATATTGTATAATAAACAATAAGATCACTTAGCTATCCCCCTATAGAGATTTGTATAGAGATGATGGCCAGTAACAACTCTGTACAATGTTTACAAACAGTGATATAATCCACATAAACTGACAACAATAATATCCAGAATCATAATTACAGACCTTTCTCCGGCTGATCAGGGACTAAGTCTCTGGATAATGATTTTAGGATTTCCGCCTTGAAAATGGCGGCCACATTTATAAATCCGAGTAACTGGGATCTGATATCGATAATACACCGACACTGGATTACTAGTCAATAAGACTATAAAATAACTTATGTCTGCATTTCAGTTATCGACCATCAATCTAATCAATCGTGTTCATTAATAAACAATGAGTCTAACTTGTAGCACGAGATTCCTGCTAATTGTCAACCTTTATTAACTATGGACCTCACCATTTTGGTTAATAAATATACAATGATATGATGAACTACGGTTTGTTATTCTCTGGAAATGATCAATGTAAACAGCTCAATATTATCTATTATAAATTTTACAGAAGTACTACATTAACACAGCATCGGCAGATACTGACAGGTCACAATACTTCTTGTATAAATAAGTGCAGCCCAATATTAATTAATTGCCAAATAGCGCATTGCTGTCACAGAGAAAGTGGGAGGCCCCCTAATGAACAACTCATTACCCCCTAATTAAAGGTCAAAAACTTCACATCAATCGGTGCTACTTCAACATTTATCATCAAATGACGGCTAAAACTCAGCACAAAGTCATAATTATTCTTCAGGCAGCATACTTACTAAGCATAGATTCAGTGTTTATTTAGGATAATATCGATTTGTCATGTGTCAAAAACCAAAAATCCCCTAATTATCGACATAACTCAATCCGGAGAAGGTTTTATCATTTTATGGTTACATTGAGGACGGTCGGATCCATATGGTCAGGATCTGTGTACAGACTGACTTTTAGTTACACGTCTTTTATTAATGGTGTGTTGGTGGTTGCCATAAACATTGGACATTTGTTCATCAGAAGCTGGCAATCAGCCCAAACATCCGGGAACTTAACTGACATTGTCCAGGATACTGTATCTCTGATTACTTATGTATCACACCCATACACACACACACAGCAAGAGAGAGAGAGAGAGAGAGAGACACAGAGAGAGAGAGAGAGAGAGAGAGGACACACACACACACAGAGAGAGAGAGGGGAGAGGGGAGCTGCCCCCCCACACCACACACACACACAAAGGCAAATATACGCTTCAATGAAAGCCTTTTTCGTTTTCAAAGAAACCCACTTTCATCCAGTATCCACTTACTATGAATGTTAGGAATACCTTGGCGTTTCACACACACACACACACACACACACACACACACGCAGGCACACACACACACACATGCATTAAACTTGTCATGATACAATAAACAAATTATAAGAAATAATCAAAAAGTAAATTAAAAATATTGATAATTACCAACAAAAAAAAACCAACTGAAATGAAACATTCCATAATAATATTAGAATAATATTAAAACTTTAGTTAGAGCCATTGATCTGTTCATAAATTGGTATCTCAATAATTAAAATTAGGTAAATCTTGAAATATACATTCGTGATGGAAAGATGAATCTATTACTTTAAACTCCTACGTTGTGTACATAAAAATTATTTGGGATTTAATTCCAGTAAAATAAACAAACATATCTAAAGTTGTCAATTGAATTTAGATGTAATATCGTAATTATTATTTATGCAGTCATTCGGATAATCTATTTATCACTGTCATTGGGATAATTCCATCTAACATATTCTAAACATTTATGAATATTTATGGATATTTTATTACAGCTGTCGAGAGAAAACACACCTATAGAAAACTGATATATAATAAAGCTGAACCCGTCATACTAAATATGATTTATTTTTAAATTATTAGTTATAGTACAGACATTCTATAAAACTAAACAATAATTCAAATAAAACAGTTTCACGTCATCATCTTATCTGTTACAGTAAATATGTAATCTTCACCAAATCTGAAGGTGTCATCCTGCTTTAAGACACCTTAAAGATATCTAAGTTCATTCGATTTTAATTACCTTTAGCTAGCTAAGTACAAACCTATTAATACACACTTTGAATGATAACACATTTATGAATAATAAGATCATTGATTATCTTTCAATACAAAAACATATTAGCAATTAACTTCTATATTTTTATTATTGACCCAAGACAACAACTTCAATGTTTCTTAATATTTCTCATATTCATATCCCATCAAAGTTTGAATACATTCAATCAAATAAAGGTGTGTGTGTGTGTGTGTGTGTGTGTGTGTGTGTGCATTATAGGAGAGGAAGTAACAGAAGATAATTTGACACACACACTCACACACACACACACACACACACACTGGTGAGAGATTACACATGCCTCAGCATGAAAAGTTGCCCCTGGAATCAGCCACTCGGTGAATCATTTCGAGTTTCAATTCATGATTCGAGATTCTCTGTGCCAGTGCCTCATTTCACACTGCTAAAACACACACAACTACCAAACACAGTTTCTATCTACCTGTACCATCACTAACTAGTAAACTGATACTACTAATCTTATTATTGGCCAGAACTCTGACTAATGTTAGTCTGATAATAGGTAATGTGGCAGAAGGTAAGAATCAGATAACAACATAACCTTCACAACTATAACAGACGTCCGTCCGTCTACCCTCTCCCTCACTACACCCACCCATCATAGGTTTACACTATCTCTTTACACATCCTATCCTGTTATATTCATCTAAACACTCAGCCCTCAGTATTGTTTTACCTTCTTCCTCGGTAACAATATAATCAAATAGCCCACCTACCAATACAATTACACGTTGATTTCCACTTCCAGTACAATTATGGAGTACAGTACTTCTCTCAAACAGAACTACAAACGACACATCTAATTCTGATAAAACTCGAACAAACAATATTATCAGATTAAATATTTTCCAAAACGGATTTTAACACAAAAATAAACAAAAAATGGGTTTGATTTTACTCATTTGATGTCGAGGATGATGGATGGTTTATCGGCTAATCAATGTGAGGTAGATAAGATAGTTACAAGTTATAGGTTATCATTTCACTCATTTCATCAAAGACAGACAGACAAAGGCAGTAAAAAACGGACGCACATACATACACGCACAGACACACACACATACACAGAGAGAAGAGAGAGAGAGAGAGAGAGAGAGAGAGACAGAACCCCACACATATCTAATAAATGCTTTACTCAACAAAAATAAGTCACATTATTTGTGTTGAATACAATGATTTTAATATGTTATTGCCATCTTTTAGAGTAATATATATCAGTTTTATAATATGTAATGAGATAACTGATTTAATTCTTATTCGGATATTCACCAACATTCAGTATTGTCACATAAAGCCTCTCTCTCTTTCTCTCTCTCTCACACACACACACACACGCACACACGATCGCGCGGACAGTATATCATAAATCATTGATATTTAAAGGGGTGAGTAGCCCCTATGGATCAAGTTTATAATTAAATCTTACTACTATCGACGTGTGTTTTATTGATAAGATACTAGACAATATAATTAACAATATCACACAACTACCATATAGAAATATGGCCAGCAAGTAAACAGAAATCTACGTGACATAAACAATTATAATAAACTGGAGAGAGAGTGAGACAGATAGAGGGAGAGAGAGAAGCTTGAAGAGACATGGCCATCCAGAAAGGTTTCTTATAATTACGGCTGTCATAAATGTCTTGAAGTCACCCAAAGTGAGTCATCAGACAAACGGACTAGTATAACATATACACACATATATGAGACCAGTATCCGGGAAAGACAACTGTTTACTGATATATCGCTTTAATATCAATACGCCAAGCCAGTAACGCCTGGTTATTAAACACATACTAGTGACACAATTATGTCATGAACTCTTTGTTAAATGTTTCTGATCCGGTTGATTGCTGAGGAAATGTCTCGTCCATTTAAGCATATAATTACCATCCGAGACCGCACCGCCGTCCCTCCCCCCCCCCTCCCCTTTGGGCTGGAGCCAGTCAGGTGATGAAGGTCACCTACTATAATCATCTGGAGACCATTAATCATGGAATATCATCACCTCCTTGGTTAAGGCTAAGTGGGAGAAGATACTATATCTTTATCGATGTGTTCTGGACATTAATGAAGCATAATAGAGTTGGTGCCAACATTGAGGTCATACCATCAGACGTCTATTTATCTTTGATTAAAGCCGTGGTACGATCCAACAATGGGCTTTGGTAGGTTATCACACACACACACACCACACACACAAGCTGTGTGTTTTGGCTAGTTAACAGAAGCGGATAAATAAAAGTTATTGATGACGTAGAGGTAAAAATAGGGAGAAGACAGACGGACATAGGAGATTAACCAAACTGGTCACCAGCTCTAGCTCCAATACTAACTGATGTCTACCTCAGAGAGAGAGAGAGAGAGAGAGAGAGAGAGAGAGACCTTTCCTAGACAAATAGATCTGCCTTTCTTGTCAATTCCTGGACGGACACAGTATGACGTCGTAGGGGAAGGCTCCTACTCAAAGATAGCAGACTTAGTCAGCCATCCATTAGAGTGATAGGCACATAACCTTAAGTTGGGCGACGTCTCTTCCACACATTTATGTAACTACACTGACGTAGACAATGGTCGAAAGTGGACAATGGCGTAATAGAGTGGGGGGGGGGGGGAGACGTCACCGGGAAGGCCACTCGGAGACTGGAAACTCTGCTAAATCACCTGATATGTCAACAAGCTTTGGACGGGATGCGCGAACAGTGAAGGACAAATAATGATACAAATTCAAATAGATGGGGCATGGGATGGCCAACCTCAGTGGCTGGTCAGTGGCGTGGCGTCGCTGCTGTTGTCATGGAAATAACAGCCAGGTAAGTCGAGAGACGCTTCAGTCACCTGTTACCGATGTTTGTTCGGTAACACGGGCTGGTTACATCAGGATGGTAGCCAGACCCTGGAACTAGCCGCTGCCGACTTAGTGTCTAATGAGTGTGTGGGGGGGGGGGGTGAGAGGGAGACCATACAAAGAAAGAAGACGGCTCCGATGTTAAAAGTCTGATTATGACGGATGAGTGCCAGTGATTGAGACTTGTCTACGCCAACTATTGACTGCTATCTATGTACATATTGGAGTGCCGACTGAGATAAAGGGAAGATGACACCATTCTGACCAAAACTTCACAATCCACTGCCAGAATAGGAGGCACTACAACGTATTAAAGAGATAGACACAGATTACATGGAATTGGGCAGGCAATGAAACGGCTGTTTACTTTGATCAGGTGACTGGATCTTTTGGGAACAAGACTCAGGTAACTTGCAGTACTGTGAGAGAGCTTATATCAGCTTGTCTATAAACTTGACTATCCGGATTTATAGATCGGCAAACACACACACACACTAAGTTATATCTTAGCCATTGATGTATTAACAGATAGACACACCTGTTATGGACCACTGATGAGAGATGAGCAATTAGCCATTTTTATTAGTATCAGTATCATCTGACTGAGGAAAACGACTGAGGATGTGAGGAATTTATGTGTATCATATAACTCTAACTATCTGACGTTGTTATGGATTATAATTATTGTTGAGGAAGTTGATCCTGAACATCGCTCTTTAACTAACTGTTATGGCGAAAAGACGAAAAAAACGTAGACGGCATCAAACTCACTCTAAAGGTAAAGGAGATTTAATATTTATTTAGCATTTAGTTCTTATTACTACAACTAGGATTGTTGTTGTTGTTGTTGTTGTTGTTACTAATAAATTACTGCTTTAACCGAGTTAGCTACTGATATGAAATTAGTACCCAATTGACATTACACATATATACAGATAGCAAATACTAGGACAGATACATTATCCAGGACCATCGAATGAGTGGTTGAGTGAGTTGATTGGTGGTTAGATGAGGTTTGCCACATCTGTTTAGAAAGGTCATTTACAAAGGTCATTTATAGAGAACAGCTATAATTTTAAATCCGGACTTAACGGGGAGATCCATGATAGGGATAAGAAAAGCTGGTTCATGTTTATAGTTATGATTATTAACCGTTTGTTATTAGATTGAATTATGTAGGTCAACTTGATAAAGATGATCAAAATTAGATAATAAATATATTATGCTAGATAACAGTAATAATCTATAATATATTTAGTAAATATTAATATACACTACAGTTCCATTAAAGTATCTCTAGTTCACTCTTGTAACTTGAAATTAGCCATCACCATCCCCGCATCCCCCCCCCCTCTCCTCCCTAACAGAATTCTAAAGTTATTGCTGTTTAAGAGGTACTTTTGTACACAAGTCAGACTAAATAGGTCAAGGGACTAACCAAATGTAATTAAGCAAATCGAAAGATGAAACACTCTTCTGACATATCCATCCAGTCTGGCGTTTGAACCATGGTGCTACAGGTCTGTGGACAACTGCACTATCAGTTATGCTATTTAGACACCCATACAAGAGTATAAAGTTACTTTTGTTTTATAACCTTCATAACTAGGAGATAACTCCATTTTATTAGTCATGATTACCAGATGTTAAAATCAATACGGATATATATTTGAACGAAGTGACTGCATATATATATATATATATATATATATAATCAAAGATACTAAAAGCTAATTATTAGGGTATATTCTTTAATATCTAGTATTATTAGACTTGGATGATTGTACATCTAAATCACACTACATCATATATCATTCCTTGTATAAGGATATTACCATTATCAATTTCCTCATTGCACCATCTCACTTACTCCTGGTATATTGTCGTGTTATTTCGAGTTATGTACACTCAATGTTGGTCACATCTGGGAGAATAAGGCCGAGGGGAAACAAATCCCACAAACAATATTTGGGTATGAGCCGGATTCGGACCCATAACCTTGTGATTTGAGGCTAAGTACTCTAGCTACTCTTCTGGTATAACGGCTTCGTAGTATATCACTGTCAGGTCCCTAAAAAATAAACTGCTTCTTAGTGCCTAACAAATACCCCCCCTCCGCCCACCTCCCCCCCCCCGTCACCGTCAACCAAACAATACAAGTAAGATAACAAATAGTTAGCGGGATTGAAACCAAGGATCTAGTCTGTTATACACGACTACTCTATCCCCTTAACCATCATGACTTATTATTACTAATAGATCATTAGCATCTGTTCCATTTAACTTAAACAAATAACGAACTCTATGTGACGTTTAATAATTTAAATAATTACAGTTTAATCAATATGGTAACAAACATTAGGTCATAACATTTAGAAATCGAGGTCAAGTCTTACTTTAATCAGTTCAGTACTTATGTTAACTCAAGATAAAGGTCAGTCAGTGACTGATTGTTGGGTCCTGATCACATCTTGGCACATAAGGTCAAAGGTTGTCTGTGAAAAGAAACATATCCGACGCAAACACAAGTATGAGCTGGTTTAGAACCCACAACTTGAAGGTTTGCAGCACCGTACTCTAACCACTGTATTACGGTAGCACCTTTGAGTCAGTCAGTCAGTCAGTCAGTCACACAGTGGGGCTTAATAAAACATCAGAGACAAAACACCTGAAGGATTTTCAATTTGTTGACTAATATCATGATACAGATTGGTATCCATGTTATAAGTTGTTGATATCAAAATGAGGATAGAAATCTTCTCTAAAATGACAATATGCTCTATATATATATATATATATATATATATATATATATATATACCAACTCCAGTTTAATAGTTGATAATTTATATGTATACTATATAAAGTTAAGCTTCCATTTCTATGAGAATATATACTCTCTCTCTCTCTGATGGATTACAAATATTTAAAGAAGACAAATATTAATCCATTAAGAACAGCTAAGCTGACTTAATGTTCAAACAACTACTTAAAAACAAATTTAATTTCTCTGGTATTTACATAAACTGTAATGTTCCATTGCTACTGACATGTGCATGGGATTAAAAAAATTAGGTTTCTTCTAATTAGCACAATAAAAATGAGTTCAGACGTAAAATCTGAGTAATACAAGGGAGGAAGATGTAAACAGAAGAAATGGTTACTATTCAGCTGTACAATTGAATGTCAGTCATTTAAAACAGGTGAGAGACAACAACAAAAACCCAGCTTCTTCATCTCTTGACGTGGAACTCATTAAAACATAACACACCTGGTCAGGTGTGAGATAAAAAGAGAATAATAAACAATATCATATGAATGATACCCAGACAATAATACAACAATATACTGGATTATATTATCAACAGATTCCAGATAGTACTGAAAGCACGCAAGCACGAACGCAGAGGGAGAGAGGGGGGTGTGGGGGGGGGCATGAGAGGTCTAACCGAATGCTACATTGTTACTTTTAAAATGTCAGCTAAAATTGGCTTGGAAAAAAAGATGATCGACGAATATCATCTGAAATCTCACATCTAACACCAAAACGTCTAACACCAAAACGTCTAACACCAAAACGTCTAACACCAAAACGTCTAACAGCAAAACGTCTAACACCAAAACGTCTAACACCAAAACGTCTAACACCAAAACACCCAACACCAAAACAGAGAAAATATGGAGAGAGCTATCGTTAAGCTGCTGCTTCACTTCATACATTTAACATGTTACCTTCAGGTTGTAACTTATCAATTATTAACAAACTTTGGAGCCCTCTTCTAGAAGTGAATGGCTTCTGTCACAGATTGTTTGTTACAATTAGATGGTGTCTAGAACAGGAACCAAGGCAGAAATTGTAACAAACAATCAGCTTGCCGTGGCTGAGGCACAAGACACATGATGGGTTGACTTAAAGGACAATGAATGTTGGGTCAGTAACAATCTGTAACAGACATCAGTTAGCATACAGCGACGATATTAATTATAATATGAAAAACTAATGTCGCACACGATAGTTAATTTTCTAATCTTAATATATTACGAGAGAGTTGGATGGTGAGAATTTCCAGTTTTTTAGTTAATGATCTCATGTTAAAGAAATCTAATTAGTTTGGAAGCCAAATGGTGCTTTATCTGTCGGTGAGCTACCACAATACAGGTAAACTAAACCAAAACTAACACCACTAGACCATCACAACCAGCCTAACACTAACATTACTAGACCACCACAACCAGCCTAACACTAACATTACTAGACCGCCACAACCAGCTTAACACTAACATTACCAGACCATCACAACCAGCCTAATACTAACATTACTAGACCAGCACAACCAGCTTAACACTAACATCACTAGACCACCACAACCAGCCTAATACTAACATCACTAGACCATCACAGCCAGCCTAACACTAACATTATTGGACCAGCACAGCCAGAGTATTAAATAGTAACATCACTACCCAACACTAATGTCACTAGACCAACAGAACCAGCCCAAGACTACAATCACTAAATCAGCCCAATGCTAACATCACTTGATTAGCACAACCGGGTGAACTCTAATATCACTAGAATAGTACAACCAGCCCAACATTAAAAATCACCAGACCAGCCCATTGCTAATATCACTAACATCAAGATCATTAGACCAGCTTGATCAGCCCAACTCTAATATTATCAGACCAGTCCAACATGATCAGCCCAACTCTGACATTACTAGACCAGCCCAACACGACCAGCCCCTCTGCAATATTAGACCAGCCCAACACGACCAACACAACTCTAACAATACTAGACCAGCCCAACTCTGCAATACTAGACCAGCCCAACACGACCAGCCTACATTAACACCATGAGACAGCACGACCAGCCCAACTCTACATTACTAGCCCCAGAGAGACACCAACAGAGCTCGGCTTATAGATGATAGCTGAAGTCTGTCTTCATCCATGGAGATGTTATGATGAACAGCTGATAGTATATCATCATCCGGAATGTTACTGATCTCTGGTTAGTGAAATCTAGATGAGAGACGAACAACCACAGAATCCCAAACTTATCTCAGTAGTAGTAATTTGGAGAAAGAGATCTGACAAAATCTACCTCATCCTAAGTTACGCAGCATGGAAATTAACGGCTCGCTAATCAACCAGGTACCTCAATACGTTATGAGACTTCAAAGCGGGATTTTTTTCCAGGTGATGTTTCAGTTGGTTCAATCCGGGATTAGACCAGCTTCCTGGATAGAGAGAGTGGACTAATCTGGAGTGATATATTTCTTCATTGTATCTCACTAATACTGGATAGTCATTCTAAATAAAGGATAGGTTTATGGGACAGGATGTTATCCACACAGTTACACTATACAAGCCAGACATGTTGGTGAGACTCCTGAATGGATTTAATGCCCAGTAACTGGATACAGGCACCTCAAAGTACTGGAGCCAAACGATCGATCATGGAAGATGGGGTCTTTTTTTTAAAGTATGGTTACACAAAGGCGACCTTCAAACTGTATTCAGAAATTTGCTCTACAATGAGAATAAATCACCAAGTTATAAATGAGATCATGAAATGAGTTGTAAGAAGTTGTCCACACACACACACTCTCTCTCTCTCTCTCTCTCTCTGAGACAGACAGACAGACAGCCCGGCGGACAGACAGACAGACAGCGAGCTAACATACATCATTCTTTATAAAACTATCATACGTAATGATGTTGATAGAATGTCGACTAACAGACCTAACGGGTCTCAATCAGCTCTGTATGTGGATGATGTATATTAGAAATGGTATCATAGATACCAAATATAGTGAGTAATATTAAACCTGACATGTTTTAGGTCTCCAGGATAACAATGTCCAGAAGCAGTTTAAATGCACTCAATCCTGAGTTCCAACAAGACAAATACCCATTCTCTTCCGTATAATATGTGACCAAGTCTACTTGAAATGCTGGAGTCATCGCTTTAATGAAGCTTTCACTACTTGGCAACCAACATAACCCAAAACCTCACACACACAGACACACACACGGAGACACTGTTTTCAGTATTCTGACCAAAGGCCATAATATCTCCAGGTTCTACTAACACACTGACGGATTTGCGTACCTTTGAAGCCCTTTACAGCCTTCTTATGTTCAGTATAATTTGCACCAATGAAACAAAGCCAATAGGATGAAGCTATAGCATGTCTCTGACCTTGACAATGTGTAACATCTGACCTTTACCATCATCACCATCATCATCCTATGTTTCAATTAGTATCTACTTAAGTCGGATTAACAAGACCAAAGGATTGGGTTTAGCTAGGTATTAGTACAAGGTGGTCGGTATTAGTACAAGGTGGTCGGTATTAGTACAAGGTGGTCGGTATTAGTACAAGGTGGTCGGTTTATGGAGTGTCTAGCATAAATTCAATTATTATCATTCGTCTAAAATAAGACGACGACATTTAGGTCTAAACTGACCAATCAAGAGTCAACTAATCTCTGGCTTTTGTCACTCCTAGAAAACTAAATAAATAATATATTTTATTATGACACAACAGTTAACTTTAGTACTTTAGTACAAGTTACGGACATAAATGTCAGATTACTATTGTGACAATTATTCATCCAGTAACAATACCTGGTGTATGACAACAATGAAAATGAGTTACTGCAATTTTGAAATAGCAGGTGTGCTGCTGAGAGTAGTAGCGAGGGATGAGGGGGGGGAGATTGAAACAGGATTAATATATATATATATATATATATATATATATACACACACACACACACGGACAGAGAAAAAAGACTGTCATCACATAATGGAGTACACTAAATGTACATTAACGTGTTTCATTCCTGTACCAAAAAGATTCTAGAATGTTATCAAGATTTATTCACTTACTATTGCTACCACAAATGCCAAAGGGCAAAAGCAACGCTTCTTGGTCAGTATTATTATTAATAATTAATGCTAACTTATAGCCAGGAGAATTTATGCCATAAACATAAGAAAGCAAAGATGAAAAGTGTTATTAAAGTTATATATACACACACGCCATGGCCTTCATAAACATCACCATCTTCCCCCCCCCCATCCACCCGCCCTCCCGGGATGATATAGATCATGCTGGGGTTTTTTCTTCGTTTTTGGCCATTCATCACTTTTTTCAACATTTGGTGCATGATCACTTCTACTCACCATGTCTTTAGTCTATAAGCGAAGTGAAGAAGCTTTATAACAGTGTCACTTAATGGCTTCATAATGTGCTGTACGTCCTAGCAATTAATACTAATAATTAGATTATATACTTCAGCACATTATGTCATGTTTCATTAAAAAAAAAACCTTCTTCACCTATTGTCATCAACATGTATAGCCAACAAGTAATACTTTATGTAAATTAATTAGTAAATCTTAAACGCAGAAATATTCCCACCAAACTCTTATTTTATATTTCTTATTGTTCTCATTACTGTTTACATTCTAATGCCAAGGTTTGGATTATATGGGATTATGTGATGGCATTATGTTCTGATATGGGATTATGTTCTGAGCCACATAACACCATCAAGAGGGATTTCGGTAGTAAAACCTATCCCAGTGTTACACGTATTCAGGTTAAACCAGCTGGATAGATACCTGAGTAACCTGTCGGTGAGCACGTCTGTTAATCACTAGACCAGTTCAGAATGTGCAGTTTTCATCAATACGTTAGCGATGTTGTACATCATCTCTACCAATACTAATACTACACACGATGGTATGGCTCTATACAACTATTGTCAGATTCGTTCGGCATGTAGTATATCTTAAATCAGGAGAGAAGATATAATACGGGAGCTCGGCCCACAGCCCATGATGTGTAAAAGTGAGGCAAGGCCATACAGGAACAATTCGGCTCCAATTAGCGAGAGTTCGCGTATTGTAAAACTAAGTTAGCCAGCTTGATCCATATGATTAGGAAGAACTTTGTCCATCTCCTCCCTGTTCCATTAATATATAATTGTAGACAGTCGTAATCCGGATAGAGATATCTTTAAAATGCCAGAAAAAACAATATCCAAAGATCAGATCTGGACAACAGAAACCAATATGAACAACAAGTTGTTACGAAGAGATTAAAACATGAAAGCTTCATTAGACAATAACCCTCCCCCCCCCCCCCGAGGACAACAGCTAATATAATGGACAGCTGGATCTGGAAATGACTTCAACTTCAAATAGAAAGCTATTTTTTTATCATGAATGTCCACGGAAGTCAGTTTTATTAAAATGTTTCAATGATTTATGTAGATCACGTTTGGCCAAAATAGAAGAAGAACCCCCCCCCCCCCATACAGTTTATCTGTGATCTGTTCTAATCCAGTGGCAGACAAAAACACCAAATTGTTTCATCAACCACACAACAACCCCCCCCCCCGGAAGTATTAGTCATAGAGTGGGCTAAGAAACGGAGACCAAAGTCCAATTGTTCCGGGCCTATTGCCTAACAATGGGTTATCTATCATCACCAATATTGATGAGATTAATCACAATAGGATATGATCAATAGCATCATTCCGGGAGCTAATTGAAGACATCAAAAGAAAACATTCAACACAACAAATGCACAAAATCTATTGGTCACCTGGTTTAAGTTGGTATATCATCGCATAATTATCAAGAAACTTCTTACACATTTAATCTTATCAAGATACATTTCACAGGAAGAAATTTATTACTTTGTGATTTTATATATAAAACGAGCCATCGGTTATTTAATTGTTGTGTTGCGTTTAACGTAAAATCATTATTATTTCTACCTATTTGTCAAATATATGACAACCAAACAGATGCCAGAAATGATGATGATGATGAAGCTGAATGTCAGTTGGAAAATCATCAATCTACTCTTGCTTACTCAAGAATGTCCTATACTCTAATTGGTCCCGAATGACCTTTTGTTACCATCAGTATCACACAGCAGTCAGATACCAGTGACTTAGAGCGCTCTTCACTTATCTGAAGACAAATGATGGATAAGTGAGTGTATGGTATCACGTTACTCATTCTGTCATTGACAAATCATACGCTGGAGACTCTGTTAGAAATAAGCTCATATTACAAAGCTGCATTAACCAGGGAATTAATGTCACTAAACGTTCTCTCAAACTATAACTCTAAACCAGGCCCCCCCCCCCTCTTCTACACCATGATGTCCTTTATGCAAACAGATAACTTCTAAATGTCACATACAGTATAAAAGTTTTTAAAGATCATGTATTTCATGAGCCAATCATGTTATATCTTAACACTATATTATCAGGTATTATATATTACCATACATCTTAACCTGATAACATTTAGTTATTCACCAGTATCTCTCTCTCTATCGTTTTATGGCTATACTCTAACAAAAATAAATGATGTGTATTTTCCAGGCGTAGTAAACTGGTTAGAAGGACTGTTCCACTTCCTGCTGTTTCCAAGCCGACGCCATCGTACACGATGCCTTCTACTTATTGGTTTGCTGATGTTTATGATCACGGTACTCAACAGAGGGCAACACCCTATGACCTTTAACCACAGCATCCACAGTCCAACTTCTCATAATTCCTGGTATAGATTCTTTACGGAGCTGTTTGGAGGTGGCAGCACTGACCACAAGCCTATACGCAGACAGCTAGTACAGGACTGGGTATTTGCACCAAACTGTGATGCCTTACTACGTGGCGACGAGGAAGAGATACACTTCACGAAGCGTATGCTTTATCGAGAGGTTCGAGATAAGGTTATGGACAACGAGTATTACGAAAATACCAGATCATGTGCTGAATTCCGAGCTGCCGAGGGTTACTCCCCTGTGCCCCTTTCTCCTGAAGAGGCCAACTTCCCCATCGCATACCTGATCCAGAGCTACAAGAATGCCGAACAGCTGCATCGTTTGCTGAAGTCAATCTACGCCCCCCAGAATCCATACTGCATCTGCAGTAACCACAAGGCAACGCCAGATTTTGACCGATCTGTTCGTTCAATTGCGAACTGTTTCCATAACGTCTACCATGTTTCCACGCTTCACTTCAACAGGACCAAAGGCCATAAACTAACTGAAATTGATGACATCAAATGTGCCCGCAAATGTATAAAGGTGCTACTAAATGCTGACTGGAAGTATCTTATCAAGATACATGGACAGGATTATCCATTGGTTACCACACAGTACATAGTGGCCAAACTGAGGAATCTGGAAAGACTCAGGATACCGTTCATATCAGATTATAGCCACATGCACAGGAAACAGTCCGTGAAGGTGATAACTTCTGAGGACACCAGCAACAGGTCGGACACTATTGACCTGACTCTGTGGACGGGTAGCCCATACTTCATAGCATCAAATGGGATAACACGCCGCGTGATGGACAACATACTCACGTACAAATTACTGCCATTAATAGAACACCATGAACATCCCGAGGCATACTATTGGGTTACACTCTTTCTATACACGATGAAAGATGCTGATCATGCTGCCATTGTAGCAGCGAATAGACACCGTATTGAGCTGCTGACGCAGAAGAACCTCCACACGAAGCAGTACTGTGCTGGCATCACGCAGCTCCTGGATACGTGTGTTCTTGGAGTGGAGGACCTCAGCAAGCTCTTTCATGCTCACCATCACCAGTTTTTTGCTCACGGCTTTGATCTAGATCACGATCACATTGCCTACAGTTGCCTTGAGCAGAGGATTTTGGATGCCATATTAGATTACGGTGGCAATCTGACGGAAACATTTAATGACGAAAGGCTGCATGCTCAACATCCAGAGATTGAGCTGACTTTTAAGGACAAGTCTTTCAACAAAACACAAAACAAACACACAAACACGGAAATGATGACGATACAAGAAAAGCCGAAGGACGTCAAGAAAACGATAAATGAAATGGAAACCGAGGAAGCCATGAAGAGAAAACATCTCAAACAAAGTCTAGATGATCAACAAACAAAAGGAAACGATGACGAAGATGATAAAAAGCCAACAGAGATGAAGGAAGACAAGAAAAGTATAAAATATGCGAAGGATCGTGATTATTATGACATAAAAACTAATATTTCTAATGAAGCTGATGAACAACTGGAGAGCAAACGCTTAGAGAAGAAAGTTCTACCATCTGACCAATCATCAGGTGAGAAAAATGACAGAAGTAACAGAGAAGTGATCAAAGATGACAGCGGAGTACGGATGGCGACTAACGTCTTGTTCCCAGTAACGGAAGGAGATGATCTGAATCAACAGAAACAATTAATGGACATACTTAAGTCTGGTAGTCACGTCAACAAACACAGACACGAGCCAGAAAAACTAGAACTTGACATGCTGGAACTTGATCACGGCGCTCCACTTTACTATCAAGTTGGCATTAAAGGGAAAAGCCACATCCAAGATGTGGATGAAGGGAAAAAAGAGGTATACGAAAGACCCGATGTACAGACTGTCTACAGCGAAGGCCACGATGTCAGGAGTACTGACACAGTGATACAGCTGGATAACAAACACGATGTTCGGACAGACGTCTTAAACGCTGATATAAACATCAAAGAAAAAAAATCAGTGAAAGATGACATGGCAATCCCAAGTGAAGGAGACAATATGCTTATTAATAAGGACATGAAAGCAGACATTAGATAGTACTGGGAGCAGATATCATAGTCAACACATGGCGAAGTATGGCTGATAATAACTTACTCAGACATAATAGAAGCGTACATACTAGAAAAAATACACATCTTCAGTAAACCATTTATAGATATTAGCCCATCTTATATTGTATGATTATCATATTTAGACTTTCTTTAAAATAAATGTCAAATTGCTAGTTTGATGAGAGACATGCTACTTAGTAACGGAATACTTTCATGGTTCATTCTGTATAAAAACTGTTAACTTCATTGTGCACCAATAATCACTACACTAAAAAAACATTATTGATTTATCAGAGGATATTATTGATTATCAATATAATGGCGCAGGTGTGATGAAAAGACCAGCTTGTGAAGGTTATTTATCTGATATATATGATCAAGTGACTTATTGATCAAATTAGTAATCAATAATCAAGAGATAATACACATATATATATATATACATACATACCAGATATGGGATCATTCCATTTTGTCAATTCCAATTCCACCCAATTCCATTTCCACCTCAAATTTATCAATTCCCAGACTCTTTTTTCCTAATACTTTTTACCATGAGTAGGTACTCTGAGAACCTACTGGAATACCTACTCTGAGTAGTTTATATTCCAAGTAGGATTGTTATGGAAGAAATATTTCTGAATTAAAAAATTAAATGGTAAATTGATTTGTGGATTTAATTGTTTTGCCTGTTCTAAAGATTGAATGGGAATAAATTCCTAAAGAGCAATATCTCTATATAGATTACAGGCATGCTATGTGGTGGTGTCACAGTGTTGTGGGTGGAGCCCATGGTATATATATATATATATATGACACAAAGCATATATATATATATATATATATATATATATATAAAACACAGAGTATTTATATATATATATATATATATATATACACACAGAGTGCTAGGAAGCTATGTATTTCTTTGATAATGAGTGATATCACATATTTCAATATCAGAATAAAGCTATAATTTAATTTAAAACAATGACTGGAGGTTTATCAGTGACAGCATAAAGGGTACATTCTGGAAGTAAATCTTTTAAGAAAAGAAACTGTTATTTTTAATGTGAATTAAAATAAACTGATATACAATGTCAAACCGAATTACACAATAACTAGGTTGATAATATATATTCCAGTAAATAAACCTGTAAATAACCATATTCATTTGTACAGATCTGCTATCCTGCTGTTCGTTCTTTTATCATATTCACATCATAATAGTTTGCCGAAACATGCAAGTTTTCAATTTATTTACAACAATCACACATATTTACCTTGTTACACGTTTCGGTCTTGATCTCCCGGAGAGCTCTCTCGGCAAACACACAACCACAGCCATACAGATAACAAAACCTGTAAAAATGTGTAAAACACAGATGTAACTTCTACAGCGTGAAAACCAGAAATCATGAAAATAATTCATGAACACATTATCATAATGTACTAAAACATTTCTCTACCAATAAAAAAGAAAATGAAAAATAGTTTCATCAAAACATCGCAGATTATAAAAGATGGGCAAATAAACAGATAACCACAGACTTTTCCACCACCAGGAGGAGATTTCTGTAAATAACCAGTTCAACTGTTGTTCAATGTAAAAAAACACATACATTTTACACAATTCTGGATAAATATTTACATCCTGTTCATTAGAACACAGCTCCACTAATATGAGCTTTTGGGCATATTGCCCATTTTAAAGGGGTAAATATATGTAAAACAAACACCTACATTTACAAAACTTCATGCCTTCAAGCTACAAATCTACTCATTGTTACATTCTGTCAATAAATGTTTATTTACAATAATAATACAATTACTGTAGATTTAATAAAGTGTAATTATCTTTACTAATATGGCCACTTAAAGGTGCTGTAATGTTACATAATAATGAAAAACATACATTTGAAACATTTAAATTCACAGATTATAACAATAATTTAGATAGAAATGTACATGTATTTATATACATTCAATTTCATAAATAAAGCAATTAGATGTATGTGATTCACTTAATATACAGTCTATATCATGCCTGAAATGACATTCAAACTGACTGTTAAAGCAACAGAGATTCTGTAAAGTGTGAAGAAACATAGAACAATTAAGAGATAACCAAAACCTATTTTATACGACATGTTCAAAGGTTGTAATACACATTTCATTCCTAATAAGATACCATACTGTCTATTGTGTCAAGCTACATTGGTGCCATTGTGTTATGTTATTGGTTTAAAAAATAATTGTCCTGGTTTGATTTTAACGGGTGCATGCCAGCTATGATTCTCTGATGCAATTATGTGTCTTAGCTATTATTTAGAACAACACCAATCCATTGCATCCATCTTGCTCGTGTTCTGATAATATTATCAATCGCGGGGGGCCAGTAGGAAGGTAGCACATTGCTATACTGGTCCCACATTTTCCACATTGTATGTATGTTATATTAATATATTTTAACTTTCAAATTTCATTATTATTGTCATGATTGGAAATTGTGAATAAAATTACTCATTCTCAGGGTTAACCCATACAGTTGTGACAACATAGCCTAGTCTATAAACAATATTCAATACAGACCTTTCTCTTCTTAACTAATTACAAGTGATCTCTCCACAGTCTCCAACCCTCATATTTTATTCATAATGGTGGTCTGGTTTGTTGTGATACATCATTTTGTACTTAAACTGTTCCAAATTAACTTGGAGACTGATGCAGCACCAAATTATCCACAGTTGAGTATTACTTTGTGTCATTACTTAAATGTACTGTATAAAGATTCTAATAATTTCTAGTAGACCATCTATAGAAAAGAGGAATGGAACAGATATTACTCTACCATTTTGAGGTATTCTACCGATGAGCTCAATATTCATCTCAACACACTCTAATTTACACATACCCAATCCTCAGATCATCTTCTATCCAATATTGCGCCTTTCATGCCTGATGTTTCCAGTTTACTCACAAGTTTCTGACGTGGAATCAAATCAAAAGCCTTAATATAATCAAATTGGGACATCTAAGTAGTTTATTAATATCCAGGAGTTTCACGGCAGCATTTCTCATCTTTTCCTAATGGATACCGTATTCTTCCATGTATACAGCACACTTCTTTTCTTGTTTGTTTTCGGGATGTGCAGTATGCACCATAACTAAATGTGTCCAGTTTTTTAAAGAAAATTAAAATAGACAGAACTCTGCCAGGGGTACGGTTGCCATGTGCTTCCGCATAGGCAATGATATGTAGCTTTTCTTTTGCAGTGTACAAGCTACGAACTTTACCCAGGAAATCGTCAATGACTGGCTAGGATTTGCATTGCTATCTATAATATTGTAAACTTAATTGAATTGTGTTCACTGTTATTATAATAAATCACCTAATTTCCTTGTTTGTGTAATTATTATCTTTTATCACCCTCAATTACCAAATGATCAAAAGGATCATTATACAAGGTGTGAACATAAATCACTATTGTAAACATTTGACTTATATATGCCGCATATTTCATTGATAAACAATACAATCAAAATTAACTGCTCACAACTGAGACAAGTTTGTTTAATAATTATTGCATTGAAGAAATTATAAATGAAAATCAAAGGTTTTGGCGAAGAGCTCTTGATCTTTTTCAGGTGTTATTCCCAGTTTCTCCCGCTTCCTATGCAACAAAACAAGGTTTTTCCAGACAGTTTTCTGGTCAATAAGGGGTGTGCATTATACACGAATGCACGGTATACGCAGAAGAATATGGTATGTTGACATGGCATTTCTGGTTAGGCTCTGGCCACCTGACCCAATTATAATTTCAAACAGAACTGTATCAAAACATTCCAGTGCTGAGTGCAAAGTATGACTTCCACCTAATTGGTTAAAGACATCCACTTTGAGTATCCATTAATCATCAGTTAAAGCCAATGCCATGGCGCATTTTACATAAGTGTTATAGATCTTATGTATCTCATTGTCTTAGAATAACAATTAGCATAAACCTTTGATATTTATGACATATTATCACAGTTTATGAAAATTATTTAATTATGGACGACATCTGAGATTTCACAGAAAAATACCAAGAAGGATTAATCCCACATATAAACAAACACAGGATTAGATTTGTAGCATGATTTTAATGTACTCATGCATCTTAATATACGTCAAGAGACAGATTGAGATGTCTAATGTCCATATCTGTAAGACCTTTGTGTCGTGCTTGTCAGCAAATTTGGGCTTATAAAAATAGAATGAATAGTTTAAAGAATTTGACTGGACTAGATAGGCAAAGTCCAGAATGATTACATCCTTCGTGACAATAACAGTTTTCAGCATTAAAATATATTTGTATACTTTTTCTGTCAAAACAAAATGTTGGTATTCAAAACCCAAATAGTAAAAACAGAAGTGGCAAAGATGCTGTATTGTAATAGTAAGCCAAATATTTATTAATTATGCTATAAACACGATTAATACTAAAATTTAATTACCTGTATTTGCCATTCATTTCCAGTCCACTAACAGGACAGATATAAGGGGCCATATTGGTATCAATATAAACTCCACCCTTCTCTCCATCTGTGGCCTTATAGGCTGGATTTATAGTTAGTTCCAAAGTCTTCACATCCTGTAAATAATGATATCAATTTATGGGTTAACAAGGTCACGGTATAAACCACTGTATCAGTTATATTATAACAAACATCATAAATAGGATGCAATCTACATATAAAAACAGCTCCCTTAATTAAAAAACACATCACAGCTTTCTTTTATTTAAATAAAATATTATTAATTGTTTTTATATAACAGCTTACACTTTATTAAAACAACATTGCTAATCACTATGTGAAATCTTAGAAGGCATATACAATATATTATAGCTTTGCATGTCCTGTTGACACAATAAACATTTAGTTTTATCACCTTCAGTGAAATGATAACCATATGTGTGTGTGTGTGTATATATATATATATATATATATATATATATATATATATATATATATATATATATATATATATATATATATATATACATATACACACACATACACACATATAAATGTAGTCATACAAAAAGTCAAGAGTATAAAGCATTCAAGCATCAACAAGAAATAAATATATTTGATATAATTAAGTAATCATTGAACAATCAATAAATTAAAACTTTTAATATATAGATTAATTACCTTAAGCCCTCTGATGTGATCAAAGCCTGACAATACTTGGAACTTGGATTTATCCAAAAGGAACTCTAAGATGGATTCCTTACTATAAAGTCTAAAAATAGTGATTCAATAAAAGTCTGTTACCAGAACAGCAATCAGTAATTCTCACTCTATTCACAACATTTGACTCAAACTTTAATATTCCCAAGGTGTTAATAATAAAAATAATTACCAGTTCTATCATACTGTTCCATAGCAAAAGTATGCTATCCTGTTTACAATATATACTATAATAATTAAGAAATAATGATATAATAATATGATAAATCACCAGTGTACTTACCTTCCCAGCTGGCATGATACTATTGGTGGTTGCAAAGCTTCTTGTGTCAGGGCACAATGATTCCATTTAAATACTCTTTCCGAATCTCGATCTTTCTGAAATTGAAGTAGAAGAATATTTAACTATGCATAACATCAACTATATTTAAGACAATTTATCATTATTAATATGTAACTAAAACTAGAAAACAACGACATTTCATAACTAAATAGAATATTAAAAGGTTTGTTTCTATATTAATATGGCATCGAGTTTATCTGTATGTCCGTTTATCAAGAAAACATGTCGACTATTATTAATTATATAATGACAAATAAATATGATATCTTAAAGTTTCAGACAAAAACAATTTTTTTAAAGAATACCAAAAATATTATGCAGTAAGATATATTTCATTTCATATCCTATGATCGTGAGACATGTAACGGCTGTCGTGTAAATAATATCAAAGTTGGTTTTGGGGTAAACATATTACAACACTTTATTATTTTCGGGCATTGGCAAAGTATTTCTGATCTATAAATTGCAGCAAATGACCAACCATACTAGAATCTTTAATTTGTCATTACAGGAAATTGTCCTAAATATGAACACTGTGCTTTCCACATTCTCCTTTTTAACATATTAAATAATACTTATAATATATATATACTATCAAGATAACTGGCAAGCAATAAGCTGTAACATCCAATGAAAAATAATATATGAGAGTGGCAAGTGACTATATGAAGAGGTGTGATTACCCAAACAATTATATATTTAGCTGTGTATGTCCCTGTCTATGTGTACTAATCAAACTGTCAAATAAATGTAATATATAAATGTGCTTCACTTAAAACATCATCATTAAGTATGTACAAGAAACTATATTTTAACCCGACAACTGTTTTATAATTTCTGGGAGTTTATACCATGTTTCTGGTACTTGATAAATAAAGGGTATTGATAAAAATCCTATTCTTTTATATTGTAGTTTTATATGTGGCTGGTAAAAGTGTCTTGGTTCATGCAAGTGGATAGTACCATTTACAGTGACTATGCTGATTAGTAATTCGGGCAATGTGACATCAAAGGACGATTACATTAGTTTCGAAAGTTGAAATAATATCTCATATTTTAAAACTAAATGCATGCTTCATTTATTTTAGCTATATATATTCTCCTGTGATGTTAACAGAAACCAAGTCATTATAATATTAATCTAATTAAGTTATAAAAGCAGATGATCTTCAAACCAATAAACCTGTTCTGTATTCCAGGTCTCCTCATTCAGTGGTGGAGAAGCAAACCAGCCAATGAAAAGTGAGCTTAACTCAAGACAAAGAATTGCCAAATGACCTAATTTTGTAAATAAATAATACTATGTGACATTTATATAGTATTCTACCCAGCTAGATAGCTGCTCTAGGGCATTTTACAATATTACTATCCCTGACTCAAACCTGTTCCAATTCAGCACGCATCTGAACTACCAAGGGAACATACAATGTATACTGCCATTATAAGCGCAGTGTTACTCAAACACATAGCCATCACATTCGGTCAGGTTGTTCACTCAGCCAGAAATGAGAACCTGACCGAATGTGATGGCTATGTGTTACTCAAACACATGGCCATCACATTCGGTCAGGTTCTCATTTCTGGCTGAGTGAACTAGTTGTCACATGACAGCTCCAGAATCTTTGACCCAGTGATAAATATTAGACTATTACATGAATACATGATTTAAGAATTATCTTTAATGTTCACGGTACCCTTTACTACAGAATCTGATTACAGAAGATCCAAGGACTTTATTTCTACAATTGCCCCAATTATATCAAAATGTACTTGCTGGCAATGTACTGATATCAGCATGACGAAACTAATCGGGAATGACAGTTTATTGTTAATAGACTGATCCAGGTGAAATGCACTGCATCGATTACCAACTGCGGTCTCGGGTTAGAAACAGCTATGGTGCCCACTGTTAATAGGGGATGGCAACTTTTAACTAACAGTAACTACTGGAATCTTTCACCAAATTATTTCATATTACAAGGAGACTGAGACTCGTATACAATTGTTCCTTTCCAAAGGATTTAACACATTATTTATCAGGATATAACCCAGTGATTGAGTGGACCGATCTTTCCAGATGACGATTGGTGTTTTACGGCCACTTTTGTGCACATGGTAGGCTAAATGGGCCATCAAAGGTAATGAAGCTAATTCAAGGACGAAACAACCTTCAGATATGACCACGCTGAGATGCGAACACAGGTGGTTGTGATCTGTGGTCCAACATGCTACTGCTAGACCACGGAGGCGCCCCTCTTTCCAGATGAATGACACAGCTAAGCCTTCATTATTCATGTCGACTCATAGGGGATTTTTACCATAGGTTTCAAAGGATTAAATAAATGATTTAAAAAAAAACTTTTAGCTTAAAGTTAATTTGTTTATGATGAAGATTTTTAAATATTTGATGTAGATGTTTTGGAAATATTATTATTTTTATTTGTATCTGGTAACCAATCACATATGTATCATATATTAACACCCTTGGCATTTACATGTAGTAAATATTGCACGAATGGCTGATTCAGTCAGATACTGTTGCAGGTGCCAGTGTCTTGGCTCAAGTCATATGGTAACTAGTGTTTAGTTTAATGTTGTAGCCCCCACTTTGTGGAATAGGTTGCAGGCAGATATTAGAAATGCGTTGTCCCTTGAAAATTTTAATCTGTTCTAAAAACACACCTATTCAAGGTCAATTTCACAGAAAAATAATAATTATCTTTTAAATCACTTACAGGTTTTTACAGACATATTATCTGTACAGTGCCTTTGAATGGCTCCTGGTAGTAAAGCAACTTTATTAAATGTACAATATTAGTATTATTAGAAAATAAAACAGTTTACTTTAAAGATATCATGCAAAAAGTACCAATGTTACAGTAATAGGGATCACCCATCTTAAATGAAACTGATAGAGTAGATATCAAGAAATTCTTTGAGCTAATTTCTGGATCAACCACTCCAGGACACAGCCAGAAGCTGGTAAAAAATAATGCTAGACTGGGCATGCAACAGACAGTTTTAGGGTGACAAGACTGGAACTCACTCCCTGCTAAAGTGATCAAAAGTTGCCTGTGAGAAGTTGTTTCCTTGCCAACTAAAAGTAGTTTTGTCCCCAACCAAAAGTTGTAACAGTGATAATTCATAGATATATAACTATCAATTAACAGAAATGAGACAGGAACGCACAACTGAATAAAATGGTTTAATAAAGGAAGTATGGGTAAAAATTGCATAGACTAGTTACAGACAACATATAATAAATTGATACAAATAAGAAAAACACACATTAACTGATTAAGCTAAATGAAATGCTTTAAAAGAAAAAAGCACAAGTAAAATATATTATATTCAAAAGTTTTTATTCATTCACAGATACAGAAGGATGCACACCATTTCAACAACTCCTTAGCCAAGACATCCCCTTGCCATCAACTCGGACCATGATTTAGTGATAACTCTCTGTGATTTGTTTAATTTTGGGTGACAATATGATATTGCAAGGCCACAGAATTGGAAATGAACTGTACTTGTGTACTATAAAAAATGTATATGTGTGTAGACAGTCTATGTGTTCTAATGCAGGGTTGGACAATAAAATTTTCAAAAATTGTTGTTATGTTAAAGATTCTGAGCAACAAATATAATTAAAAAATACATAAAAGGGGGAGGGAGAAATCCAACTATGATTTGAAGAAATAATGACTATAATAATGTGCGAAAGATTTTTGCAAATTAATACCTTTTAAACAGATTCTTGTATGTAATGTCACCTTATAAAAAGGGATTTTTGAATTGACCATTAAAAGGCAATTTTAACCAGTACTGACCACTGGTCAATACTCTTATTGACCAGTCTTTTGCCAACCCTGTTCTAATGACTAGTCTAAGTAACAAAGTAGGGGAGGTTTGACAACCTTACACCAGGGCTGAAAATTAGCAGTAGCTATCTCGCCCCTGGCAACCATTTGTTGGCAAGGGCGACCATTTAATTCAAAATAAAAAACAATTAAAATTGACATACAATGAAAAAGAAATTCAGGTGTTGCGCTGTTATATATTTTATAAAGAAATTAACCACAATACAATATGTTTTGTGATTAGAATGGAGTTATATATACATATTATACGCATGTAAATCATATTATGGTGACATATAATATCCAATATAAAGGTGCATTGATGCAATTTAAATATTGGACATAATATATGGTCTCAATATATCATGCATCAATTGTTTGATGTACGTCTAACAAATTGAAATGCAAATAATCAAGAACACAATGCAACTTTATCCTAAAAAATTGCCTTTCAGTGTTATATCTTAGGCCAGCATACAACTTTTTTTAAACAGATATATAATTCTCTAGTACATCTTAAATGCATGAAATATAGTCAAATATAATTATGCATATATCATACATAAAATAGGATGGATGGACTAAACTAGGCATAGATTTTATCAGATTGTATAACAACCCAAACATGTTCATCTGACACTGGGAATTTACAAGATTTGGCACACGAGGACCTCTGGGTGTTTCCCATTGCGCAGCACAGATAGATTTGTATCAAGAACTAAAATTATACTATTAAATAGAAAACATTCTCAGCTTTATCACAGTGGTGGTTTCCCTTGTCTAGCTCAATTATTAATAAATGTATTAGATTTTAAAGTGTTCGCAGGCTAGGTTAGTTTCGTATTTTCATACCAGCATATTTAGAAAGAGTGGAATATTGGCAACAACATGACTAGCTTCGTTTGTTAATAGATATTGCCACAGCCGTGTGCAGAGGGTAAACAGATCCAATATTGCAGACCATTTTGTCAAAAAATCGTTTGCGCTTTGTTTCTGACTTCTCGTCATTTAACAATTATATCCCCGATTTTAAAACAAATTAGATTAGGGGATAGAGCTAAATGCATTCTGTTTAATTTACAGTTATTACTTGAAGTATTAAGCCTATTTAAGGCAACCACAAGCAAAACAACTTTCATTTCATGAGTCATTTTTGGTTACGCCTATTTAAAAGCACTTGTCAAGTAATATTCACCAAGTAACGATGCCTCTACCACTAGAGGCACTACCAGAAAACCAGTGGCAATTCCTTGCTAAAAGAAAAGGGTAGTTTCGTCGCCTACTCACTAGCTCAGCTACTGTAAGTTGTTTTCGTCGTCATCAGTAATTATTCTAGAGACAAGACTTAGTCACAGTTACTGAAGTTAGTGAGTTAGTCACAGTTAATTAGTGTTACCTTCAACGTTCAATACTTCAGGCTTATCATTATCAATCTAGTCGTTTGGAACTTAAACTTGGCTAAGCCTAAGTAAACTAAAGACGGAGAGTAGATCTAGATTCTAGTCTAAACATCAACTGATCAAGCTGCGAGTCGGTGTGATTGTGAACTGAGTGAAGCCTGAAGGGTAAACCATCAAGAAACAACTATTAACACATCACTGTTAACTGTACCTGTTCTGGTTTCTTCTTTAGTTTCACTAACTCATCACGAGTTGGGATGGTTCCTCCATCGCAACCCATTATAAATTTTAATCAGATTTTAACAACTAGAGAAATATAAACTACGGTCTGTTTATCCTGAACAGGAAATCTAAAATAAGCCATAGTTTGAAGAGTTCAAAAACACCAACCTTAAATATGGAATTAAATAGCGGGACATAGTATTTATACTTAAAACAATAGGGTTTATTATTTTTCAACCAAAACAGTATATTTACCGTGGTACAAACATTAAAATGGTTATGTTAAAATATGATATGTTAAAGAAATCCTGATATTTGTGTACTCCTAATTAGTTCATTACAGTACTTGAAATATAAGTGATTATCAAGTATATTAATTAATAGTATAGAAGATAGATAGATATTTATGTATATTATTAATTATAATATATACTATGATAGTAAAACAGTGTAATTTATATATTGATTTTAACAATTTGGATACTTTATTTTATGGTACCCATTTCGAACAAATAACCTCTCAATTTCAAAAGAAAACAGATTTCATGGTGTGTAATGGTGTTTGTAGACGATCGAGTCTCTTTCTTGGAAATACAAAAATATCATTTGACTCATGTGAAAAATAAGTTTTTTGGGCTTTATATTACATAAAGCATATAATAATTTGTTATCAAAATATACTATGAAATCTCTATACCTGTTACACTACAATATATATATATATATATATATATATATATATATATATATATATATATATATATATATATATATATATATATATATCAGATTTCTAGTTTTGGGAAACAGCGGGTTATAACAATCAAATACGGATCCTTGATTCAAAAGTACGAAATCTTCAAATTAAGTGACATTTATCATTTATATTTAAGTATGTTAAAATTTGTTCATGATTGTTTAAAAAAAAACTTCATAAAGGAAGGAACGGCCAAGTATATAGACATAAACAGAGAGAATCGAAGAGGTACAAGACATCAGGTAGCCGCTTAGATCACATCAGGAGCTACGAATGAGAAACTGGTGAGAAATTTATGTAGAGATTTTGAACACAATCTGGCATTAAACCTGAAACATAACCCGATTGCGTTTTGGAGATAATGCAAGTCAAAGCTGAAATCTAGAAGCAGATCGATTGAGTGATCTTAAGACAGAGGGAAGTAACCTCGCAAGTGATGATAGTGGAAAAGTAAATCTCCTAGACCACTATTTTGCAAGTGTATTCGCCTCGGAAGATATAACTGAGAAAACTGAAAACAAAGAAATCGGCAGGTCCTGATGGGCTCCATCCTGGAGTGTTGACCGAGTTGTCCCAGTCCATAAAGTTTCCGCTCAGCATTTTATTCCACAAATGGTATGATGAAGGTTGCTTACCGGAAGCATGGAAAAAGCTCACGTGACTCCGAATCCAAAAGAAAGGATCAAAGGTAACTCCAGGTAATTATAGACCTATAAGTCTTACATCAGTAATAGGAAAGGTGATGGAATCCATAGCCATGGACAGTTTGGAGGAGTAAATGATGTCACACAATCTTTTTTGTGATGTACAACATGGGTTTGTTCCCGGCCATTCGTGTATGACACAACTACTGGTCACACTGGAGCTCAGTGAGCTCCGGTGGTCTAGTGGTTAAGCACCCGGCACTTGGTGCCAACGGTCGCAGGTTCGAACCCCGTAAGAGGTCGAAACTTTTCCAGAGATTAATTTCTCAGCTCACAACATCGTGGGTGGCTGACCACGTTAAATTACGCTGCCGTCTCCATTGAATTATTTAAAATAGAGGGGGACGTTAAAACCCCCCTGAGGACGTAAAACACTCTGGCAGTGACCACCCTCAGGGTATTTCGGCCCATCTTTCCGTACTGGTCCCCTGTGAGTGGTGGGGGAGGAGTTTCTCAACCACTCCAACATAGAGACTGTGCTGATTAAGCGACAGCCTGCGGATTATCCCCGAACAACAAAACCAACTGGAGCTATGGTGCGAAATATTAGACAGTAGTGCTTCAGATAGTGGACCTAGATTTCCAAAAAAGCATTTGACAACGTCCCCCATCAGATACTGATCAGGAAACTGAAAGCTTACGGCTTTACCGGAAAGTAACTCGACTGGATACACGATTTCTTGTCAGCCCGGAAGCAGCGAGTTGCGGTTAATAGTAATCTGGCATCGTGGGCGAGTATACTCAGTGGAATATCGCATGGTAGTGTCCTGGGACCAATCCTCTTTGTCATCTTCATCATTGACTTCCCGCATCTGGTGAGAAGTTCGATACAAATATTTGCTGATAATGCCAAACTATTTCGAGCCTCGGAGGACAAGGCTAGCCTACAACAGGACTTGGACAATCTGATGGAATGGTCCCAGAAGTGACAATTAGGTTTTAATGAGTCAAAGTGTAAGGTTATTTACCTAGGCAGCGAAAATGAAAGACTGACGTACCAGATGGGTGCAACAATGTCAACAGTACATCTTGCACGCTTGGACTGCTGAGGGCCACTTTCACGTGTCTTGATGAAGTGACAGTCGCTCTCGCATCTGGATTATGGCAATTCCATCTGGCACTGTAGATTCCGACGGGATAAAAAGATGTCGAAAAAGTCCAAAGACGAGCCACGTACCAAGCTGATTCCAAGCTGAAAAGTCTCCCGTATGTAGACCAGCTAAGAGTATTATCACTACCGTCTTTGGTGTATCGCTGGAGAAGAGGGGACATGTTGCGGGTATAACAGTGAATGGCATCGATAGAGTCAATCCTAGTACTTTCTTCACGAGTTCAGCACTATAGAGGCTGCGACCAGAAGTTTATGAAGAAGCGCGTCACAAGGCTAGGTGTTGCGACCAAAATAGCCGTAATAATCTGTAACTTAGCTCATGGTGTGAATCTTTGGAATGTTTAGTATGGCTAAGTCATGGGCGTTTGACACGATCTTCAGTAATCGTAATCGCAATTTCCAGATGCAATGTAATCGTAATCGATTACATTGTAACTGTAATCGTAATCAGCGATTACTTTAACGATTCCACAAGGTGTTTATTTACCATCTTATATCATGCCCATATATATGGTTTGGGATGTAAGGTAAAAGATAACAATAGAACTGATTAACCTTGTCTTGTTGAAGTTTGGGGTAGGAACCCCTGGCTGTCGCCTATTGGGCACAGCCACCTGGTGTTGGCTACTGTTGTTGTGACAATGGGCGAACTGGGAGTTGTTTACCTCAGTTTAGTATAGAAGTCAATTTCGGAGGAGAAAAAACCTTACCAGTTGCCTGGTTGGACTAAAACTTCCTCCTACTATAATGTCGCGGCCGGGAACCTCCGGCCTCCCGAACAGCACGGATTATGGGTACGGGGGCCCAAGCTCTTATCCACTAGTCCATAGGGGCGGTCTGATCTGTCCTTGGTATGTGTAGGGATCTTTCTGGAGAAGTGGAGTTATGATGTCTGGTAGAAATGTTGATTTCCTTATGAGCAATGCTGCTAGGTGGCGGTCTGGAAGTTTGTGGTCTTCCGGGCGGAGATGACCTTTAAGTGATCTTCGGAGCTTGGTGAAGCTGGGCGTTCAGCAGATAATGTACCGGATCGTACATGTTGACAGTGCTGGCATAGTGTTTGGGGTGACGGACCGGTGAAGTTTCTTGTATGCAAACATGATCTTGGCTGGGTATCGACCAATCTGTTGTTAAGGATATTATGGCCAACTACAGTGGTCTTCTGGTACTAATCCTTTGATACCGATGTGTAGTCTGTGTAGATCGATTCCAGTCGATTGGAGAGTGAATCTGTCAACAAGATAGTTGAATGTGCCTAGGGTATGTTCGGCATATTCGATGGCATCTAGACTCGCTGATTCTTCAGTTCTCGGCTCGGTCGTTGCCCTCAAGTTTAATGTGGCTAGGAATCGAGTGGAGTATTACTTGGATTCCCCGCTGCTTGAGGGCTGATGCCAAGTGGTGTATATTTCTGTGATGATTTCCGGGTAGGTGTGGAAATTGGCTGTGGTGATAATGGTTAGTGCTCCCATAGAGTCCGAGTGGATGATGACTCTTTCGTGGATAGTCCGTCTCGATATCCATATTAGTGCTGCTTTGATTGCGTGCAGCTCGGCTAAGGTAATCGGGGTGTGGTTTGGGATTCTGCCTCTTAGCTCTTCGTCTTTTTCTTTGATAAAGCAGGCCCAGCTGTAGTTCAGTTATCTTGGGAACTGGCGTAGGGTGTAGATGTTGATGGTTGATGTTCGGCTTTCATTCAAATAGGGGGCAATTCTCTTTGTTGCTTCTATTGCTGCGCCTTCTGGATCAACTTTCTTCTTGATGGGGTTCTGTATGATTACCTGTATGGGTGGTTCTAACCATGGAGCACGTTCCTTGGACGTTGGGGAGATGACTGGAGGTATCCCGATTTCTTTCTGAAGCCAGGCAGCCTTGATTGACCATGATGTCATTGAAGACTCTGGGGTCTTTTTGTGTTTCTTCTTGGACACGCTGTATCTGTCGGTATGAAAGGGGGTAGCAGTTCTCAGGAGATATGTGGCCGTCTCCTTCTTTATTAAGAGTCGGAGGGGCAGAATTCCGGATTCTATATATAACATGATGGAGTTGGTTTCGTTGGGTAGCCCCAATATGTAGCGAAGTGGTACTCTTTGTGTTCTTTCCAAGTTGTGTAAGGCTGTGTTGCAGGCCAGTAGAAGGACGGGCGCAGCGTATAGTATAACTGACTGTAGGACTTATACAGGGTTATAAGCATCTTGGTGTTGACACGAAATCTTCAGATTGGTGATGGCCTTGATCATGTTGAATCTGGAATTTACCTTGCGTTTTGTGACTGCTACGAGTTGAATGAAGCTGAGTCTTCTGTCTATGGTTACCCCGAGATATCTATAGTCGTTGACCATTTCTAGGTGTTGTAGACCGAGAATAAATTTAGGCTGTCTAGTTGTGTTGAAAGCCATGGTCTTGGTCTTAGCTGGAGAGAAGTATAAGCCCAAGTTATTAGCTGCTTTGTCTACTGCGTTTAGGGCTTTTTGCAGGTTCTCTGCTGATTTACTTCCGTGTGAGATAAGAACAAGGTCGTCAGCATAGGCAAGGATGTCTACGGATCTTGGTAGACAGTCAGGAGTTGGGCGACGAGAGCATTGAAGATGGTGGGGGATATTGTTGACCCCTGAGGACAGCCAGTTGTGAGATCGTGGGGGTCGGAGATGGTTCCCTGTATCTTAACTTTTAGCTTTCTGTTTGTTAGAAAGTTCTCTATCCATGTGATAATCCTCCCAGATATGCCCAAGGAGATGAGGGAGTCCAGCATGGATAGATGATCAACGCGTTCGAATGCCTTGTCCAGGTCCATGAAGGCGACGAACACTGCCTTTTCTTCTTTTGGGGCCTTTTCTGGCTGTGATCTTCGTTGCTAAATGAACGATGGCATCTATAGTTGCTCTGTCTTTGACGAAACCGAAGATATTTTTCGTCTTCGGGAGTTTCCACTGGAGTCTTGCTAGGATCATTCTCTCCATGATCTTTGAGAGGGTGGAGAGGGTGGACAATAGAGAGATGGGGCGATGGCCTTTTCCTCCTGGTTTGGCGATCGGGATGACTATTGCCATCTTCCATTGTTCAGGTAGTTTCCCTTCGATCCAGGATTGGTTGAACAGGTTGAGAATTCGATTCTTGAAGAGACGTGGGGCTTTGGCGTAGAAAGTGTAGCTAAAGCCATCCTCTCCAGGTGCTGTTGTTCTGTGTCTTCGCAGTACATTATCGAGTTCGTGGAAAGTAAACAGCCTGTCTGTGTCTGGAGTTTTCTCTTTTGCTGCTGCTAACTTCGCTTGTCTTAGTGGCAATTGTTCTTTGAGGGCCGTGATGATGCTTTTGGGTAGAGTGGTCTGGTCTGCTCTAGTTGTGAAATGGTCAGCGAGTCTGTTGGCTTCAACTTTTTGGTTTACAGTTGTAGCTGTAGGGGCGTGCCCTTTTATCTTTTTGATCTGTCGCCAGATTTGTGTTGTGCTCATTTCAGCAAGCTGGTTGCACCATTTGTCCCACTGTTGTTTCTTCAGGTCGAAGAGCTGCCGTTTGGTTGCTTGTTGGCAGAGACGAAGTTTTTCTCTGTTTCGTTCGGTTGGGTTGGCCTTGAAGATTTTGGTGAGCTGGCTTACTTGTTTCGTCCATTTTTTGGCTTCAGGAGGAAGGAAGGAACGAGTAGACTGGGTGGCCTTTGCTCTTGAGATGGGTATTGCTTCCGTAGCTGCAGAGTATACGTCGTGTAGTAGTGATTGAAGGCGCCTGTCGAGGTATCCGGGTCTGGGCAGTTTCTTAATTTCTTCGCAAAGAGATCCCAATCTGCTTTTTCTGTGATCCATCTGGGTGGTATATGGATTCCTGGAGCCTTATGAAATACACTGGCAATATCAATGCTGTTCGCTATGTGGTCTGAGGTGAGGCTTTCATTTTGGTGCCAGTGTGTAGCTGAGAATAGCTGCGGGGACACGATGACTAGATCCAGTGTGGAGCCGTAAACCGTTGTTGGAACTTTGGGATCATTGATTATGATGCTCTCGGATCTATTTAATTGGTCTAGTAGATGTTGGCCTGGTCTGATTAACCCATTGACTGCTGTCATATTTATACACATGATGATTTGTCAGTTTATTTGTTCTATAAACATGAAAAGAAAATGTGTTGAAACACTGCTTCAGATGTTGCTGTTATTATAAGTTCTATAAACAGACATTTCAGATTAACTCATTGTTTTCACACGGTTAAGCCAAAGTTACTTGCACAACCAGCAATCGTGCATGGCTTCTTTCTGACACCGTCGTTTTAACTCCAGCTGCAAACGATCCTGATTGGCCAGCAGTCGAATGGCAAGCAACCAATTAAATTAACGCATGCTATATCTTGGCCACCGAGAGGCTGTGCTGATCTAGCGACAACCTGGGGATTATCCCCCAAAACACAAGCAAGCAAGACCATCGATCGACATACAGGGTGACAAACGTCGGCATTAGACAGAGTTCAAAGGTCGAAGTACGCAGTTGGGAGGTGACCGAGTTTTAGAAGATAAATATAAGTTACAGAGGAGGTTAGTTTGGGGGTTTGACAATATTCTAATTATTCTATTTATTATATATCTAGACTTTACCTAGCTATAGTCACGTCACACATGATGAATTTCCTTACTAAATATAAATTCAAACAATTCCATTGATATTGTTTGCACTAATGTCAGCTTGAACTAATCTGAGTTATCTCTATAAATACCCGTACATTCATGGCAAATGCATTACTTGCTCCTATGCTCTATGGTGAATATTGATATCAGAAATATTAAAAAAAATTAACGTCGTACAATAGCTTCAAAGTCTCTTGTACACCTTCATTTCAAGAACATACCAAAAAATGCGTCTAGTTCTTACAAAGCAACATGTAAACACTGTAGCAAATTTATATCGGTTATTATACATGTAACTAGGTAAATATTGGTGAAGAATCGCTTTCATCTTTGTGTTATATGCATTGTAATCATGATTGTAACCATGATTACTTTACAATGTAATCGTAATCGATTACAGTCAGAATGAATGTAATCGTAATCGTGGTATTCTCAAGTAATCGTAATCGATTAACTTTAGTCCTGTAATCGCTCCAACCCTGGATCTTATACACGGAATGCAAGACTGGATATTTGCGGAGTTTTGGGAATGTTTGGTAATGTGATAATTAGTTATTTGTCGCTGGCTGACTTCTGTATAAATACGGCCTGTGTTATAAAATTCTCGGAGATCGACTTACATGAGATGTTGCGATTGAGTTCTGATGATCTTTAACCCTGAACGGTGGACACATTATCAAACACGAGTAACCTTAATCCTAGGTTTCCGTCGGTTTGTCTTCAGTCAGAGAGTGGTAATTGACTGGAATTCGCTCCCCATCGAAGTTATCCGTAGCCTGTCTTTGAACACATTTAAGTTTTGGCTTAAGGGCAGATACAACCTACCATGATCATCAAGAAATTTTGACCATGTATTACAATTAAGACCGGAATAAGTTAACAGGCGTAGTTTATTTTTTTAGTTGACAGATTTATATCTATTTATGATTAGTTAGGGGTCAATGAGATGATAATGATTGATGTTTTACTGCCAGTTTTGTGCACATGGTTGGCTAAATGGGCCGTGGAGTCAATGGGAAGACAGCTTCGGCTACAGTAGTCCCCAATTTTTATATATGTATTATACATTGTAAATATTTTCTTGTGTGTTATTCCAAATACCATAGCATATCTGAAGGTTGTTTCGTCTTTGACTTCGCCTCATTACCTTTGGAGGTCGCTCGGCCCATTTAGCCTACCTTGTGCACAAAAGTGGCCGTAAAACATCTCATCATCATCCAAATACCATAATTCTAACATGTTTATTGCTAGTATGGATGCTAAAAAATGATTTCATTCAATTTGGCATGATGACACGCTTTATCAATTATATTCTACATGATCAAATATATACTGGAGATTCATATATAATTGGTATTCCAAGCTTGACGCTGTGTTAAAATGGGATGGTCATACATATCATAACATTCGCTTTAATGTTAATAGAGGTGCTAGGCAAGGCATTATCTTATCGCCTGTTCAATATATTTATATATGATCTTATGAATGAGCTAAAATGTAGTTAATATGGCATTCGTTTGGGTGATTCGATCTACAAATGTTTTCGCTAGAAATAAAGTAAGAGTGGTTTTAAAACTTGCTTTAACAGCACCCCACAGCTTTAATCGAGAACCTTCGGAAAACTTCGGAATGTGACGTCATGTTTGACAAACAAAAACGTAAACATTCCACGTGGCCTTGTTTAACCTGTGTTACGTGTTCTATGTTTTAACGCTTAAAATGGTATATTGTGCAGCAAATAATTGTGCAAATGGATCTGCCAGTGAATGCAGTATGCATTAATTCTCCCAAAACAAAACTCATTTGTGCGATTCGCTGTGAAACATGAACAGATTGCAGTGGAAGCCAACGTACCACTTAGAGGATCGTCTGTTCATTATTTCGCCGTCTGTGGCACGATCAGATGGATACGGACTGAAGAGTGTCAGACTCACAAAAGATGCCATTCCAACCACATTCGACAAACTGGGTAATGCTAAGCCAAAACGAATCAGCTGTTTGATGGAGAGACTGAATAGAAAATGGGTATGTATGAGCGATAATAAGGTAAACTTGTGAGCAAATTATTGGACATTCGCCAGTTCACGCATTCGTAAAATTTCACTTATTCACAAACAGATTAAAATTTACTTAGGTCTACTCAAAGCTTCTTATGGCTGTGTATTGCATACACTACTAACCTGTTAAATTAGTCTAGTAGGTGTTCCACCGAGGGCGGCACATTCCTGTATAGGCCACATATGGGAGAGCCCCATGTATCCACCGGGCTCCTGTGTACGGACAAATATCACTTTATTTTAAATGACGTTATATGATAGGAGGAGGGAAATATTCGCATTCAGGCCCAGTGTCGTAATGTTGGATGTACCGCTGTGTATGTATGGAATTGTCTGTCCACAACACAGTTTTGAATATGAATTGATTTGATTAAACAAGTATTTCTGTACTACTGTACTGTACAGTGGTCACGTGGTACTTATATGTTAGGCACTAGGGATAAGCGAACACTATTTTATGACACAAATATATCATTACATCTCCCTTTTTAGTTATATCCTTATTGTTCTAATATTGAATATTACAATGTTCGTATCTTATTGTCAACTATATAATAATGTTGAACATTCCACACAACATTTTCTGCATTAGTTTCTACATTGTGATGTGTATTATATTATTAAGCATTAATATTTCACTATGACATTATACATACTGTTAATCGACTAATCATAAATATACATTATATATATCTTGTTCTATAAAGGGTGGACTACCTTTAACAGCTTCATTTGGTTCTAAAGGATTATTCTGTCCTTGTTATATATCTTATTGTTCACTCTTAGCATATTTCAATGTATCGTTCTGGTTTCTTAACAATTCGGCCACTTGATCTAATAGGCGTATTTAATGAACATACATCATCGGCAGCTGTTTGATCTTGTTGGTTAACATTAGATGTTGGCGCAGGTGTTTATTCGCTAGTCATATTCATTGTTCGCGTGTCTGCAATGTGAAGTAGATGTCTACGATTCATTCTGTAAATAACACCATCATCTGTTTGGACATTATAGGAGCGCTGACTGACCTCTTCTAAGACTGTTACTTTCTGTTTCCACGATCAGTTAGAATATAATCGGACAGGTGTATTGGTAGATAATGATTTTAGCAAACTGGTCGAAGTACCTTTGCATCTTCCATTTCCCTTCTTTCAGCTTTGCATTTTGGTGATGCTGAACATTTGGAAATGTAGTTCGCAGCTGACGACCGAAAAATAACTCTGCTGGCGATTTGTCACATTCTAGAGATGTAGCTCTGTAAGCTAGCAATGCTAAGTGAGGATCTTCGTTGTTTTTCCCGGCTTTTTTATTAGCCTTTTCGTAATTTGGACAGCCTTTTCAGCTCTGCTGTTACTCTGATCGTGCACTTGACTTGCCGTTTTTGACTGAAAGTTGTAGAACTTTGCGAATGACCGAAACTCTGCACCACTGAACTGCGGCGCATTATCTCAGAATACGCTCTTTCGTATCCCGAATCTTGCCATAATTGATTTCAAGGCATCAATCACGTGCTTTGATGTAGCACCACGGAGCTTGATACTTTCTGGAAAGTTGGATGTGTAGTCAACTACAATTAGGTAGTCTGTTCCATTAAGCGTAAATAAATGTGTTCCTATTTTCATCCGGGCGCCTCCGTGGTCTAGCGGTAGCGTGCTAGACCACAGATCACTACCACCCGTGTTCGAATCCCGGCGTGGGCATATCTGAAGGTTGTTTCATCTTTCACTTCGTGTCATTACCTTTGGAAGTCTCTCGGCCCATTTAGCCTACCTTGTGTACAAAAGTGGCGTAAAACATCAATCATCATCATCATCCTATTTTCATCCATGGTGTTGCAGGTACATCATGTTGATGCAATGGCTCTTTTCGTTGTTTGTATTGATACAATTGACATGTGTCACAGTTGCTGACTATTTTATGAATATCTTCATTCATCTTGGGCCAGTACAATGCCCGACGAGCTCTGGATCAGCATTTCGCAATTCCCATATGTCCCTCATGGATTATTTGTAGCATCCTTCCTCTCAACGACATTGGGACCACGACTCTGTTTGATTTGATGATAACTCCGTCAACTACTGAGAGCTCTTGCAGAAAGTTGTGATAAGGGCTTCAATGTGCTATTGAGCCATTAATTGTGTTTGTTTCTTCTGCAATTGTTTTCCATATGTCATCACTTACTGGCATCGATTTCTTGACTAAGTTGACGTGAATTGATATCTCTTGTTCTGTGTCACTTTTCGTCTTGGGTTGTTTGTCACGCGAGAGTGCATCTGCTAAAATCAGAGATTTGCCATGTGTGCATTGTAAATCCACATCATATCCCCGTATTCTTAGCATCAGTCTTGGTAGTTTGTGTGTCATCTCACTCAAACTCATTTTATTATTCCCAGTAGTGGTTTGTGATCCGTTTCTGCAGCTAATATTGGGTGTAACATTCACTAACAATGGTACCTGTTATGATCATGTCCAAAATAGGGTACAGAAATGTAGGAGGGCGTTCTATTCTCTCAGTAATATCGGTATGAATTATCCAGGTTTAAATAATAAGTCTGATTTGTATAGCTTAATTCGTTTATTTCAACACTCATAATACATAATTTTAAAACATACAGAATGTTGAAAAGGATGATGCTTGAAGCATTGCTTATGTAATGCACCCCCCCCCCCCCCCGCCCCCTAACATTAAAAACATTCATGACAATTTTGTAGATGTGGAAATCAATAGACATAATTATATCTATTATTATGAAACAACACAAAAAGCTCAATATGCCTACCAACACTTACTTATTGTATGCAATGTGTTAATTTAAGTTCACCAGATAAGTCGACGCTTAACTCAGCACAAGGTGGCATAATAAAGCAAATGTGTGGGCTAAGTATAGGCGTTCCCGACAAACAAATCTTTTACGTGCAATGAATTTGGATGATGTTAGTACTGTGGTAGGCAAATTATACAGTCAGTTTTTAAACGCGTGTGTTGTAAATCATCTACCTCTAAGAACTTATATTATCAGCTTTTATCAGAATATAAAGAAATTGGTATTATTATCCCGGGTACAATTGTTGATAGGGTTTTAAAAATTGGATTCTCTCCAATTGATGTTTTATTTTACAATGTATGTGTGTGATAGACATGATCATGTTTTAAACAATGTTATAGTCGGTTCCTTACTTATGCTGTTATTCAGGGAATATTTTTTTAAACCCTGGGGTTGCGAGTATATGTTAGTCAAGCTATTTACACATGCCTTTTAATATCGCTGTACATCACAAGTATACTATTATGTTATATAATAATAAGAGACTGTGTGCTGCAGTCGCGGTAGTAATTGTGACACCCCGCGTCTGCAATCAGTCCTTCACGTTGATCCTCAGCCAATGTGCCTTGTCGTGGTCACGTTGCCGTAAGCAATGGAGTTCTCTCGCTGTGGGTCCGGGTTCTGCCTGCTTGAGGTCGGCACGTGTTGTTCCCAACAGGTTTGTGCAGCACCTTACTAGTCGGGGTTTGTAGGGTTGTGAGCCAATAAAGGGTTGTGAGCCAATAAAGGCGAAGTCTAAGGCCATCTGAGCGGGCGGGTCAGGGTCCATGCGTAGGACATGGGCTACCATTGACCATCTCTGCTTTGCGACCTTTGAGGAGAGGGGTTCTTCATTACATAGCTTGTACAATGCCTGGTTGCTGATAAGGCTTTTTGGCCAGCGGTGACCTATGATGGTACGGAAGTGTATGCGGTGGCTTGCATCCAGCTTATTAAGCATGGCTTTCGGTACTGCCCAGCTGTTGCAGTTGTAGAGCATGCTTGATACGCAGTATGCATTGTAGAGATGGAGTCTTGTCTTCAGCGGGATCTTGGTTCGCCGACTCCAGAATTTCCGTAACAAATGGAATGTTACGTTGCCGTGTATGCAGCTGGCTGTGATATCTGTAGTGCTGCACAGTACAGTATCCTGCCTAGGGTCTTGTTCTTGATCCAGCTCTCATTGCCAAGGAGAACCTTGCCATGCGAATCTATTTCCGTGGCTTCTGCAAGGTATATATGACTAAACTCTGTCTTCGTCTCGTTCATGAACAGATTGTGGACTTTCAGTTTCTCTGCTGCTACTGGAGATGGTCCAGTTGTTTCTTTTCTTCGTCCAGGAAGTCAACATCGTCTGCATATTCCATTTCAGTGGCAGACCTAGTCTGAAGACTGGTTGGTTGGACCTGTCTCGGACGGATGACAGTACAGCAACGAGCTAGCAGGCGAAAAGGACTGGTGAGAGGCTGTCGCCCTGGGTGAGATCATATTGAGGTTTCGAATGAGTCCGACAGCTCGTTTTTCACGCGAACCCTTAGCTTCGTCCTTGCTAATAGTGCTCTTACTAGTCTTAGTTCATCATCGTTGCAGCCTGCTTGTAGTAGGACATCTAGGATGCGTTTCCGCTTGGTGGTATCGAAGGCTCGCGACATATCAATGCCCATCTTGTGGAAGTCCCATTTCCTTGTCATCACCACTGAGATAAGCATACGTTGTGCCCATACAATGTCTGCGCAGCTCTTGCCTCTTGAAACCTCTTTGGTAGGGTCCGGTGAAGCAGTCGATCTTGTCTCTGATGCGGCGTAGAGTGATGATGAACAGGATTTGTCTTATGCTGTTCAGCAGGACTATTGGCCGTAGGTTGACTGGTGGACCGGGGGAGGGGGGTTCTTTGGCTTGGGCAGGGTGATAGGTGTTCCTTCTCCTAGCGTCTCTACGGGCAGGTGGTGTTCGAACGATGAATTGATGATTTTGACCAGTGGGCGGGAGACAATATTTTGTGAGTGCTTGAAGAGTTCTCTGTTGATGTCGTCTGGACCTGCGGCATGGCCATTTTGGAGTGTGGTGATGGCGGTCTTAACTTCCTCCTCTGTTATAGGGGTCTGGAGGGGCCGTTGAATGCTCTCAAACAGCTGGAACCAGTTTTTGGTGGCTCTTGCCTTGCCTTTGTCCGTTCCCATAAGGTTGCCATCGGATGTCATGGACAATGATGGGCGGGGTGTGTTTCGTTGAGCGGAGCTGCACGGAACATCTTACGACAGTCATCGGTTGAGGTGATTTAGTCTGCCAGGGCGTCTGCCTCTTCCACAGCAACTTCTTTCAACCTTTTGGATATGAGACGCAAGATGTTGCGCTCTTTCCGATATGAGACGCAAGATGTTGCGCTCTTTCCGAAAGGTAATGCGGTCTTCACCTTTGCCATGTTGGTAGATCCTAAGCCTCAGTGTCTTTTGTTGTTCTGATAGCTGGGTGACTGTGGGATCTGTTGTATGCTGTTCCCTCTTTTGAGCTCTCCGACCGTCTTTGCTGCTGAAGTTTTCATATAATCATTTGGATCCTGGCTCAGGTGGTGTTTGGTCAGTGTGTTGTGCATGATATGGCTGTTGTACTGAAGGGTCTTTACAGAGCTTGTCAATGTCAGTGCGTGCCTGGCCTGCGCCTTTGGGGAAGTCTGTCCATCATGAGCCATGTGATAACGGGTCTGTGGTCCGAGTTCAAGTCAGTGCCTCCATAAGAGCGCGAGTCCTTGGGTATTGCAATAGCATTCTTCTGGCTTAGTAAATACTGCCTTGGTGACCTTGGAGTCTGTCGCTCGTTTGCTATCAGCGATATGGCCCGTCCGTGTTGTTCGGTGTCTACATGGGTGTTTGAAGGCTGTGTTGCTTACGAAGGGTCCGTTGGTTGATAGGAAGTCGAGCAGTGTATCATGCCGTATGAGCCCCAGCCTCATCGGGGTGAGCTTTCCCAGCTTGGAATTGAAATCACTATGAAATGAAGAGCTTCCATCTAGCAGGGATGCTCATCACGGAAGTAATTTATGCATAGAAGTTGTCAAAGAGGGTTGGGTTCTCTGTTGTGCGTTCGCTGGTGGGACCATAGGTATTGACCACATGGCATTTCAATTGTGGTCCGTTTCTTGTGGAGAGTGTGAAATCTAGTATGGAGACCCGATCACTTATTTGCTTGTATGAATTGGTGCGGTTGAGAAGTATTGGACTAATGACAACGCCTAGACCTCGATGTGAAACTTCTTTCTGTTCCACGAGTACTAGCTTGTGTCCCGACTGAAGTGTCTGTTCCCATTTATCTTTGGTTATTATATCCCATATGGCCGAGTATCTGTTGTAATGAACATTGTATTCTATGCTATATATCTGTTTTACATTACCGGTATATTATGTCCAATGTGCTATTGCTGTATATATTTTAATGTATTTACTATACTGCTATTTTTCTCCATTTATGGAGGCTGAAATAAATAAATAACATGTGTACATTATAAAATTGAAAATAATTACCTACTTATTTAATGTGTGTGTGCGCGCGCGCGTGCTTTAAAACATTTATTTTTACCAAATTATACATTTCATAATTATGACTATATGATGTAATATATTGTTGCTTGCTTTTATAACAATGAAAGTTTTACTAGTATAATTCAATATATATATATATATATATATATGTTACAGTTAATCTGTATAATCAGGTATAATATGTGTATTACCCGAAATTTTCACCTAACATGTATTAAATCTGTTAACAATAGATGTATTATCTGAATATTTCAGGCAATATACATATCAGACATGGGGTCAATTCCATTTTGTCAATTCCAAATAAAATTTATCAATTCCAAATTTTCCGATTCCAATTTTTACCAACTGTTTTTACTATGAGTAGGTACTCAGCATTGTCATGGAATAACTATTTCTGAAGAAAAAAATGAACTGGTAAATTAATTTGTGGATTTAATATTTTTGTAGGAAACTTCAATTCCAATTCAAAATTTATCAATTCCAATTCCATTTTTTTTAAATAATTCCATCAATTCCAATTCTAGAATTGACCCCATGTCTGATACATATTACCTGAATATACAGATTAACTGTAACATATATATATATAACTGTAACATATATATATATATATGCAAACCAACAAATCACATAAGCAGTAATTCATTATTAGTAAGAACAACGAATTAGCACATGTATATAAACTTGTGTTTCCCAGAATACAACTTATTTACTCTAAACATTACTCCAATTATTCTGGATTGCTTAGTCTTCACAGGTTGTATATGGTGCTTTCACGCAGTTAATTACGTAGTTTATTATTATTACACAAAGACTGTTTTATATTAATTGCTATTTTGTAATATTTTTCCACACAATAATTCATTATCTAATATGTTTTGTTGTTATGTTTTCTAAAAAAATGTAACTATAAACTTCAAAAATAGTTTTTGTTTACATTTATAATATATTAATATAATAATAATATAATATGTGACATTTATATAGCACCCTATTCAGCTAGAAGCTGCTCTAATGCGCTTTACAATATTATTATCCCTGATTCAGCACATATCTCAACTCCCAAGGGATAATACAATGCATGCTGCCATTATAGGTGCAAAGCATTACTGAACACACACATAGCTATCGCGTCCTGTCAGGTACGAGTCCTACACTCCAAACTAACTGCGCTATCACAGCTCAATATGAGAAGTATGATATATGAAGTATAACATATCAATACATAAAAGAAACAATGAGACAATATGCAAATGTTAGTAAATTGAATTAATCATAATCCAAAACTGGATTAAATATAATCTGTAGATAAATGTTAAAACTTGTGCCAGAATTTAGATTTATTAATTTAATTATTTTGTTTGCATCCATTTTTCCATACATGACTTATATTCTCACACTTTTTTCATTCATCATATAATTCATCATTCTAGTTTCATTTGACTGTCATGAATGTAATTATCTCAGTTACATAGCTGCAAGAGCTCAACCTGCTGTACATTTTCCATATTACAATCAGATATGCAAATTTTAGTACGAGAAATTGTTACATTCACTACTGACAAACCATTTCAAATAGCTTTTATTGACCTCATATGAAATTGGTATGGAGGGTGGTCTGTATTTGATTACCCACGACTTGTTTAAGAGATCAAAACAAATAATTACACATATACATCATATCACCAACAGTCATCTAAATAATACAGTTATGAGTCCCTGAACAGATACAAACCTTTCAATTACTCTGAACTAAAAAACATCGTCCAAAGGAAATCCAACACAAGTTATCATCAAAATAAATTAATATAAATATTGAAGAATGATGATTGCACATAAACATTTATTATTAAAATATGGAAACAATTAATTTACATTATATAACTTTGTGGTCCAATTCGTAATGGAATCATTATGGATCGACAATAGTATATTCCACCAATGACTGAATACAATGTAAATATTGTAGGTTCAGTGTCTGGATATCACCAAGACTAACAACTTGCCATTCATCCCAGATGAATAATGATTAATTACTGATTACTAACACAATAACGAAGTGTTTGAAAATAAACAATGATTCAAACTTATAATGATTACATGTAAACATGATGAACTGTCAAAATTTAAACAAATCAGCATTTCAAATGATAATGATTACTGTAATACTGAGAAGGAAGATGGAAACAATATCAGGTCAAATATTTCCAGATGTATATGTAAAATGAAGCAAAATATTATATTAATGCCCAACATCAGATAAGCACCTTTTCACCAATACATCATTTAAGTAAAAAGGGAAAGTCATAATTGAGCAACTGTTCAAAGTTTAGGTAGGCAGTAACACAATAACACATTATCATTCAGACATACAATTAAAATATGTATGCGCACACGCACACACAAGCTTATTACACATGTTTTTACACATAAGACAACTAGATCTTGGCAATTCTCACCATTTCAATGTATAAATAAGAAGCATCAAATTTCTCCTTGAAGTACTGTGATGTGAATCTTTCCAAAACATCCACGTTATAACTTGAACCTTAAAAAGGATATAAATTAGATACAACTAGAGTACAGTACAAAAAATTGTGTATTGAATATCAGCTCAAGATCTCTTTTGAATTCCTTAATTAACACTGAAAATATTTATTAGTTACCGGTACTTAGAACCCATTACACTCCATTGTTGTAAGAACTTCATGTGATATTACAGCCAAAATGTATTTTACAAAACTGAAATATACTTAAAGTAACTCAATATTTTTAAACTCAATCTATACATAATTGTGTTAATTATAAGATTTATTCATATACACTGATTCCATATTTTTAGCTATATTAATAATTACAATTTTTTATAAATGATCAATGTCAGAGTTATACATATTGAAGAAGCCGTCTGCTGATTAAACTAAAACTGTTACCCGAGGCTATATAAATAACCTGAAATGAATAACTTCATCTATTAATGTTCAAAATAATCAGCTCGGTAAACAAATTATATCTTTATTCTTTTAAATGAAAACCATCTTGAAATTTGATATCTCACAAAAACACTGTTACAAATCAAACCATTGGCTTTAAATATCTTCTAACAACTATATACCTTTAATTATCATGAATATTTGCATTGAACAATAATTAATGTACTCAATTTATATTTATTAGAAGCTTAATTCCTTATTTTGTTTAGATTCATTTTAATATATAACAACCAACGTGATAATTTTATTTGCAATATTACTAAATTTAAATTAGCATTGAACTGTTATTTTAATAAGACTAGATTTTTACACTTCAATCAGGTTTAAAATTTCAACCAAATTAACAGTCATAGCTACTAGAGGGCACACTTTATTCATGACACAACCAACTAAAATGGTATTTTAAATCAATAAAATATTGTTAGATTTATAATGATGTTTATTAACTCGATTAGCTACCAGTAACTTGAGATAAACAATATCTGAAAGTAATGATGGACATGAAATACTTTAGACTTAAACTTTGAGTACCCCTTCCCCCCCCCCATCTTAGGAGTTATTTACCGGTATACAATTAAATTAAAACATCCTCTAAAGATGCGTTTAATTAAAACGGTTTCCATGCGATTCTTTACTAATTACATTATGTTATGTATAAACTACCTGTATTTCAATAATTTCCAAATAAACTGAAAGATGATATTCAATACACTTATCATTTACACAAAAGATTGTATGTAATCTTAAACACATTCTCTGTAGAAAATATATTTGTATAAATGACCACAAAACAGTAATTCCTTGTCACTAGAATGTCATTAATGGTATTAATGTGTCATGTTTATTATATGCAAAATAAGAAATTACTAAATAAATATATTAAAACTATACATACCAAAATTCTTCTGTATTGTTTCCAGTGGAACAATGAAAGGTGGATCTGGAGAAATGTATTAAAATAAATAAATAAACTAAGCAAAAATTAGTAAACCAAGGAAACTATGTTTGTCTTTCCTTAACCAATAAAGGCTATGGGTCTACTGGACTTTACTCATTTAATCTTACATGGACTTACACAATCAGAACCTGAATAAACAATATCTTGAACCAAAACAATATTCATTTATAGCTAAAAGTGATACTGTGTTACTTTCAGATTGCAGTCCACCTCCTCCACAACTAAGTCACCATCACTCACAACATGTACCTCATAAAGCAACCGAGTCACCATCAATCACAACACGTACCTCATAAAACAACCAAGTCACCATCACTCACAACACGTAGCTCATACAGCAATCTGGTCCCCATCACTTATTACATGTACCTCATAAAACAACTAACTCACCAACACTCACAACCTGTACCATGTTGAGCAACGAAGTCACCATCACTCACAACTTATACCTCTCAGAGCAGCCACATCGTCATCAATCATAACATATACCTCATACAGCATCACAGTCGTCATCACTCATAACACATACCTCACAAAACAAATAACCATAAATGTCCTGCAAGCAACAAGGACCGTTAAAACAGACTGTTATTTATGTGTTAATGTTTTATTGTATCATATTTTAAAGCCATTATTTTTCAAAGTAAAGTGGACCATTATTTGCCAGAACTGACTTAATTTAGTTTTATACTGTACTTTCTTTTCCATTCCCTTTGTATATGCAGAATAATTCTAACTACAAAATGAAAATATGTTAGATAATGCAATTTAAACTGGCATTTTAGAAAATATTAAAATTTAATGTTTTAGATAGAATTAAGATTTCTGCTAACCAGTTCAGTTGATAACAATATGTTTCTGACGACTAAAACGTGCTTAAGTTGATATACAAAAAAGGCAGTACATACTTGGTTTTCCTGGATGGGCATAATCAAATAACTCCACAATATATTGACAACTTGGAGCCATCAGTGATTCAACAGTGATGTGATACCTAAATGTAGTTTAAATGTGTTAAACTATTCATCTCACTGGGTAGGCTCGAGTTTAATTATAATAAATCGTAAATAAACAGTTAATTATTATTATAGTATAACAGTAATTGATAACACTGAATCTGAACTATTTATATATTATTTAATAACATATTGTTTGGAGTGAAATTATTCAGTAAATTATTGAGTCAATGAGTATGGCGACTTTAACAATACACAGACAGATGTTATCTGTTTTTAGTCGGAGGCTTCTTACAGTGATATCTAAAAGGATACAGCACACCAGTTCTAACAGGGAGAGGATGTAACAAGAGTGGAACTCTGGTATGTTAAATGAAACAAGAGAGCACACTTTGTTCAAGTCCAATTTCTTACTTTTCCATTAATTCAGGTGACAGTGCAACCATAGCAGCACGATCCCACACTGCATCAAATAAACCCTCCAAGGTACTACAAAACAACAACACTGTATTCCATAAATAGTTAAAAATCATACAGTATTGTACCTTAAATATCATGATAAAAAAAAACTAGGCTTCTTTCCTTCTTTACTCCCCCCATAAAATGCCCCACTGTAATACAGATTATTCTTTTTTCACAAATAAAACATAAATTGATGTTCAATAAATTATTACTGACTTTGTAAATTCAAAGATGTCGCAACAGTAAAGTCGTATTTTGCCATCAGCACTCTGCAGGTAAATAAGAAACAGTGCACTATTTATAATAATTATTTTATTTGATATATTTGGCAATACAAATGTACATAAAAAATAATATATATATATATATATAACTTTTAGCCACTGTGGTCCTTTTAACTAGATTACAAAATAACAAATGATAAACACTTTACATGATCTGAAGACTATCACAATATAAATCTTTAAAACTGGTATATATACCAAACAAGACATTTTAACTACTCTTTTAAATTCAAATTTAGGAGTAACAGATTAAAGTTGGTAGCTATTTCGTAAATAGAATCTAGTATATTTAAATCAAATTAGAGCAATATTCTTGACTTTTGGAACAGTAATGTCAAGAAAATTAAGTTGCAGATAAAAAAAGAAACAAGGTTAAACATAATAAATAAATATATAACATTAACAAATATGAAAGTCACATGATAAATAAAAATTGCTTCTTTTTTCTACAATGTCACATAAATATCTGGATAACAATTTTATAACTGAATGTGTACATGTTTTTTAACAGTAGATATATTCTATATAGGTACTCTAAATGCTAAAAATATTGCAAAATACCAATTACAAACACATTACAAACAAATTTCAACTTCACAGGAAGTCAGCTAGAGATTTTGTTAATGTCAAACATACCTTATACACTGATCCATTACATTCTGGAACGGGGTTAACTGTATAAGTCAAGGCCATATCTGAGAAGAACTCCTGCATGCCGATGGATGACACATCTACACCAACTACGGTGTGACCCATATCTGCCAGCCTTAAACAATGAGGACATGCTGAATAAGGTGTAATTGTAAGTATTTCTGTCAGTACACACAAGTTTCAACTACATAAACATTGTTAACTGATGAAAAATATGATTTAATACTGAAATTCTTACCATTTTATTTCAACAGACTTGCCACATAAAGGTATAAAAACTTTAATATGTTCTCTTCCACCAGTCAGCAGATGAATGTTGGAATATAGCCAACTAAAGATAGAAAACAACTTAATAAAAATCATTCTTACGGGCAAATGACAGAACCTGGATGTGTGTGTGAAATGTTCTTTACTATACTATATAACAGGTGATGTAATTACAGGATAGTGGATGAACCAATTATAAATACAATCAGACGTGCAGAAGGCAATCCCTAAAGAAAGGATTTGAATATTTAATGGACACAACACAAGCTGACAATACAAGGTGTCTCAAAAGTCTATATCTACCTCAGTGACATTGGATTTTTTTCTCTCAAATGCTATGCTATCATATAGATATGTTTCTTTAGTGCAAATTTGTGTATTTACAAAATGCTAATTGGTTTATGATGAATTATGTTTAATTGTTAAATTTTCCATTCTAGACACATATCACTAATGATGAAGATGAATGAACAAGTGTTTGTGGTAACATGAGAGATAAAAGGCTTGAAATGTGGTTATGGTAAGTCTAAGGTGTACACTGGTAGAAGAATTAGTGATGTAGTTAAACCTTGTATTATCAATGCAGTTCAGAAAATAACATCTCAGATGCTGAAGTGTGTTCTGGGAAGCAACTTATTACTTTAAGCTCCGTATTGACACACCGATGGTTGCCAAATGGAACACTAATTCTTCGCAACATATACTTTGAAATAAATATATTTTCATTTCTTAAACCAGTTTTCGTAATCCCAATTATTTTTCAAAATAGATAGTAACTTTTGAGACAGCTTGTACTTTTTCCTCAATTTCTTCTTTAAATTGGAATCTGAAAATGAATTTAGAGTATATATCCATTTATTTCATATACGTGGAAATGAGTAGTTAGGTAATGTACTTCAGAACAGAGAGTCGCATTGTTCTAACTGAAGATCTGATTTTCTAGTTAAATGGGTCCACACAGAATGTCACAATTAGATCTGATTGACTATGGTAATATGCCCATGATATAATCATGTATAAATAAAGCAGCTTCATTCTCATAGATGTTATTAATTTAAAGAATGCTATACATTTAAAATGGTGGGTTTATATGACTTTATATAAATTTTATCAATTAATCTCATTGGTAATCCTGTAAAAATATTTTATTTTGTAAAGACCGACTTCCAATAACACCATGTAGTAATTATATATGATAGGTAGGTGTATGATAGTAAATTAAAGATTCTTTAGACTCTGCACTGGAAGAAAATTAATGTACTCAATTGATTGTAAAAAGAGCTCCCAATATTTTAGTATTTATATGACCTAATAATATTTTTAGAATAGATGCCCATCAAAAGTATATACAAAGAAAATTTGTCATTTGATCATTGTCTAAGAAGTCATTAATAGTAAAATTGGTATAAATGATGTTTATACAATTTTTCAAATATAAATACAAAACTGTTAAATCATGATGGCTTGATTTTCATTAAAGGTATATAAAAAAAATCATTGGACATTTAGAACAAAAATCATCCAAGCACACTGGTTGTTGTCTTTTGGATTTGAACATTATGTACATGCTATATACTATGTCATACATCATAAACAATAAATCCTTAAATACATTTAGATAAGAATATAAAAACAACAAGTAAACAAATAACTTTTTTTAATAAAATAAAATACATTACATGTGCAGGGCACAAAATATCAGTAATTGAAAAACTCTATTTAATTTCATTTCAACATTTTTATGTGACTATTACCATATATACTCGCATCTAAGTTGATTTTTTGTGTAGGGAAAAGGGAGTTCCTAGAAGCACCTCAACTTATACGCGCGTCATATTTCCTACCAGCTGAAGGAAAAATGTTTTCAGCCATCCTTGACACACAACACTATATGATTAACCCCAATTAGAGCCGAAATAAAATCGTCACATCGCTGCCTACTAATCCATTATTATTCAATAAATAACAATTTTCACCCAACTATTATTTGGATCTCACAAATATGCCTACTGGTCTTATTCAATAAAGTACGATTCATTTTCACCAAACTGTTATTTGGATTTCACAAACATCCCAGTCTTTATGTAATAATACTTAATAGTCATGGCTGTTTACTACCGGTACCTCCAGTTGATTAGCGATAATATAGAAATCACTGTTCACATTGCAAATCTTGCTCACCACTTGCCGTTAAACAATTAATTAATAACACTATTGATATATTTGCGATGCACTTGCTGACACCATGAGTTTGAAATGACTGGGTCAGCTTTTTCGGGACTGACGACAATGATTCGGATTTTAAGCCAATACTTGACCTCGACTTATACGGTGAGCATATACCTCGGGAAAGAATTACAGGGTCAAAAATTGACCTCGACTTATCTGCTGGGTTGACTTATACGCAAGTATATATGGTACATTCTACTCATACTATGTCACCTTGTTATAACATGTTAATGTATATCACTATTCAACAAAAGAACTTCAGTAAATTAATTTCCCAATTTACTAGATGGCACTGATATTTTAACATGGCAGCTTCAATATATAATGACTGCCAGATACTATTTCAAGAAAACAGTCTAATTTACAGTCCATTTTTTAGACTAGTAACAATCCAAATTATAGTTTTGTGGAAGAAGACTATAACAATATCTTTATCCTATCTATGTGTTGTCTTGTTGAAGTTTGGGGTAGAGACTCTAGCTGTCTCCTATTGGGCAAAGCCACCTGGTGTTGATTTCTGTTATTATGATGATGATGGCCATTGTTTAACTTCGTGGCACCTCAGATTACTATAAATTTCATGTTCAGGGGAGAAAATGGTAGCATGAATCAATTGCACATTTGAGAAAACTAATGGAATATTCTGAGTAGCATATAGTTTTTTTTATTTTATGGTTAAATAACTACTTTGGTGCGTTGGAGTAGAACATTAACATTAACTCACATATTGTCTTCCCGGTGAAAAAGATAATAAATCAAATGTAAAGCAAAATAATGGTGGACCACTATATTGATTGATCAATGTATTTGGCTCTTGCTGGAAGTTAGGACCAGCATGTCATATTTTTAAAGATTCAGAAAATTCATTTACATGAATTACACAAGGACCATTTCTATAGTGGTGATTTATTCCAGTAAGTTACAATATGGTAACTTATTAGCAAGAGTGGGGTAAAAATGGCAAGAATCATGTTCAAACAAAACAAAGTCTTGCTTGTTTGGTATATTAAAATTTTTGCATATAGGCCTATATACATATTTATGAAAATTAATGTTGATGTAGAAACTTGTTTTAACTGTTTTGTAATATAATAGTATTATGTATATTGTATACATAATACAAATAACACCTCCCAAATATTTTTGTAGTTTGAAGGAGTTGAACATTACATCATTTGACTGATATACAGCTAGTTAGCTAGTCATAAATCTGAAACAATTAATGATTTTAACTAAAATATTCTGTGAATGCTCTAATGATTGTTTTATATGTTTTAACCAAAGTATTTTATGCCATTTTCTGAGACCGCACACTTTCATACTCTTAACAGACTTCACAATAGATTTTAAGAATATTTAAATCAATGCACTGCAAACTGCCAGGTCAGGGTTCATATAAAATCAAGTGACTTGTATTGCTGGGAACTTTTCATAAAGGGTATTCCTCAGTGCTTAGTCTTATGTCCCACGTGTAACCAATATAGGGGATAAACATATCAGTTATCCACTCACTTCTGACCCATATTATATTTAATAACACAAAGAAAAATGTATTAAAAATTGCTAACAAAAGCTTTGTATCGTGTTTTGTATTTCATAACATAAGTCCTTTAAACGTAATTAAGCTGGTATATTAATTATAATTGTTTTACAGGGTCCATGAATTATAATAAAACTATATTAGTAGACTCTATATTCAGTACATATTATTATTATACCTAAACTACAGGTCTATATCCTAGGCTATAGAGGTCTATAGCTTTTATAGGTCTACACTTACGGGTTGACATCTCTCAAATGCCAATCTGTATTACCCCGTTGCCACTTGTCAAGCCAGTATTGTGGCTCATCCTGTTTATACGTCATCTTATGAGAGATATTAAATATTTCTTTACCAGTGTCTCTCAGCTTTTCCCTAAAAAAATAAAGAGGTCCAGACTAGACTATCAACAAATTAATTTGTTTACTAGATCTAACCACACTTGTAATTATATTGATTATTAAGTAACACTAGCTTAATTAATTATATATCATTATATAATGATTGTCTGCAACTTTCCTATTAACTTCATAATAATAAATATTATTATTATGTTTTAATCATCATTAGTATCACTAGATCTACCATACCATAACCTTTTCACAAAAGGAGCGTACGCGATTACCGCGTACATCACTGAATCGTGAAGGACGCGGATATTACGGAAGTCTTGGTGGGCCATATATGTTAAAGCTGCGTACAATTTTGATAAATCAATACAATGTTCTAAGGGAATGCATCAGAAGAACAATGCTTAAAATTCAATTATTTTAAATATATCGTAATGCCAACCAATAAAGTTAGTTTGACCCCGCATTTCTGACGTAAAGTCTAATAGTTTATCTTTATCAATGAAATTATAATAATATGTAGTGATTCTGGAGTCTTACACTGGATGGCTTGCCCATGAATCTAACCCTCTTCGTGTTTGCCCTATTTATTAGATATTTATCAACAACATATACTGGTTGAGTGGCGGGAAAATTGCACGCGGTTTACACGTGTTTGTATCATACAGTAATTTAATAGAATACAATTATAAGGAATGTTAGTGTATGTACTTGTTGGGTGACGGTGTTGCAAAGCATATATCGGAAGTATACAATTATTACATTTATGTGTTGTAAAATACGAATTATTGAAACTGTGTTTATTTCAAGGACCCTAGAAATATTTGATAGAGATATTTTATTTATAGGAGTACCTATATTGGCGTGTTGTCGCGCTTTCAAAATATGTCTTTATCGGTCAAATATAATTATTTAGAAATCCAACGGGTTGACCTACTTTTGTGTTTACTTACAATTTGTACAGTTAATTGTAATATAGATTACGCATACATTAGATTAGAATTCGAAATTGAAGATAAAATTAAATTTGTACATACAGTCTGCAATTCATAGTCCATTATATCTGGAATAGCGTTGGTTATTACCAGCTAGATCAGTAAACCTGTTCTTAAAACAAAAAGTTTATTTTTGCTCAATTTTCTTTATTCTGCAAAAATAGCATTGAATAACAAAACTGTAAACATAACAGAAATATACACAGAATGAAGCACGAATCAAGGAGTTTGAGTAAGGTGTCAAGCATATGAGATAATAATGAAAGTGAATTCGGATGAAGGTTGTGAAGATGATGTACATCTTATTTAGAAAGTCAATATTCATCATTATAGTCAGAATTGCCATTTTCTGTACTGTCATTTCCGTCAAGGGATGTTTCCTATCAAAAGAAAAGTTATTGTTTTGTTATTTGTGCATATATATATATATATATATATATATATATATATATATATATATAAAAAAACTCTAATCGGATATATATATATATACCAAGTTAAACAAATATTTAAAACTTCTGAATTTTTTTCTTCAAATTCCTTACTTCAGTAGCATACAATACTTCAAATATCTTATTTATTAAATCTTCTTTTTTTCCATCGTGTTCATGCTCCATACATATCTGCTCCAACTTTTTCAATTTACTGAAGTAGAAGTCACGTTCTCTATCCAGAACCTTAGCTCTAGCTTTCATTTCTGCCGTCTACGGAAAGGTACAATCATTGTTTTAATTCAAGATAATCTCACTTTCGGTTATCACAACGTAAATCTACAATAAAATAATTCAAGAATTTTGATGTTAAAATAGCTAGAGTAACAAATTTGATTGACAAACCTCTGATATTAGTGTTGTAGCCATTTTTACATCAGCAGAGGTATTCATTTGTTTTTGTCCAACAAGAGCCACACGTCCTGGCTTACCTGGCTCTTGTTTTGTTTTTCTGCCGCCTGAAATAGAACCAAATATTAATTATGGTGATTCAGCTTGAAAATTTATGATCGCTAGGAATGTTATCTTAACAATGTGCATACATTTCTGTGTGATCTTTGCATTCGTGCGTGCATCTGTACTTTATTAATCTTGTGTTATCCAAACTAATATAATTGTATTAATACAACAAGAATATAGACCTGAAGATAATGTCGATTTGTTGGCTGATCTTGATCCTGAACCCTGGCTAGAATAATTTTTTTTAAAGGCACTTGAGCCACCTAAAGGTTTACCTATAATAAATATAACAGGTGATGAAATATCTGATCATCAAATAATGTTTTAATTATTAAATAAAATAGATAAAAAAATGTTAAAATCAACGAAACCATCTACCTCCTCTAGCTGCAACTGGATTATACTCATGAGCTTCATAATTTGTATCAAAAAACCTTTTGAACCACTGAACCATCTCGAAGTTGTCCTGAAAATAACCTTTGGCTACTCTTTCTACAGGAATGACCTACACGATAGACAATAAACCCAGTTACCGTGTTTTATGATCAGTCAGTTTCAACATTTTATATCGTAAATGTCATATATTTTGAAATATTAAGGCATCATAATAGTTATTACACGTTATATGAAAAAAGTCACATTATTAAAAACACAGAATTACGCAAATACTTTCCTTCTGGATTTCCTTTTTTCTAAACGAGTTCTGTAGTATTCTGAAGTTGTTAAGATACTGCTGCTCATTTTTGGCGTCAAAGGTAACGCGCTTCAGGGGCAGACACCCTATAATTATAGAAACAATGTTTAATCATAAATGGAAAACAAATTGTTTAGCTCAAATATTTTGAATGCAGTTTCCGTTAGACTGAAACAGAGTTTCATTTAGTCTGAATACTTCCTAGTTACCTGGAAATATCATGTCCATTAGCTGACAAAAAGCGGCACCTAGATTAACAAACATAAAAAAATAAATATTAAAAATGAGCATAAGAATATTTTTTTTTTTGTTATTTAAAAACATTATAACCTAATTAGACCTAATTCATTTATATTTACCTGTACACAGTTCTTCAATTTTGCTGAAGTTGGCCTCTAAAACCTTATTTACCCAATTAACAGCATCATGTCTATTAGGAAAAGCCTGAGAAGCATTTGTATTGAAAACATTCTGAGCCATTTTTAATTTATATACTGGTTTCTTGTGACTGGAAGGGAAATATCGAATATTGTTTATTACCAAAAAAAAAAAAATAATATAGCATTATAAGTGTATTTTACATCGTAAAAGACAAACAACTTTTCGCGAGCACATTATTTAAAAATTCCGGCTTTACTTCATGACTAATGCTTCTACCTTTTATAAAACAGTACCGTGTACACACATAAATCGCGCATGCGTGGACTGTATTGATCTTACCGATGATATTCCACTTAAATGTACTTCACGCATTTCTTCTGCGATCTAAGTCCGAACTAAATAAACTATGACGTAGCCTACTGTAATTATGATCTGTAATTATATATATATATATATATATATATATATATATATATATATAAACGGCTTACTTCAGACCACGTGATGTATTATTGTTCTAGCGAGACAGCTCAGTTTGTGAATGTTTCCTCAGTTAATAAATAACATAATACTCGGTAACGTAAATAACTCGAGTCATTAATTGCTTGTTGATTGTCTTGTGTACTCATGACCGTACAAAGTTTGATTTGTACAGCTAAAGGGAGTGATTGTTTTGTTTATGCCACACCGGTATATGTACTGGTCACACCTGGTCTTCTATAAGGTCATGGGTCGAGGGAGGGGGAGATCTATAGACTGAAAACTCCCATTTAACCGCCACCACCACAACAACATTAACATAACTAGGGAAATATGAAGTTCTGATCGAAGATGGGTTTTTTAATGAATGAAACATCCAACATATATAAAAAATATTGGGAGTAGAACCTGGAAGTTAAAGATATATCAACCGTCATGTCGAGGGTTAAACTAATACGTGGTTATAGCCAGAGATTTATTTTTATTCTAACGCCATACCTTTTTTAATGCTGTATTCTGACAGTTTAAAAAATTACTGTTTCATCCAATTAAACAACTCGTTATCAGATAATGCTGTCGAGCCGTGATAGCGCAGTTAGTTAGAGCGTAGGACTCGTAGCCGAACGGTCGCGAGTTCGAGGCTCCCTGAGCTGCAATGCTGTCATGTGGCGACTGGAGTGATGGTTCACTCATCCATAAAAAATGAGTACCTGACAGGACGCGATGGCTATGTGTTTGAGAACGCTTCGCGCCTATAATGGCAGCATGCCTTGTATATGCAATCCCACACCTTGTACCCAATGAAAAACTCCAGCTGCTTACACAGGTGTAAGCGATATTGGCCTAAAATCTGTACTTATCTCCACTGGTGGATTTTTCTTTGGGATTGGACATATATCAGCACTCTTCCAAAGCTTGGAGACGTGAACTTCACGAACACTGCTATTGAAGATAGCAAATATTGGTTCTGCTAAGCCAGGGGCAAAATCCCTCAAAATCCGGTTGGGTAAGGCATCTGGCCCAGTTGCTTTGTGTATATTTTGAATAACTGAGTTTCCACATCCGCTGTTTTGATAATATAATGATCTGGAACGAACTGTGACTGGATCTGTGGTATAAGTGAGGGATTGAATGGATCTATGTCCTCCGAAACAGAGCAGAAAAACGTATTAATTGTGTTGGCCAAGTCTGGTCCAGAATCTTCACAGTGTGAATTGGCCATGCCTTGTAAGGGGCCCGCGTCAGACTTATTAATGCCAAGTATCTGTTTGGTTGCTTTCCACTATTGCCGTGGGATCTCAGTTTTTAATAGACCTTGCCAATTAAATTAGTGACTGTATCTGGTGGCAGGATTTAGAACTACTGCAATCGGGTCGTAAACACGACCCGTTAATCAAAGAGTCTGGATCACCGTTCCTTTTCAGTGCGTACGCGAGATTTGTTTGTATATTTTAACGATCATTGCCGGTGATAATACTCCATGATTCCAACAGTCAGTAAAGGAAAATGAAAGATAAGGTGATATTTAGTGTATTTCTATTCAAAGAAGACTGATTTAGTAAACAAAATAGATTAAAATTTTCACTTTGTTAACAATAACAACATTTAATAATGAAATATGCTGAACAACAAGAAACTAATCTATCACTAGAAGTATTTTCCTATCTGAATTCCAATTGTATTACGCAGTAGATCGTTGTTCAAACCGAAGAATCTGGCCTACATTGAAAACCATGAAACTCCGCCTCCGCTGTTCTGGGCTATACCCGGTGGAAGTGTAAAAGCCTGCGAAAATTAGTTGGCAAGGTCTCTTGTTCCATTTTTTCCTATAGAATGATGACCTCAAGGTTTAAGCAGCACGCTTTACCTTGTTGCCCTATCTAGCATACACAGCATGGTTTACAGACATCATGACAGTATTCTCGTTTTTGAATTAATGACTTAAATCCCTGTGTCATGGTCACTAACTTTCTTCTAAACGGGAAGTATGCATTAACCAGGTCAGTCAAATTGGTCTTGACAGCTGTTCATGTCATATAGTTGTTGCCAGTTTGTTTTCTGCGAGGCATCAACTAATAACACTTTTGAGTTATGATCACGCACGCAAAATTCCCGGTACTCTGCGCTGAGGTTTGTTTGTAAGATGTGGATCAAGGCGACATATTAGAACACGATGATCTGACGAACCCATTGGACTTTATACCGTTGGTTCGGAGTAGAATTGGTTCATGCCACCCACAATGAATAACTCTTTATGAGGATGCTTCCTCAGAATATGATCCACGCAGTTGTGTATATGTGCCAGCATAGGCCCTACTCCATCTTTAGTTGGGAAATTTATAGCACCAATGGTGATATAGGTAAACCTACGTCGCATTCTAGGTGGTCTCAACGTAATCCACAACGTTTCAATGGCCTCATCATGCAGGTCGTTCCAAATTATATATATAGGATGGTGTTACGGATGTAACATAGAACACCTCCACAGTTAGAGATATTTCGGTCTCGCCATCAATCTGGTACCCGTCTATGGATATGGGCTCATCTGAGATGTCAATATTTAGCCAGGATTCAGTCACACAGGCAAAGTCTACATTGTAACTACTCATGGTTATTGATAGTCAATTTTGTTCTATACGCATCTAGCATTTGTGTTTAAAATGGTAGGCAGGTCGTAGTTACACACACACACACACACACACACACACACACACACACACTGAACGATGTTTGTTCTGTTGAACCCAGTGCTATGTTCCCCATTCATCACTTGGTTGGAAGCATATTCATTGAAACGGGGACTAGAATAAATACTTGTATCAGCCCGATTAATTACTAACACGGGGATTTTTGACATGTTACATGATGTATCCTGGTCTAAGTCGTTATCCCAACACGTGTGCCTGGTAATGTACTCAGTAGTCTCTATTATAACTCTAGCACCAATTGTTCCTATCCCGCGATGGTTGACAGTCTCTGGAATATGAGTCAACCTCATAAGGTTGCCAGTAGTTCCAGTTATCATCGTAACTCCGAAACCTCTTGTCCATGGTAGTTGGTACGGCTTTGCTGGTGTCCGCGGGGGAGGGGGGGTCGAAAATAATGAGCTCTGCGTTCATGTGAGTATTGGCTAACTGCGCTGTCTCAGTAATGAAAACAATTGAAGATGCAGTCATTACATGCAAGTTAAAAGTGTTAAATTGATTTAACTGCTTTGATTTTCTCAGGTAGTGTTGATGCTGATTTAAGGATTTAAGAATTTTCACCATAAATTGCAGTTCTTGTGCCGGGAACAATCAACAATTAACTACTTATTCAGACATGGGGTCAAATACATTGAAAAGTATTTAAATACAAATATTGTTTATCAGATCAATTACAAATAAAAGTACAGGTAAATACATACAAATACTTTTTAAAGTATTCCAAATACAAACACTTTTTAAAGTATTCCAAATACAAATACTTTCAAATATAATTAACAAACCTTTTCTTTTGCCTTCTAGTTCTTTTAAAGTGTACAATAAATTTGAAGTAAACAAGTCTAACGATGAAAACTTCTCCGTATGGGATTTCCAGAAGCTGAGTGGACCAGCTTCTTCTGGCAGACATATTGTTTTGATGTAGACATTTATTTAACTTTGTAGAGCGACATGGGTCACTTCATGAACAATTGCATCAGTCAGAGAAGTGAACAATCCACAACATTTCTTCAGGGGCTAAACAAACTAAATATATTGTCACTGCACAATGCATCCATTTCAGCATTCAGGATATGCATCTAAGGCACCACCATAGTTCTAGTCACAATCCTGTCATCCTGAACACAGTGGTTTACAATTAACCTTGAAATTAACGTCAACATTCTCCGGTAATTAAAAAAAACTGAAAAATTTAGTGAGTTGTCACAATGTATATATATATATATATATATATATATATACATACATACATACATACATACATACATATATATATATATATATATATATATATATATATGTGAAGGTCAACATTTTATAGGAAAGCTGAGATCTGCTCATTGGATCTGCCCATAATTTCCCTTCATATTATCCATTGATCTTCTAGTTATGATATACAATTGAGAATAGTCTTATTTTTATTGAGAAAGGAGCCAAATGAAGCCATTACATCAAAGAGATTACTAATTCCACTTAACGGAGATCACTGAGAGAAAACATTTACTTTATGGTTGAGTATGTACAGTTCAATTATAGGCAGCAGCCCATGCGAAGCTTTCAAAAACCTTTTTAACGGCACTGTTTGTTAATAGCATGCATCCATGTGGAATCAATCATTCCTAGGATAACCAAACTTATGTGGGTGGCTATCTTTGTCAATTTTGAGTTTTAAGGTCATTTTCTATGTCATTAAAGTCACCCAAGGTCAATAGTGCCGTTTTCACAAGTTTATTTGTTTAAGTAGTTTATAATTGCAGCAGAAGCATGATAATTGGCATAAAAGGTATTTTGAGGATTTCGTCAAATCCAAATAAGTGAACATTTGGAAATCCAAGATGGCGGCCACTCTTTCCAAGATGGCAACTAGTTTTGCACTTTTGGACATAACTTTGCTGAGATTCATTAGATTTGAGTTATATTGGGGTCTATTTGTACGTTTTTGCATATGATGAAACCTTTTATGCTCTTTTTAAATATATAATTATCATATTTGAAGCTATTTTAACACAATTGTTTATGCACATATATCTACCATACAGTAAAGGGAACAACCGACTACATCACATCCCTATGCTGCAGTGCACTGCATGTTCTTCTTGAAGCAGGAACATCTTGCAGTCTTGCACTTTGGCTTGCAGCTGCATATCACCAGTTTCACGCAGAGATCTGAGATGGGGGGGGGGGGGGTCTTGTCCAGACTGCTGTTAGAGATTGTCCATCTCTCTTCCTTGCAACTAGATATTTGCCTGGTAGTTAGCACGTATTGCATGAAGGTCCAGTGCATCTTTAGTTGGAAGCAACATCTCCAAACCTTTCTCGGCCTTACCAAACATCTACAGTTTGGTATGGTTGAGGGTTGGCTGTTTCGGTGTGCCATATAGGTGACACACAAACTCTTCAACAGAAGGTGCGATCTCTCCATCATGTTCAAATCTGACAAGAAATGTGTGCTTCTGGAATGTTTTCCAACAGGACTTCTTTCCATGACCACTGAACACTGAAATAGTGTCAGAGCCTATTTGTGCATGGAAACTGAGTAGGGTTTCCCTCACACTCACAGGCTGTGTTATTCACTGAGATACCTCATCTACTAGGTAACACGTCCGCTTCTTGGCTGTCCCAGCGATCATTCACACTTCAACTACAGAGATGAAGTGCATCAGAAGCAGCAGGTCATCTGTGTCTCTACAGATGACCAGTACTAGTTCATATCCTCTGTCAGCTTCTTCACACGCATGCAGGATTAACCTCGTTTTCTGAAAGCTTGGTTTGATAGCTTTTCGTTGATCTTGCATATGTAGCATTGATGAGTTGCCAGGGACACCAGAGGTTTGTCCATAGTATCTGAGTAGGTGTCTCCACCGTCTTCTGAAGATTTATTCATCGGAGTTCACCTCATCATCCAGCATCACGCCTTGTTCGAGAAGAAAGACTGTCAGAATGGCAGAAAACAGTCTCCTCGTCGTCATCTTTTAGATTAAAGAGTGACCTTGTTTCTTGTAACCCGCTATTACCACCACATACTGACAGTAAAATGTTTCTGATAATCTGCGAATTGATTGAGAAGCCGTGAAGGTCATTAGGTGGCGATCGTGACGGTGTTGATAGTACTATCAGCAATAGATTAAATACACAACTGACTACACAACTGAATATCCGTTACTCTCATGTATTGCAAGGAACGTCCTCTGCGTCATGCCCACAAGTTCTGCTAGTGAGCGAAACTTCAGTGTAAATAACGTCCTATTCATGAATAGTGCTATTCATCATATTAAATAGTCACTATAGGATACTACATGAATTTATTATAAAGATGTGAATAAGTTACAATGGAAAAGTTGAATTAGTTTTTCAATAAATTATCTTAATAACAGGAATTTTGTGTTTCGTGTTCGGACTCCATTTTGGGGGGTTGAGTTGGGTAGGGGTTATAGTCTTGTGGGTTGGGCACGGGTTAAAGTCTTGTGGGTTGTGTTGGGCACGGGTTCAATATTATTTTAAGTATTGGTTCGGGTTGGGTTCGGGTTGAGATTTGTGGGTTTGGGTTGGGTGTGGGTTGAGTAGTTGCGGGTTGGGTCGGGTTTGGGTTCAGCTTTCCAACCGTACAGTCCATAGGTAATCAAGTCCTGCACTGTCCATGCATTGATCAATGCTTTTGAAGACGTTGAGGCAAACGTGGAGTACTCTTATGAGAAAGATGACACTTTCAGACTTTGCCCACCCCAAATGACCTCATCATGCTTGAAATCATACAAATAGACTCCAAGGTGGCCGGCCGCCATTTTGGAATTTCAAATGTTTACTTATTTGGATTTGAAGAATGCTTCAAAACATTTTGTGCCAGTTATCATAATTCTGGTGCAATTATAAACTACTTAGACAAATATACTTGCGAAGACGCCATTTTGACCTTGGTGACCTTCATTACCTTGAAAATGACATTGAAATCTAAAATTGACAATGACATTCACCCAAATCTTTTTTGTCATCCTATGAATGATTGATTCCACATGGATATCTGCTATTAACAAACGATACCATTAAAACATTTCTAGATGCCTTTTCCAAGTTTGACTGGTCCACTATAATCAAATTGCTTCAAGAAACAACTCATGTATTGGTAGAATAATATGTATTAAAATGTATTAAAATGTATTTGAGAATATATTTAACAATTAAATAATTTGTGTTGTGAAACTATTTAAATACAATTATAAGTACTTTCCATTTTGGAAAGCTCATATACAAATACGTATACAAATACTTGAAAAAAATCTTTAAATACTTGCAAATATTTTTTACGCCATATCTGGACTTATTACCTGATTTTGAAATGCTTTCTCGGTTAGTCTATCGTAGTAACTTGAGCAGAGGTCATTTTCCTCATTGTTTATTTACGTGCAGATGAATATAGATAGCTCTGGGATCTTTACCTGATCCCGGATAACCTCCTACTGTATAAATATGAAATTAATATAATAGACGTATTTTCTGTTGTATTACCTTCTACCTAATATGAGTTGATACCTCCAACACAAAGGTCTATTTACTACATAATGTGTCGATAGTGTGACACACCAAATGCTTATTTTTGTCGGGACACATAATGATCCCATAAATCAGAAATAAAGTCAGCCAATAGCTAGAAATATGATGCTTTGCGCCTTATTTGTTGGGTGTTGTTTTTGGATGTCGGTTTCATCTCGGATGTGCATGTCTTGGGTTTGAGCGTTTTGGCGCCAATGTGGGGAGGTTCTCAGTACGGGGTGCTTCCAGTGTTCTATCAGTGAGGAGTTGAGGCGAAATGCTCCGAGTATAATATCTTGTACCAGCCTATCATACGCGTCCTCGACTTCCCGAATAAGAGTAAAGGTTCGTTCGGAACCGCAGCGTTGACCAGCGAACATCTTCTTTATCAAGCGCATTCCAGTCCTAATTAGATCTCAGCAAATGTCCAACCTACTTCTAGAGTAGGTATCATTCACCTTTCTGTCTGACATTTATTAATATGTATATATTTGTATAGACATTAGTCATTCCTCTGGCATTTATTAAACATAGCTGCATATATTCATAACTTGGTTTTGAATGGTAGTTAATTTATATGGTTTGATTGACTGTGGCATGTGTTGGTGAATGTGCATACGCTACCTCTTCCGCACATAACACCCCACACACATTACAATTGGTGGCAGCGGTGGGATAGCTCACTTGTGATAACACGTCACTCGTGAGTTATCCTGATACGGATCCACGTTAGTGAATTTGTGTAGTCTTGTTTAATCGGCGGATATTATTAGGTGGAGTTGTAGTTGTATCTCTGGATTGTGGTACTCTTAATGTCAGATGAGAAAGAGTTTAGTGGCTTAGCTGAGCAAAGGTTCCAATCTCCAATTATCGGGATTGGTGGTAATCCATCGGTCAACGGACAACTAGAACATACCATAATCCGTCGCCGGTTAATCCCGCTATGCAGAAGAGACCCGCGATGTATGATGGTAAATCAAGCTGTAAGGATTATTTGGTACAGTTTGACATTATAGTATAATTGAAACGCTGGGATGAAAACACTCAGACTATGGAGCTGGCGACTAGTTTAAATGGTGCAGCTCGTAGCGTCCTGACCAATATTGAAGTTGTTGTCGGAAGAGGTCCGACCATTTGGCTGAATTAGCGCAATATGTCAAATGTTAGCCAAGAAGGCATATCTCGGCGTATATAGGGGTCTGCGTGATACTCTGACAAAGGACGCTTTCGTTGAAGCCTTGAATGATGGTGACATGTAATGGTTTGTCAGACAAGACAAATCATCCGCTCCTGATGGAGCTTTGTAGCTGGCTTTAGAATACGAAGCATTTCAGAATGGACGCCAGCGTAGGCATGATCTCAAATCAGTGATTAGAGGTCAAGTGGAGTCAAACTACGGAAATGAACTGGATGCTCATTCATCTGAATTGCTAACTTCATCGAATTGCTAAATTAATTATAAATTCTTCTGATTACACGTACCGCAAAATATGAAAAGAAGCGTGTTTAATTTGTGTGTCCATTACACATTTTAAGTGGGAATGTCCAAACCGGAAGTCCAAATCAAAACGGGCATGGGTTAGGAAATGTAGCCATCTAGCATACTAGGTCATCTGGAAGCAGACTGCTGCAAGAAAAAAACGGGTATATCGAAAAAGCAGGAAGACATCCCCCAAGTTAGTTCCACCGAGCCTCCTCTGGTTTCTCTACCTTTGAGTTTGACAGTCTATATGTGGTCGCTAATTTCAATGGAACTGATGTTAACTGTCTTCTTGATACTGATGCAACCTCTTCTATTCTTCACCGGAATCGATTTTAATGCCATTCCCGCGGATTCGAGACCAAGGATCTAAGGGAAGGCAGTCAGCCTGGAAGTGGCTGATGGGTTTTTGGTGGCTTCCCATGGTATTGCAGGCTTGATCTTCACTGTAGGTAGGCAGGAAATAAGACACAGATTCGCGGTGAGAGATCTAGTACCCCCGGCAATATTAGGTTTGGACTTTCTAGAGGCTAATCTTTGGCCACATGGGTAGAGGGTGAGACTATTTACCTATGGCTATGGTCATTTTGTGTGGGATGTCGAAGGTTCGCGCCTCGGTCGTGGTACTATAGTAGGAGGAGTTTTTCATCCATCCAGGCAACTGGCAAGGTTTTATCGACCTAAGATGTCATATATTCTAAATTCTAAATTTATTTAGAATTAAACTCCTTGGAGACGCTGTAAATTACAGACCATTTGCGTCTCCCTCATTTGAGGTTGCTAGCCACGTACTCGGCCATTACTTTATACCGAAAAACTATTGCCGGAACGTATGAACAGGTGGAAGAAGTTGAACACATTGCCACTGACAGGGTAGCCGCCACCGGAAACGGGAATTCTGACAAACACATTCCGCATCACTTAACTGACGTGTAGGCTGGTTTGAGAGGCACATTGACGGACGAACAACATAGGAAAGTCCACGGGTTACTTACAGAACACCAACGAGCATTTGCGGTTTCCAAAGATGTTGGTCCAACACATTTAGTACAGCATGAAATTCTAACCGGGGATGTTAAGTCAATCCGTCAAAACCAGCGGCGTCTTCCCTTTATCAAGGGAGAAGACTGTACCAGTGAGGTCTAGCGTATATTAGATATGTGAGTTATCACACCATCTGTCACTCCATGGGTATTATCCGTGGTCATGGTGAATAAAAAAGATGGGTCCTGGGGATTTTGTGTCGACCATAGGAACGTCAATAGCGTTACGAAACGAGAGAGCTACCCACTCCCGCGTATTGACGATACCTTCGACTACCTCATTGGGACCAAATGGATTTCGATGTTAGACCTAGCAAGTAGTTTGTTTCAGTGTAATGTCCTTCCATTCGGGTTAACGTCGGCAGAAGCCACGTTTGAAAGGCTTATGGAACAGGTCCTGTTTGGGTTGCACTGGCAAACTTGCCTGGTGTATCTGGAAGATATAAAAAAATTGCTCCATATTTTTGATACCAACTTTCTGCGCCTAGATGCCGTTCTGAAACGTATTGCAAAGGCCAGTTTGAAAATATTCCCGGGTAAATGTCAATTATTTCAGAACCAGTAAGAATTTCTGGGACACATCGTTTCTACAGACGGGACAGCGACTGCTCCCAGTAAAACAGAAAATGTAGAAAAATGGCCATCTCCTAAGTCTGTGAAAGTAGCTATTTAGGCCTTTGTTCCTATTACAGAAGTTTTGTCAGGGGGGTTGCTGATATCGCAAAGCCATTGCATAAATTAACAGAGCTAGATTCCCCTTATGATTGGACGCCGGGATGTCAAAAGGAATTTGAAACATTGAGACATGCTCTTACTACAGCACCTATTCTTAGTTTTCTGATACCAGGGAAACCTTTCATTATTGATACGGACGCCAGTGGGGTTGGCCTCGGGGAGTGTTCTCTCGGGAACAGGATGACGTAGAACACGTTATTGCGTATTACAGTCGGTGTCTGTCAAAAGAGGAGCGTCGGTATTGTATGACGGGACACGAACTCTTAGCGGTAGTGGATGCCATAAAACATTTCCATCACTATGTCCATGGTGTGTCAACTCTGGTGCGGACTGATTATGGTATACTCACATTGTTCCTGAGTTTCAAAAATACAGAGGGCAGGAGAATATAATCTGACGATCAAGCATAGAGCAGACCGGCTCTATGGGAATGCCGACGCACTGTCTAGGGTACCATATAACAGTTGCAAACATTGCGAAAGTAAGGAGATTAAGCACTCTAAAATGAAAGAAGTTGTTCGTATCCGATTTATGGTAAATCCAGAAGGGGAATAGATAAATGAACTGCTAAGTTAGGTGGAAGGTTGGCCACCTGATAAACGGTCATCCTGGCAGGGAAAACCCCTGGTATTTTCAAGGTACTGGGATGGGTGATAGCTGGAGAAAAACCTTCGTGGACAAATGTTAAAGCAGAAAGCCCACTGGTCCCTTCGTACTGGTCATTGTGGTCAGAACTTGAAGTCCATAATGGGATCTTGTACAGACGATTCTCCTTAAACGGCGAACCGGAGGAACGCCTCAGACTAGTAACTCCTAACTCAGTGCGCAAGAAGATCATGCGACATCTCCATACAAATCGGACACTTTGGAGTGCGTAAAGCTAGCTTCAACGTGAGGCGATGATTCTGGTGGCCGGGTTTGATGACAGAAGTCGAACGTTGATGCCAACAATGTCGGCCGTACCAATTTCGTAACCGGCGCGAAGGTCGTCGGCATCACAAGTTACACTAAGAGCTAGTGAGCTCCCCTATGGAAAGAATGGCGATAGACATCTCGAATTTCCCGACCGAAACGGATGGGGGAAACACTTGTGTTTTGGTAATAAGCGATTATTTCACCAAATGGACCGAAGCTTTTGAGCTCCCCAACCATCAAGCATTGACTGTCGCCGATGTTCTAGTGACAGAAATATTCTTTTGTTTCGGCGTGCCCATTGTGTTACCACTGATCGTGGCTCAGAGTTCCGTTCTGATCTCATGAGGGAAATTTCTGAGTTGTTAGAGATACGAATGTCAAGGACGGCCCCATTATCATCCTCATTCCGATGGTCAAGTTGAAAGAGTCAACCTCACCCTGATTGCAATGTTGTTGCGAGGAGCGAAAGGAAAACTGGGATGACCATCTACCATATGTTATGTGTACCTCTAGATCAACCACCCAGGAGAGCACTTGCTCCAGTCCAAATCGGATGATGCTGGATCGCGAAATTACGCTTCCAGTTGATTTGATGTACCCACGACCAGAAGAGGACCCCTCCCAAAACAAATGTCCAGTAGAATGGGTGAAGGAAGCTATGAAAGAAACTTTGGGCGTTCTATGGCACACTTGGTTAAGGCAGCCGAAAGACAGAAGCGTCACTATGATGCGCGGGCCAAGATACGACCCTTCCTTGAGGGAAAGGAAATGCCGACCCCCATTGCTATCTCCGATATAGAGGATGATAAGTCAGCTACGACTAGCCATCCTGAAACAGAGGGGGTGAATGAGAAATAGTGGGTATACCGGATCGGCCCCGTTTAATCACTCGTAATCGGAAACCACCTACACGTTTTGGATGGGATCATTAATTAGGTGGAGAGATGTCTTTAGATGTCCGGGGCCTCACGTGCGCTACACTGGAGAACTCCGCGTGTGTATTAACGGTAAATCTACGAGACTCCTGGTGTACAGATCAACGTCGCAGAAGGCGCTCATTTTTCAAAAGATAACCTGGAACGTTCACAAAGTGAACCACCCATCCCTGCTAGATGGTGATCCGACTTCACGTTGCATGCAACACGCTGCTATGTTGTCTCACGGGAATTAGCGTCTATTCGCCGACAAAAGTAATCGATATTCTGTGCAGGATAATACACGGCGAAGTATCCTAACTGCGGTGGAGCAGGAACGGAGACCCGAAGCTGCACAAAGACAAGAGCCTGGCCGAAGTGATGATGAAGACGAAGAACGCCGCTGACCTTCCCGGGGTTACAACTCGACCAAATACGTCGCCTCCATTCTGAACATAATCAACGTCTATACCCTGCCGAACTGGGATGCGAATCCGGAATACGAACTATAGTTTGAGGTGTCGAACGTTGAGGTGTCGAACGTGTAGAACGTTGACTCGGCGAGAGCCTGAAGTATCACCTCTTGGTCGTCTTGCACCATTTCGATTTGAACAGCTTGATGGTCTTCCTCTTCTCAGCCAGCGTGCAGCTGATATTCATCCTGTGCACAGTAGACTCCTCGTCGCTGCCCATGTTCCAGACGCTGGCGGCCATCAAGGACTAGAGCTTTATGATATTCTACATCCGAGCACTGAGGGATGTCGGCATATTTACGGAATGATCCTTCGCGAACTGACTGCTATAACCGTGCTGATCATGACGACGTCATAACCTGTTGCACGGGCTTCGACGAGCTGTGGCCCTACGACGACGGGCGAAGGGCCAAAGAAGTGGGCAACCTTCAGGACACACACTTCAGACTGATATGTTTAAAATGAACAACCATAACCCAGTAGCTCAAGAGAAAGTTGTTAGATTAAAAACTTTACCTTTACCTAAAAACGTATTGAAATGATAGGAATAAGGCGTATAGAAAAACACCATTACAACACACTAAGCTACGTCAGTTTCATGTATGTCACTGATGAGTCACCTTGTTGTAGTAGCCAGTCAATATAAAAATCTTTTGTAATGTAAACAACGATACTGCTGAGATTGTTGGTGAAGGCTCAGTGACTGAATCAATTAATATTCTCTGATCTATCTACAACCTTTTGATAAAACAGATCATCGGATATTATTGAAACGTTTAGAATTTAGACTAAATTAAGTCATAAACATATACTTTTATATTAATATGATTTCTCTAAAATTTGGGATAACACCTACCAGTAAAAGTTTGATTGGTATATCATTATTACAAACCTCATGATCATACATTTGAGTTAATTCAAAGGTTTCATGATCTCAAATTTATTAATATAATTTTTTAAAGAAATTATTTAATATGTGAAAATTTAAATATATATATATATATATATATATATATATATATATATATATATATATATATATATATTAATATCCTCTTACCATTAAATATACAAACAGTTTATTTCACCCTTTTATTAATATTTTGAAATTTTGTGAGAAAGTGTTTTTACAGTAATCTAGATAATTTTAGTATTCTTTCCAGTGTACTGACATTGGAATATAACAACAGTTTGAATGTAATAGAATTTCTTAAATTAATTGTATTGACAGATCATATGGGCGTCTTAAATTAGTTTGAATCTTTTTAGGGTCAATTTCTTATTTATCCTGAACTAGTTCGTGAAATTATTCAATGAAATATTACCACATATCAGTGGTATGTTGTTGATACTCAAGTGTACATGACGTATACTTAAGGCGATATCTGGGCTTTTATGTAATTCAATCTTTCACCCGACTACAACTGACAGTCTGATCCTGATGGGGTAGGCACTATAGGCTGGAGTACATAGCTCTATGTCTATTTTGCGGTATCTAAGAATTGCTTTTACTGAAATGAGAATAGTATATAGCTCACAAATGATAATAAATGCTCGAAAATATGACCCCTCTTCTTAAACAAAAAAATGCGATGCACATATCAAATTTACTACCAACTTATAAATCTATCAATGGCACAGCTGAATCCATGTATGTGTGGACTGTTGTCAATTACAAAATCATCACCAAAAATGTATGTCATCCCATAAGTTACTATTGCAGATATCTGTTTCTCGGCGCATATCATACAGCGATTTTGCGTTAAAGTCCCCCAATTTAAGGAACAGGTTGCCGGTGAACATGAGAAAAAAATCTCCTCTCGAAAAGATTAAATTGTTCAATGTTGCTTTCTCCGATAAATAATGTTGATCGTTAACATTTCTCTTTGGGTTTTGGAGACATATTATTGAAATATCACTGTACAACGTTTTTGACTGGTTCCTGCCAGTAAGGACACTATATTAAATCTACATTATTATTATTATTATTATTATTATTATTATTATTGTTGCGGCAGTTTGGAGATATCCACACTAGTTACTTACTTACTTATCATCTTCATCCCCAGTGGGACATAAGGCTACAACAACAATTAACATTGTTGTTATAGTTTTCATAACAGGTTTGTTTTTTACGGGGTGGGGTTGTTAGCCCCACGCCCAACCCCCAATTAACCTGGAGGACCAGGTACTGTGTTTCGTCTGATCCCTCCACTGAGACCCTCCCCAGCTTGGTTAAACCTGAGTAGAAGGAAAAGTAAGCCTCTTCAAAACTACTCGAATAGAAGTAAAAAATAAACATGTAAAAATCTACTTGAGTAAAAAAGTAAAACAACCTTTTTAAAAGTAATTGAAGCAGAAGTAAAAGTAGAAGATAACATTTATTACACCACAAAATATGAATATCAAATACACAGTGCGCGATATTCATTGCGTGCACAGCCATGTGGTGCCACCTTAAGTTCACTGCGTCCACGATCGTGCAGATGTGCCGCCACCTTCATTTCACTGAACAATTAACGCCCTTGTTCAACTTCAACAAAAGCTGATTTTTAAAGTTGGTGTCGCTAATGCGATAAAAAATTATAATTACGATGAATCTGAGAAAACAGTTGGCTTCAGCTGAAACATTCTATAACAAAGTGACCCTTCAAAAATAGGTTGATAAAATTATGAAGGGTCTTGAATATTAGTGAGCATCAGCTGAAACTTGTATACCAAATGTTAGCATTCTTACAAAACTCATTTAATACCACAACATGTTAAAATATATTTGTTTACCTTAAATGCATCAAAGATACACAAGTTGGTAACAACTTGTATACTGATAATTTGCAGCAACTGTATCAATTGTCACTATAGAGGCTACCTTGATACATTGATCCCAGATCATAGCACAGCCTGTTAAAAACTCCGGTCAAGTCTTGTTTTCTATGCAAGATATTACTTATTTAATGGCTCACGGGAGATTGTAACGCTCCGTAATACAATGTTTGTCCAATCGGGACTTGAATGTATTTAATATAGGACTGTCTACTACTTGCGCTGGTAACCCCATTCCAATCGTTTGTCACTCTCTGGCTGAATACATTTTGCTTCAAACTTGATTTTCAGCGGCGCTTCACTATGCTCTCTGGTGTTTGATATGTAAGCCAACGATAAGAATAGGTTATATTACAGCCTGTCTATGCCATTCGGGATCTTACACACCTCAAACATGTCGCTTCGTCTCCTACGATAGCACAAAGATAAGAGTCTCTGGGCTTCTAACCTATCTCTATATGGCTGACTTCTCAATTTTGGTATCAGCTTTGTGGTAGCTTTAAGTAACAAAAATATCGCGAAGTAAATGAAAGTAACGAAGTAAAAAGTAGTTTTACTGCAAATTAAACTACTTCGTTACAAATAAAAGTAGCAGTTAAAATCTTACTTCGTTACTTCCAGTTACTTGACAAAAACCACTCAAGTAGTTTTACTTCGTTACATTTGATATCCCTGGACCTTACCATATAGCATACATGTAGGAATGTAAACCATATAGAGAGATAAGGACACAAATGAACTCTGATTGCTATTTAGCACTTTACTCCCGTTCACTGTTTATAACGGGCTATTAAAACCTACAAAATCCTTAAGTGAAATACGAATTTGGGTTATTTCCAGTCTTTTTCCGAAGTAATATTTGTGGTATTTAGTAACACCACGTGTTGAACCGCTGGATCACGAAAAATGGAGTGTCTTATCGGTATTACAGGAAAGGATTTTGTTTTACTGGCTTCTGACACAAGCTGTGGCAGAAGTATAGTGTCAATGAAACAAGGTAATGACATGCAGTTTATTTTCTGTTTTAAATATGCAGAAGGTAATGCTGTATTTAACTTTTTTCGGTTAGTCAGAAATGTCGAATGGACATTATGATCAATTTATGCCGACTCACTCAGTCACCGTGACAATAACTGTAACTCTATTGTCATTCTGATATTAATCTACTCTGATACAAGTATTAATTTAACTATGCCATTTTTAATGATTATATGTGCTTAAATTGAAACACATGAAATGGTAATTGGAGTCCGTTCTGTTATAATAATTAATGTAATAGAAACGCATGCTATGCCTAGGGCTAGGCTAGGCTATGCCTATGGCTATGTTACTCACTAGTTACTGTTTAGTCTGTTAGTATCAAAATATGTACCATTGGCATTGCAGTGAGGAGTACTAGATTAAGCACTTCACCCCATTGGACTTATTTCATGACATTTCGCCCGTATATTAATTGTTCCACTTAATAAATATTGATGGTTTTCACTGTCACAGTGTGGTTTTGTCATGTGTCATTGAATGACTGTGACAAGTGGTGGATCATTAGCTGTGGCACAAAGATTACAACAGAGCAGTTCTACGAAGCAAGTAATGAGGAAATGATGCTCTCATGGATGTGTAATGACCAGACGTTCTTGAATGCCGATGCATCGCTGCTGGTCACCCAACCAAGAGAATACGTCAGGTCACCCATGCCACCCAGATTACCCACGCCACTTAATACTACCTGTGTTGTTCAGAAACCTGTTGTTCCTGACATTAGCTACATAGCAGACACATCAAGCTGTAACTTTGCGACCCCAATACAACATTCTGCCTATGATGTTGGCCACATCTTGCCTACCACTGCTGATGGCCAAGAACGACCATCTCTGCCATTCACTGTTGTCCCAGGTGCTACATCCCAAGCCACGACTTGTTTCCTCCCACAACCATATTTATAATCAGAAACTGGTATTTAGGACTGGCCATATCCACTGGCAGTGCTCTATACTTAACAACAGCACATATTGTCAAGCTGTTGTTAAACAAATTGATGACATTTTTATTCCTGGTAATGTCCAGCATGTGTCAGTGCCAAAATCATCTGCCTTCGCTGGTGCCAAAACATCTGCAATGGTAAATGCTTTATCAAGTATTGATACCTGCAACAACTGCTATAAACAAAGCCCTAGCTGACCACCTTGTCCCCACAGCATCAACAGAATCTCTACCACAAACAATATCACTTGCAAGCAAGTGTAACAGATTATAACAGGGCAAGCGACCAACTGACAAAATCAGATGCAACCAACCCATTCACCACTTGTGTCGTAAACGTAATAAATTGTATGTACTCCTGTTAAGCAGAATGTACCCTCCTAATTATAATTATTATCTGTTGTCATTATTTCCATGGGAATTGAGGTCAATGATTATTGTGATTAAGTCATTGATGAAAGTTTATTCACACCTTTGTCTACATGATTACAGGAACTAGTGGGCTTATGTAAGTAATAAATTCCTAATAAATATAAATTGATAAACTTAAGCGTGATCAGCACACATGCTACAAAAGGCAACAAGCCAAAATCTTTGGGGTCGATTCTCACATGACGAACTAGATTCTGTTCTCGTGCTTAAAGAACCCAGCAAAGTCTACAAACCATCCACCAATATTTGACCATTGACACTGGTGACACTGCAAATTAATGTTGCTCTGTAAATATTAAAGGATACTAAATATTTAAGATGCCAATAAATGACCTCGTGTACATTACAGACCGTGTTTCCATGTTAAATATGTAAATGTCAACTTTCGCGGATTTATGACCCATTCTGATAACAAAATATGTATAATATTACCAGTTTTGTTTTAATGGTATTGTTGGTAATTATCAATTACTTCCCATGATATCATTTCCCAGAACACCAATTGTCAATGAGATGCTAATTAAATAAATTAAATAGACTGTGATTATTGGAGGTGGGATTTCGAAAGGTGTCATAATTATATAAACATTCGGCTGGGATCCCATGTATCTGTCTACGATATCTATTTCAATGGCCAGTTGTCACCTTACATTGTAGACTATTGATCAAGATCCACTCTGAAGCAGCTAAAGCTCATCACTTTCTTTGTGCAGTACTACTACTAGCAAATCTGACTTATCAACTCCAGTACACTGTCAGAGGTGTAATGTACTGTAATAATCTGGTATTGACTATCATATTCTGTAATAGCTAACTATATGATATCCACCTATTTTACAAATGGGGAAAATAAATACAAATAGACACTAATTTTGGCATTGTTTCATCCATTAAACTTGAAGCTCTGTATTTACTCTGATTAGTGTATGTGGTGATTCATATGCTGTCTATAAAGATGAATGGTTCTCAAACAGCATTTATGGATCCATATATATATGACTGATATTGTGATAATTTAAACAAATTATTTGGGAACTACTTCGACTGAAAGTAAGTTGAATTATGGTATTACAGTCGGGGCCCCGTTATAACACGGTCGTTGGGGTCCACAACCTGTCAACTGTGTTATAGGTGGACTGTCAAGCAAGACGGGCTCTATCATGGTGGGTGATAATAGGGAGTCCACATATTCACCTCATTTTGCACCATCCTTTAAGATTACACACAACTGTTTATTTCATAAATGTTCCCAATATGATTATTTGTTGACTTAAGCATAAATGTTACCCGAGTGTTTGTGTGGAAAATAAAAATGTTTCTGCAAAATTGGGCAAAAAGCAGCAACCATCTTGGATTGGTGATATTCATACACCATAAATAGTGCATGTTTTACAGAAACACGTAAGGAAGATTTGAGATCCGAATGCTCAGATTTCTCTACTCTCCTCTTTAAATATTACGGCACAGTGTATACTAACAAACAAACAAATAAATTCTTAATTGTACTCATCCATGTGTACAGTGACTGAGAACAGTTTACTGAATCTGATTCCTTATAAAGACCCTACTTGTTATTAGTGTTATGAGCAGTTATATTAATCATTTCCCACAATCCATTCAGTGTAAGCTATCTTATTGCGTAACTTTAAAAAAAATTGTTTTTGATTCATTTCTTTCAGATCATGATAAAATGTTAAAATTGAGCAGCAAAGTACTGATGGCTGTCTCTGGTGAGTCTGGTGATACAAACCAGTTTGCGGAATACATAGCAAAAAATATTCAACTTTACAAGATGAGAAATGGTGAGTGTTAACAATGAAGATCTTGCATCTGGTGAGAATAATCTGACAACTATATTTTGATGCTTTTCATTTACATGTTATTATTGTGTGGAGAATGAATGTTAAATTATAGAATTATTATTATAAATGTGGCTTAATTAATCAGTCGGGTTCTATGATGGTGCAGTTGCTGGAGTACAGCACTACAAACTTCCAGGTTTAGGGTTCGAATCCAGCTCATACCCATGTTTGTGGGATGTGTTTCCTCAGGGGAGTCATCCCTCCACCATATGTCTGTGGTGTGACTAGCATGGAGGATAGAGAACTCAATTTTGATCTTTAATGGATATTTACATATAATTAATTTGTCATTAAATATTGTTTTTATTCGCAGGTTATGAGTTATCTCCACATGCTGCTGCTAATTTTTCAAGGAAAAACCTTGCTGATTCCTTGAGGACTGCTGTAAGTGTACCCCAGAGTGTATCATTATTAAAGCTTTCTAGTCTAACTCTTACTATCTCCAGTACAGAAATATACATAGTTTTTAATGAAAATTATTGTGTGTAACAGTTTATAAACAAAGGCAGATTAGTGCAAGGATTTGATGCTATATTTTCCAATCAGATATCATTAATCAAACATGCCATATCTATCCTGATTGGTAAATTCACAATGGTTTATTCTCACAGTAGAACATCTAACTGTGGGAATTCCTATTTCAAACCCTGAGGTTAATAAGTTTGGTCAAAACTGTTATGGATTTTCTGTATCTTTATCTTTTTTCAGGATCGTTATATGGTGAACATACTAATTGGTGGTTATGACACCGAGAATGGTCCTGAATTGTATTATCTGGACTATTTGGGATCCTTGGTTACATTACCATTTGCAGTTCAAGGATATGGATCATTCTTCTCACTCAGTGTTATGGATCGTTACTACAAAGAAGGTTTGTATGGTATCTTGATAGATGTTTATGAGTAGTAAATTTTCAGAAGGTTCAATTGGTACTGATACGTTAGGCTGATAACGTTGCTTCTTGGTGTCCAATTTATATAGTTCATTTGTTTTTTTCTACCAAATTTGCAAGTCAATATCTTCAGAACAATGATAGTTAGCAATGTTTAAACTATATAATTTCAATTTCTGTACTCTAGAGAAATAATAAAATGAATGACAAGCATACACATATAACCTGTTCTCAGAATTTAACCACCGAATCTGTAAAAGTATGTTTTGACTTTTATTGTGAATTCAAAAAAGCATGTGTGACAAGTTAGCATTTGTTTCTGATCTAACAACTTGCCTGGGATCCAACTGTGCATGTGTAGTGGGATTGGTCTATTGGGAGGAGAATATTTCTATTATTTCAGTCCCAGTTTCCACTTAATTAAAAACAAAATCCTGGACACAAACCTCCATGGGACCCCCTCACCAATGGAGTGGGACAGACCACCACCTAAACCATGTAAATGTGACCTTCAGCCAAATTGGATATTTTCTGTTTTCAAGTTTCACCCATATATATATATATATATATAAAACAAGATATAATAAAATACAGCATCAGTTAATATTTTAGTATAATTGCTTAATCTGACATTGAATTAAAATAATTATCAATTAATAAAAACTTTAATATACAGAATACAGACAGCTGCTAAATTATTATTTTCATTCATCTCATTCAACATGTCAACAACTCTGTTAACTGATTTGTGCATACTTAATTTCTATATAAGTAATGGGTATACTAAATTTTGTGATATTATTATTTTTTTACAGTTTTATATGACTTGACTTCCAAAAAAACTTACTGAACTATCATTTACATGTATGTGTTTTGTTTGTGAGCATACACACAATAATAAATAAACAAACACAATATATCAGTTATTAAGCTATTAGAGACCATCTAGTACTTATATATACTCATCTGTAGCAAGCATTTTAGCAGTTATTTCTACCACCAGCAGTAATATAATTAACAGTATCTTGTGCCTAATGTTTGAGTTGTGGATAAATGTTACTAGTTGCTAAATGAGGTATTTCTGTGATGTGGATGGTTTAGCAACTAATCATGTTATTAAGAGGTTTGTGATTACTGAATTATTTTCAATTCCTAAAAGAAAATCAGAAAGAATAAATGACTATTTAATTTTCAACATGGTTATATCTACTTCGAATCATTGGAATTTGACAAGAATCTTTGCAAACCCAAAAGTATTTTAGACACATTGTTTATTTTGGATAGAATATCAAACAAAATCAGTTATTAAAACATGATTATTCATTTAATCCTCTGGTGTTGAGATTCAATGTTGCACCCATGATAGTAAAATAAATCTTAGAGTAAATTGATCTGCAATTACATGCTACAGACCAAACATCTATCAAAGGGAGGAATGATGCCAAATGTTAGTCTATCCTTTCTCACAGTTACCCGACATTGCTATGAGAGGTAACTACCAAAATCTTGGAAATTTTATGGTACAGTAAAACACGTATATTATGGTCACTATTGTGATATGTGGCCGTAATAAAAGGCAACTCAAATGTACCCTATAGATTGCAAAGTTTAATTCAGGGACATTCCTAGTCACATCATAAAAAAATTCTCAAGTGTTATCATACTTATTTTGGAGAATAAGCTGATGGTGGTCTGCTTGATTGCTATAGTGGATGATAAGATTGTCTCCTTTGTCTTAGTGATGTTTTATAGTTTTAACAAGTCCCTTGTTTACAAATAAAACTGTTATAACTGGTTCATTGTCTTCAGTTTTATGCTGGCACCTCATTATCAGCAGCTATAATTGTAAACTCATCCACAGTCAACAGATTTGACTTGATATGAGATAACTAGTCAGTCACCCATCCAGAAATTTGCTAAGCATGTTGATTAGCTGCAATTGAGGACTCTAAATCGTATTATAAACCATAAGTATTGGCTGTAATATGGAATAGAGGCATAGTGACTATACACAACGTTATCAACATTGTAATATATGGGACAGTGATTGGGATAGTATAATGTGACTGCAAGACAGACGCTGGATGTCGTCGAGACATGGTCGGATGGAGGCGTTTTACTCTGTACATTTATTATTGATTGAAGGTTGACTATCTTATTGTAGAAGGGATATATTTACAAAAGGTGATGAGTTCTGAGATGATTGTGCTGACAGTTGTTGTTCTGATTGTCAGACATCATTTGTTTACTTGAGATCCTGATAGTACCCTCAAGTTGGGGATTTAAATTAGAATCTTACTTGTCTTTAGAGGATTTTTCCCTGGAGAGTCACCCTTTGGTGATGTGACCTTGTTGTAACTAGCAACGAGGCTAAACAAGCCAATAACTCACTACATTTAGTCACAGAAACAAAAAGATTAAAATTACTCTTTACAAAGCTACCTGTGATTTTTTCATAATTCTGATGGTACTCTACTCATACTGATAGTTCCTACTGTTTTCAATGGATTAAAAACATTATATTTCTATATTGCTTCATTGTACTCCTTTTTATCTTACTTCTCACAGTGAGACAAATCTGTAAATATACAATGATGCTAAGCCAGTAAAGGGATTCATAGAGTGGATTTTCTATCATAATTATGTGGATTTATAGCATTTTGCCTAAATATGCACTAGTAAATAAAATCAATTGACCTTCAAAATATTTTTCATTAAATATTTCATTTTATGATATTTTTATCCCATATATAATAATTTGAAGTGTATGTAAGAAAAAGAAGAATATATATATATATTGTGTGTATTATATATATATAAGTCATTTTATTTTTGCATCCTATTCCACAGATCTATCAGAGAAAGAAGCACTTCATCTTCTACAAATGTGCATTAATGAGGTGCGTAAAATCTTAACAGTAACTAAAAACTTAAACCTCATTCTAGTATGTTTTATAATATTTATAAAATTTTATTAATTCTGTATTCATTGACTATAGAGCTGCGTTATACTAATACTCGTTATATTATTTACAGATTCACAAACGTTTGATCGTCAATCTGCCTGCCTTCAAAGTGAGAAAGGTCACATCAGATGGCATTGCTGATTTACCTGACATGAAAGCAGATTAATCATATGTAATAATGGCTGTATGTGTGTGTGTGTGTGTGTGTGTGTGTGTGTGATATCCTCCTAAATAGAAGGTTTTATGGGTCTTGTTTCGATTCATAATACTAATTTCATCTTGAAGTGATGTTACCAGTTTTGTGTTTTTGTGAAATAAATAATAAAAGACAACTAGCCATCTGTGAATGGTCGTTACTAAGAATATGTGAAACTTACAAGAATAAAGATAAAACAGATTTATGTCATTTATAACATGCATATTGGCAAGCTATCTTTATGATCAATCCAAATTCCAGCTACTCAAAAGCTAATTTATAGTTTAGCGTCTATAACCAATGAGACACAACAGGTAAAATTTTATTCTATGCTAACTGTCTCGCTGTGAAGACGTATTAGTTTCTGATTATGTAATTACTAATATGGAGTAATACAAAATGTAATTAATTATTGCATTATAATGCCCACAACCTAGGAAGTGTTATGCGAGAAAAGATATTTTGCTTCCCTAATTTCTAAAACCCATTTTCCATTCGTTACAAAATGGTCAGTTAAAATTGTTATTCACTCGTGTAAGATAATCGCACTATATGTACTCGTCAACAGTTGACGCCAATGCCAAACTGAAAATATTTTAAATAATGAAAGATGACAGAAGTTCTCGTATACATCACAGTATCAAATGATTTGCAATCAAACACTAACTATTGGTAATATGTGATCTAATTAATTAGTCTTTTGGCACTCATTATTCAATAATTTAATGATTAGAATTTTTATCCCACTTCTGGGAAAGAAGAGGCGAAGTAGCAACTAAATTGTAAACACAATTAAATATGTTAATGGATTTGTAAGAAAATTTTTATTTGGTTGGCTAGTTGAAATGAGGGGGGAGTAAATGGTATGTAATTTACTGCTTATCTATCAAAAACAAAGATAGTTGCCTACCCGAACACAAAACTACCACTATATGTTACGGTTGAGATTTGAATCCAAACTTATTGCACACCATGAACAGAGTATTAAGCAACTTGATCATAAATATTATTATGGTTAAAGGGACGATAACGACGAGTAGGAAATTAACCCAACAAAGTCGAAAGAAATGGCAAAATTGAACTGCTCACTAAACTTGGGAGGAATCTAGAATTCGATGATAAAAACGTATATAGGTCCCGATTATGATACGATATATTTGTTAGTTTAAATTGAGCCCACTATATCGGGAGGTGTAGTATTAAATCGTGGAATTATTGGAATTGTATATTATAGTTACCTATGAAAACTATCAATAATTAGATAATTATTACAGAACGTTTAAAGTCCTACTTGAATTTGACTCTAGCTTTGTGTCCCTTTTGTGATTAAAGCCAAATTGATTTACTTTGGCACATTCGTTTACTGCGACCTCGAACAATGCTCTAACGAGGGCGAAAAAAATCAACAAATTCCTAGACCTAACCATGGTATAGTTTACAAGAAACTTCCTTGTATTAAGTTCTATTGGACAGCTTTGTGATGGTGAAGTCTCGTCTTTTTTATAATCTTAACTCGAATACATTGACTGGGAGGATTTTTCTTATAACTGTCGTCTAATTCGATCTAGCCATAATGTTGATTTTGCTGATATGTAACTGATCCTCTCGTACAACAATAAGTCAAGTTTCAAAACATATGAAACCTTCCCATTCAACACTAGATCTATCACTCTCTCAGATCATCTTTATACACTGAATCATTAATCCAGTAATGTAAAGATCCGATGTTACGGCTGTCGTGTTGGTTAACGTGGCATATTGTCGGAGCACCTGGACTGTCGGGATATCTGTCATATATCTCCCGGTTAGAATAATTGTGACTAATATAATTAATTATGTACAGCCTTATATTTAATTAATTAATATCATATAATTACAACTGTTCACGTCATCACACTGGTTAAACTTCAATTAATATAATCATCTTCGCACAAACATAAATATGAAACTTTTGTGACGTATATCTATCTACACGTCAACACTTTCTGGAAGTTTTAGATTAATATATCTTATTTGTCATAATATTTCTAGACATACACTAGCACATTCCGTTTCTATTAGTGAGCGTAACTCCCCTTTGATAATCCGCAAACTCAAAGCCTCTTGTTAACACACACAATCTATGTGGCCTTTTTCGCAAACTTTCCTTCAATTTTTACTAAAGGACGAGTCTGCGATATTGTAATAGATCCAGAACAATGCCCCGGCACGAGAGCCGTGATAGCGCAATTAGTGTATGACTGGTAGCCAAAGGGTAGCGGGTTCGACGTTCCGGAGCTGAAATGTTATCATGTGGTGACTGGTTCACTCAGCCATAAAAAAGAGAACCTGACAGGACGTGATGGATATGTGTTTGAGTAACGCTTTCTGCCTATAATAACAGCATGCGTTGTAAGCTCCTTTTGGGAGTTGAGATGTGCGATGGATTGAAACAGGTCCGAGTCGGGGATAATAATATTGCAAGGCGCCTTACTGAATAGGGCGCTATATAACTGTCACATATTATTATTACTATTAAGTATATAGGCTCAACTACTTAATAATTTACCTTTGACGGACTCTTCTGAATACACCGACAGTTGAGGAAGAAGTTCGCGATGCTGGAAAATGAGTCGAATTACATGATAAACATATATACTGTGTGTCATGGTCAGTTATTATCAAAGTCGAATCTGATATTTTGTGGTCAGATGGTGAAATGTCTTATTTAGAAGACCATATTAAAGAATTTTTTTCGCATAAGAAAAACACAGCCAGATATGATATCCCATTGAGGATAAGATCTGGTATTCCATAGAAGATCTGATCTCCCATGGGATATCAGATCTAATCTCCCATGGATTATCAGATCTTATCTCCCACGGAGATATGAGATATTCGTACAGAAACTACAACACCAGTAACAGAAATATTACAGAGAATGTGTTATTTACTCACTGATATATAAACAACATTGATATCTGATCTTGAACTGTTTCTATAAGCAACTGTGTTAAAGCATGCTTCAAATACTGTTATATAATTGGTTTCCATAAAATCTACTATCTGTATTTGACTGTATATAGATTAACGCCTGTACACTATGATGCGGGTGTTCCGCTTTAGGTTTGAATCTGGTTCATAACTGTATTTTGGGCATATGCTTCCCGGGTCAGTTAATTGTCCCTTGGCCATATATATATATGCAAGTCAGCCCATGGATGGTGAGATTGATGTTTTAGTAAGTAAGTAAGTAAGTAATTTATTCACTAACAACATCGTGATATAATAATACAGGTACATATGTTGATTGTCTATCCATAAATGTGATGTTGTTAGCCAAGAAAACCAATAGCAATAAAGATTGCCTTCCCAGCGTCCCAAGACAAAATTAAACACAAATTAAAACAAACAAATCAACAATGATTCGAAATTATGTTAAATAAAGATTGGTGAGTGATGAGGAAGGTAGATTAATCTAATGCATCAGTATGCTGTTGTCCGATCACGGAGTCTGTCGCTATAATGCAAGTCAGCCCGGAGGGAAGGGAGACCAAACATCAATGGGAGAAAGAAGGCACCGGGTTGATCCGATGAGAAAATATTAAGTGTCAACAATGTAAAAATGTGTGCTAGATGAGCATAAGATTGGATGTCAACATTCAAGTGCGAGGGCATTCTGAGCACATGACATTGTTACAATGTTCAATTTGGATCCCGTATGATTTAATAAATGACTTCTTGATGACTTATCGATGGGACTTGGTGTACTGGGAGCGGGGACGAGAACGTAGTTCGCGGTATTTGTCTGAATGTATAATGTCAGGATGTTTTTAATTTGGTTTTGTTCTGGTTATGCGCAGTAAAATAAGTTCGAAAAGAGCGGGGAAGTGTGTTGTATTGGTAGTTGTGGGCGAACAATGTATTTTGGAATTGATTAAGATATCGAAATCTTAGTATATTATTCTATGTAAAAAAGTGGATCTGTATGAGATGATGATTGCTGTTTTACGGCCACTTTTGTGCACAAGGTAGGCTAAATGGGTCGAGCAACCTCGAAAGGTAATGAAACGAACCTTCAGATATGCCCACGCCGAGATTCGAACACGGGTGGTAGTGATCTGTGGTCCGACACGCTACCGCTAGACCACGGAGCGCCCCGGATCTGTATGAGAGTTATAGACTTAATTTGTTATTAATTATCCGAATAGCTCTCTTCTGGGTAGATTCCTGCAGTTTATTAATATGGATTGACGATTCCCATGCTTGGATGTCATACATCAGGTGACTTTGTACCAAAGAGAAATAAAGCAATTTGATGACATCGGGATGTAATACGTGTTTGACTTTGTTCAATGCAAATAGAGTTCGTGATATTTTAGATTTTAGCGTATTTAGGTGATATTTCCATTTTAAGATTTGATCGATATATAGATGCCAAGAAATGTTATTGCCTTTCCTGTTTGATCATTCCCTATACGAAGTAGGTTTATGCCAATCAGTGTAATCACCGTATTTTGCGGGAGGATTGGTATTTTGATAGATGGGCTGAACAACGTATACTTGGTCTTTTTTACGTTTAGTGAAAATCTGTTTGCACAAAACCAGTCGTTTAATTGAACCAGTTCGTTGTTGATTGTGTGGCAGAGGACAGCAGGATTGCGTGTGACATATATAAGGTGCATTGTGTCACCAGCAAAGGAAAGTAGGGATAGATCGATGAAATATGTAATGTCATTTATGTAGACAAGGAAGAGAATTGGTCCCAAAATAGATCCCTGTGGAACACCGCAGATTACTGTTGATATTAGAGATCGAATCTGATTGAATTCTGTGTATTGATATCGATCGGAGGGATAACTGTTAAAGCAATCATTAGGTGTGCCTTGGATGCGGTAAAAATTCAATTTTGCTAAAGAGTTTAGTAGAAATATTATCATGTGCCATGCTAGTTTTGGCTTTGAGAGAACTGCATGTATTCATGAGTTCTAATGGGTGAACAGGTTCCATAAAGAAAGTTTTCTAGCATCGGGAATCCAGATTGAGATAACGGGAAAAGCTTTTCTAATGTGAGGAATGCACTGTGTTGGCAAAGAAGGTATTAAAAGCATTAGCAATTTCATTTTTGTTGCTCATGGTAGGCTAAATGGGCCGAGCGACATCCAAATTAAAGTTATTACTTGAATTAGCCAATTATAGTGACCTTATTAATTAAATTGAATAGCGGACAGATGCCACTCGGATTGTAACCCCCCAACCTAGGGAGTTATAGAATAACCCGCTATAATCACTGCACTAAAATGAAGCCCATTAACTTCAAGAAGACCAGATATTTAAAGAATTTAACATAATTAGCCAGCAAAATAATTAATTTAAAAAAAATATCACAAACATTATTCTAAACCCCCAATTCAGGGGTTTTAAATAACCGTATAACACTATTTAAAATAACCATTAATTCAAGAAGACCATCAGATATATAAGAATTAACAATATTAGTCAGAAAATATAAATAAATTATCAGATAAATTTTTCTATAACAGTCAATTCAGCATATTTTAACATAATGTATTAAACTTTATTATATATATATATATATATATATATATATATATATAAAATATATATATATTATATTTTATTGATTATGAAAGATTAATATTATTCAGTAATCATCATATATTTCCAGCATGCTCATTTGATCATAATGTTAGTGAAAGTTTATTGATATATATTAATATATATATATATATATATATATATATATATATATATATATTATTGTTAAATATATGAACTTGTATACGTTCTCTGGCTACTTTACATTTCTAGTAATTTATGAAAATAGACACTCGCATGCTATGATAATAGAATCAATCCGAAACAGTAAGATGATATTTACTTTATATATAGTGTGCGCATGTGTGTGTGTGTGTGTGCGGTGCGTGCATTACCTTAAATTATATATATCAACACATCGATCGATCATTGTGATATAATTTGATTGTCAAATTAAATGCGTACATAATTAATTAAGACAGAAAAGCACACTTTAACATTGTTGTTGTTATAATTGTTGTTGTTTTCACAAATACAAAAATGTTGATTGTGATGACTGTCTTAAATCCCCCCACTCCCCCAATGAGGCTGTACCACAACTACATCCAGTGTACCAATAAGGTTAATATTTTAAATCATAATTATAAGTTATATTATACTGCTTCGTTATAACATTTTAAATGACCTTATAAATAGCCAAAGTATTAAAAAAATCACACACACACACACACACATCGGGATCAGTTTCCAGGTGTCAGTAGGATAAACAATCGTAATTAATTATCATTTAACTTTAATTATGTGGTCAGTCGAGCTTCTTTTAAACAACACATTCAATCCGAATAAAATGTAATGTTACTTTATCTGGTGTTTTAAATATGGGATTGAATGCATTAATGGTCACCACTGTTTTAACACACACACACACACACACACACGTGTGTATGCGCGCGCGCGCACGTGTAATTGTGTGTTCTATTCAGTAATCCCATCGAGCAACACTACCATATCAGAACATTGCAGAATGTGGGACAAACTCAGTAAAGTTAGCATTATTCTATCACTTATAATGATATATAGGCGGAGTGTAGTTTGTTTACTTGAATATTATCAAGTACAAATGACATGACATCCATTTAGACTGTATGATGATGATGATGATGATGATGATGATCGCCGACCTGAGTTAATATCTGGCGTAATCGTATTATCATTATCAAAGTTTAACCCAACAGTTTATGACTTCATATTGCCATGACATACTCGCGATAACTTGGTTGTTCCGTTCTTCCAACAGTTTGTCATCGAAAGAGAAGACTTTTTAGAACAATTCGTGTTATTTCCCCAAGACACGCCCACATGGAACGCGCCATTCGTCTGACCTCCCAAGTAGTAGAGCGAAAACCCAGACACCCCCGTCTACGCCAACTTTGTGGACTCTTCCAAAGCTGGCTAACTTTCCAGATCGTCTGCCTCAGGAGCCACAATACACGAGAGAGCAGCGATGGCGTCGGACGTTGTAAGACCGATGCTAGAATTACTTATAGTTCTGAGCTTATTTTCTCTGCTAAATGTCGCCTTTTGTGAAGTTCTCACGCCGCCATATTTTAATCTGGCCGTAAAGAAGCACGTTAGCGCGACATCGACCTGTGGATATGGAGTCTCTGAACCGGAGTTGTTCTGTAAGTTGACGGGCGCCAATCGAGATAACGATCGAACCGAGGTGCAGGAAGACTTCGAGCTGATCCGGGGACAACTCTGTGATTACTGTTATACGGCGGCATATCCAGGTAAAGATGGCAAGGATCACCGAGCCTTCCATGCTACAGACGGTACGGAACAATGGTGGCAGAGTCCGCCTCTATCCAGAGGTCTCAAGTATAATGAGGTCAACCTTACCATCGATTTGGGACAGGTCAGTAACCCGTGGCATGACTTGTAGACCCCTCTATTATCTATAGTATTTAGATCTAAATTATAAAAAGAGTATTACTATTAGTTATTAGGATTTAATTAGGGTCTATACCAATATAAATTTTTATTTAAAAACTAACACTAAGTAACTACGTCTTAAGCCAGTTATTGAGTTAAAGATCTATGGAGAAAGCTTGTAATGTTAAATTGTATATCTCTCAGTCTCTGTAAAAACCTATCGGAGACATAAAGTAGACAAACATTTTAAATTATTTAAAATGCTTATCATTTAATAAATGATCATTACCAATTTGAATATCTAGTTGTTTAAAAGAGGCTAAACTGGATAGAAACTGATTTAGTTTAAATAGTACTTTCACTGGGCCTTGTTACTTGTAGATTTAGTTCTAGAAGTCTATACTATAGGCCCATAATAGGGTTGGTTTTATATTTTGAGGAAAGTATACACTTAGTTTTCCTTACGGTGTGTAGACTTAAAGTTTAGGTCTACACGCATGTTTGTATTTATCACTCAGACATCTTGATATTGTCATTGGTCAGACCAAAGGCAGTATAGTATCCATTCTGATTCCACGGTGTCCATGACATATGTTTAAAGGATGATTTGTATAATGTATATCATTATAATTGATAGAATCAATGCATTTATATTATTATTATTATACAATTGTTACTTAACCAGATATAATATAAGTATTGATTGATTGATAGCTTTCAGTTAATGATCTATGCAAACTCTTCTTTAAATTACATATAGTATTAATCTTTTAGGATCTACTTAAACTAAGGATTTGGTTTAATATCTGTTCAGATTGTACATTTGAATCTTCATCTGTGAAGGCTCCTATTTCAGTCATGTTATCATGTAGTATGTGACTTTTAAGCCTTTCAGGGTGGTATTTCTTTAGGAGTCACAAATTTTCTAGCTGACACAAAACTAACCATAAATTTCATTGCTATCTCTCTGACATCAAATAATTATTAATCTTTTTAGCTGTTCCAGAATATTTAGTGTTTCATTTTGTATTAATATTCTGGGTGAACTGAAGATGGAGCTTGATGAAGACATATTAGTCATATTTCATTCTGCAGTTTAAAAAAATTCCTATCCTTTCAGATGACACTTAATTGTCAGTGATTTATGATTTGAGTTACATAATGTACTTTTAATATGTACTTTTAAGGACAAGCACATTTTGCCACTGTTTTTACTGAGATTAAAGTGATGTTCCTAATAATTAATTGTTAATTATAGAAAAACAAACTTGGACCTCATTTATTCAGCACACTGTATACCATTATTAGAAGGAAATGGGGGTATGTTTATATCTTTGATTAATGGTCTAGTTCAGTTGGAGGACTTATTCTTCTGTTCAGTGTACATTTTAGCAACATGTGTATTACCTTGAATAAACAATACATATGTAAAATGTTAATAGCCTTAAATGTTTTCCTAAACTACTCTCAGCAGTACTTCTCGTATTTTCAATACTTTTTGTTGTCACTGAAGGCTTATGTGCAAAGTAGGTGTTAGTATTGTTAAGTATTAAACTGAGCCTTTATGTAGAGGAAATTAACCTTTAGCTTCATGTTAGCAGTAGTATGTCCATTATGCTTAACTATGCAGAATCAAGTTACTAATGTATATGCTTAATTTCAAGAGCTGATCTGCTTAAATATTCCTGTTTGCCTTTTGTCCTACAAGTTTGGCTTTCACACGTATGTGTACTCACATGTTTTCTTGTATCCAATATGTTATGAAATTAGTATTTAAGATGTATAATTACAACAATAATATTGTTAACTGCTAGTGTTTATAGAATACTACTCTGTCGTAATGGTATTACTAATGTAGTGATTTTGAATAACTTAGCTTCCTCTTTGTAATTAGCAGTATACAGTAAGACAGCTGTAGCATGTGTTAAGTTGCTGGTATTATTAATATATTTAATAAGAAAAAGTACTTCTTACAAAATATATCCATCAGAGGTTTCCTGTTTTACTGAGTACAGCCAGATGTATACATATGTGCTAAATTGATTTAATTATACATTATTATGAACAAGTGTGAAGCTGTGTAAATGTATTATTAATCTTAGTATCTGAAATTTGATTATTAATACTATTCATTTAATGAAACTGTGGCTAATCGTGAATACTACTGGTTAAACTTACTATTCAATTTTGTATATTTTAAAAGCTAGGTCTTTAGTATTTGTATTTCCTCTTTTAGTTTCATAATTAAACTGCCTTTGATATTAATTTTCACTCAATATTTTGTTCCCCCCCATCTTACTTTATTTCTTAACAAAACCACTGACAGTAATACAAATAAGTAAAATGTTAGATGCAAGAGTTTGATATCTTTGAGGATATTTATCAGGTTGTCCTGTTGGTTGTCTAGATATATCAATTTGAAGAAAAAAAATTATTATCTGATAGCCATTTGTAAGCTGATGAATAACATTTCTGCTGCTGTTAAAAACAGACATGAACAGTTTGTTGTTAGAGAATGATAACTAATTATTTATCTGGTTGGACTGTTAAAGTAAACTGATATAGTTAAGCTGTTTCCCATTAGGTAGATGAAAAACTAGTGAAGGTTTTTGAGACAATATTTTTGTACAAATGATTTCACATACTCTAGGAAGTTGGTGTTTTCATAGAAATAAGTAAAATTTTGTATGACAATATAGAAATATGTCTGATAATTGGGTTTTCTAATGTGGCTTGACCAATATCTGTTTTGTTAATTAGGTCTGTTGCAGTGAAATAGTTTGAATCTCTTTTAGTTCCTTTTAATTTTTTCTCCAGTTATGTCTATTTTAGTATTCTACCATCATTTTTATCACTTTATTTCAACAGGAGTACCATGTGGCCTACGTATTCATCAAGATGGCAAACTCCCCTCGTCCTGGTGTATTTGCACTGGAGAGGTCTGTTGACTATGGAAAGACCTGGAAACCATGGCAGTATTTTGCTGACACTGTTAGCGACTGTCACACATTCTTTGGTGATGTTGGTTATGAAAATCATATTACTTCTGATAACTCAGTTGTCTGTACCACTGACTTCTCTAGCATTGTACCACTGGAGGGTGGAGAGGTGTGTATGTTTTATGTACTCTCTTTAATCAATAGTTCACTGTGTTGCATCTCTCCTATTCACAGCATCTTTTTAACTGTATTGTCATTGTTGTTATGTACATTAGTGGTGTGGTGAATTGTTTTGAAACCGTTTCCTAATATGATGTCCAGAATGAAGTAAGACAATATTTGTCTTGTCCTGTTTCAGATTGTTGTGTCACTGGTGAATGATCGGCCAAGTTCACGTAACTTCTCCTACTCTCCAACACTTCAAGAATGGACTAAGGCTACAGGTGTGAGACTAAGACTTCTTAGGACAAAGACTTTATTTGGCCATCTAATGGCCAAGGCCCGTCAGGATCCTACAGTTACGCGAAGGGTAAGAACAAATGTGTTATGGTTTAGATATGTGACTGTGTGAGATAAACAATTACATGATGTGAAATAAGTCCCACTTGGTGTCTGAAGCAGCTAAAGATGTTACCAGACTGTTAACTATGACAAGTAGCCAGCTCAAAGGGCTGACAATTCGAGGGGCTGTTATTAATTTGAAACAATAGACAAATCCAGGCTACTTGCATTGGTTACCAAATGCGATCTTGGGTTAGAAACAGCTATGGCGCAAATGATGCAGTCACATTGTTTAAGCAATCTGTAATTATTGTTATAGAACCTGTGGGAATGATAAGCTATACTGAATGGTTATTTCTCACAACAAAAAAGAAGTGGATGTCAGGTTTGTATTTTGAAGACTCAGTATAATTCAAACAAAAAGAATTAAAACAGTAACTGAGAAATGTTATTACAAAATAGTAATAACCAAAGTTCTACAGAACAAAAATTTTGATTAGTAGATTTCATCAACCCTCCATCCATATACCAGTTCCAGGACTATATAATTACAAAGCACACTTTCTACCAATGTTTTTTTTACAGGGCTAAATACTGTATTATGTTATTCATATAGAGTAGTTTCAGCTTCACACTTTGAAACTGCTTCATTTATACACACAATATATATAAGCTAGATATGTTGAAATACATACATATCCACTTTGTGTAGTGAAGTTAATATCTAGTATTTGCCAGTTACTTCATGTAATAAATCATGGGGTTTGAAGATGCTTTAATTTCACTTCCGAAAGTTAGAATATTATGGGCCATATTGGCTCTCTGATTTGGTAATAATTATATGTTAAGCATATTACAATTCCCCATACACACCCAATCCACCTTTTCAAAAAATATGATGGTCTAGCTGGTTATATCTTCACTTTTATTCACCAAAGCTGATAGGCCAAGGTATTATAGGTCACACAAGTTTTGTTTTGTGTTTTGAAGTATTGTATGTAATTTTCAGGGATTAAAGTCTTTATCTCTGGAAAACACCATTTGATATTTAGATATTTCTACAGTTAGTTATCTGTCCATCCATTTGTTGGTAGAGCCTGGTAGCTAGCTAAGACATTGCCTGGTGGTCCTTACTGATCTGAGGTTAAAATCTTAACATTGATACAGGATGTGAAATGTCCTTCCCCCAGCCGCCCTATTAATGTGCATATAACTACAGTCCTAGTTTGACTTGATCTGTGTTATCAGCAGAGAATATGTTGATTCCTTGTTGTTTGGTGTGTTATATACAGACCTACTAGTAATGATGCTGATATCTTTATCTGGCAGTAATAAATTCCCAAGCAAATGTTGATATAGACTTAATACAAACACCCTGATATTTGTTCTAGAAGACACATTGTAAAACCATCTAATCTCTCTTAAGCTGAATAAACTAGGCTGTGTTAGTAGTCTGTTCCAAGCTATTTATTTTCTGTATGACTTTAAGCTTAATATTTTGTTAGTTTCTGGTTATTTGGTGGGTACAGCATGGTTACTAGTAGAGAACAAATGTATTAAAACTTTTTGTCTATGCATTGTATTGATTTATTCATATTAAAGTGCTGTGAGTTTTTCTGTTCTTGGTGTAAAATTCTGAGCAATGTTTAATGTAAGCTAATGTTACATTTCCGAAGTTTCATTTAATCAGCAGGACATAACCACCAAATGTGTAGGAAATGATTATTTGGTTACAAAAAGATAAGCGCAGATTATTGTATATCAGGCCATACCAGCAGTCTGTATGTGTATGGAGAGAAAGATTGCATGCATGAAATATGATGATTTTGGAAAATGAAAGTTTATCCAACAATGATGTAAGTTTATTGATGTATGATGTCAATATATTTTCATTAGTTCTTTAATATGCTCACTGCATTACTGTTACCTTGGAGGGGGACTCCCTAAAGGTATACCTAGGGCAAGCTGTTGTCAGATTGATGTTAATGAAGATTAATTATGTTATATAGCGCTCAGTGTTGTCTACTATAGTATATTGGTCTCTCCCCCCCCCCTGTGGGCCAAGTTATAACTAAGATAACCTCCTGTGCTGACACTAATACAATATCATTACTTGACAAGTCCACTAGTAGGTAGTTAATGGTGTTCAGTTATGTGTGTTTTGAGAGTAATGTATTTCCAAGATTAGTATGAGCTTTTATCTTTATGTTTTGCAGTTAACCATCAGCAGATGTGAGTTAAGACATTTGTTTTATTACTTATGAGTGGCATAAATTTACTGGCTCTATTTTGAAAGAATCAGAGCAAGATTGATTTCTTCACAAATGATTTTAATGATAAGTTATATATGGGGCCTGGTATGTTTTATTTTATCAGTAATAGTATCTGTTGTTATAAACAAATGTCTGGGTTTTTAAAAATCATGAGTATAAAACATAGATCTAGAAAGCATCTCAGTAAATGTCTAACCATGATCTTAGTGAAATCATTCACTATATTATAACCAGCTGGTTCTGGCTTGTGCAAGTCTTAGCTCTGGCGTTAGAAGGTCAGGCTGAATTGTTAGACATTTCCTGTAAGATTTGGACAGACAGAAGCCAGATGTTGGTTAACTAGTTTGGTTTGTTATCTCTGTGTTCATTGAGTACAAGTGGTTTTTGTGGTTGAGAAAGAAAAAAAAAGAGTAAAACAGCACTATCACTAATAATAGTAGCAATAGTAATAACAACAATGCTAGTAGTAATGATAGCAACAGATGTAGTAACTAAGATGGTAGGACAGCAACAGCTGTAGCATTGTTTATATTTAGTGTGATTGGTAGGTAATGTTTCTATATTATAGTATATTTATTCTGTACAACCATGGATCTATGTTCATATACCATACTTTCCACAATACTGTGATATCTAGAATATTTAATATTCTTATAATATTCAGTTTGGGTACATGCTAGGAAGCAGGTCTCTTCCTGTGAGTTGTTTTGGACGAAAAATCACCAGTAAGCAAGGTACACTTTTGAGAATGTGAGACCATAAACTGGTTGTGGAGGAGGGGTGCTTTTATCTGCAGGTTGTAAAAGCCTGTTATAAACCAGGTCCATGGGTTAACTGTGGTCAGGGGCTCTGCTTGCTAGCTAGCTAGTTGTTTAGGGAGGCTTGTAAGTACTCAAGGCTGGCAGAGTTCATTATAGCTGTTAAGTTATAAGTGGTATGGGAGGGTACAGGTAGTGATAACTCACCATCATTACATTGACGTGTGAAGTGTTTCTGATAGTAATTTTAAGGCATATATAAATAATGCCTTACTGAATTATGTAGACTGGATGCAGAATGGTGATCAAATTATTGCTGTTATCATTGGAATGATATCTATTTGATTAAAATGCTTTTCTGGTGACTATATAGTATATATTTATTGTCTGTGTAACATGGGACAATGATGGTATAAATGTTGTTTGGGTATTATGCCATAAGACCCATTCTACCAGTCCTTGCATAGAAGGAGAATACTGTCGAAAATAAAATAATTGCTTGGAATTTGGAAAGAAATTACCAGTTTAATAAGAATAAGAGCAGGCACATACACATGTTTATCGACAGTGTACTTGAAGTTGTGGCAATTTATTCATGAAAATTGCTTATCTTGTTTAGTTCAGACAACAGAATAGAAGTCTAGTTACTTTTATTTGTTAATAGTGTATAGATATTAACATTTAAGGTACAGAATTATATAGACCACTGTAACCTCAGTAGTAATTATGTTGGTAGTAAAATATGTCTTTCTTTAACATCCTATAATATGCTTCAGCCTGCGGCTACCACTTAGTAACAGTCTGCTGGTTCCTCTGTTATTTTGTGGGAGTCCTGTGGTATGCTGCAAATAATTTGTATCTCCTGTATCAGCCAGTTGAATAACTGGGTATCTTTGACTGGTTGATAAAGATAAAATATAATTATGTGTGAATTAGTAAATTGTCCCTATTTTTTCATAAATGATTTAATGCCTTAATTAATTCCATATTGTGATATGAATAGCATGTGAAATATTTAGGTGGTTGCTGTTTAGAAATGATTGCTAGCATAGAATAAACTATTTATAAATATGGTGCTACTCTTATGTTTTGAATATGACCAGTAATCAGTTTTATTTGCTTTATTTCAGTATTACTACAGCATAAAGGATATATCAATTGGGGGTCGTTGTGTATGTAATGGACATGCTGATACTTGTGATCTTACTGACCCCAATGATCCAGCAAAACTTAAATGTAGATGTAGGCATAATACATGTGGTGATCAGTGTGAGAAGTGTTGTTCTGGATTTGTCCAAAAACCATGGAAACCAGCAACTTTGGATGACGAAAATGAATGTGAACGTAAGTAATGTGATCTTTTTTTTAAATGGTAGGATCACATAATATGCTGGGGAACAAACAATTTTGATTTAATGTTTGTAGTCACACTTTGCTCTCTCTATGTACTAATTATCTCACATGATATGACTCAGATTGTATTTAAAGGTATATATATGTAAGAAGATAATGATAATAATAAATAATAATAAAGTAGATTTAATAAATATCCCTTACTAGCATGAAACATTTAGATATTTACTGATGTTAATCTGGTCTCTTCCTTTACAGCATGTAACTGTCATGGACACAGTGAAAACTGTTACTATGATGAGGAAGTGGCTCTTAAACATGACAGTCTGGATATTCATGGTAAACATGAGGGTGGTGGTGTCTGTCAGGACTGCCGTGACCACACTACTGGCATTAACTGTGAACAGTGTGTTGATGGTTATTATCGTCCCTTTGATAGAAGTCCTGCTGATCGTGATGCCTGCCAAAGTAAGTACTTGTTTCGAATGTGTTCTGGACCAGTGACATTTCTTATGTTTCCTATATACCATTTTGTTTATCAATGGGAGTTTATATACTGTTTATCAAGTGTTGTTTTTTACATGAATTTGCATTTTATTTAATGTCTTGTTGGCTGAAGTGGTAGCTCAGTTGGCTATAGACCTTAGTATAAATCCCTGCCTATGCCTGAAGGGACTTTGCTTTGGTCCTAATTCTGTGCATTAAAGTGGCCATAATGCATCAGTATTTGATATATTCCATTGCATTCTGTTAAATAGAATCTTTGTCTGTTTCAAAGTTCTAAGCGACAGTTTGGTGTCTCAAGTGAATGTGATCAATTAAATATTTTTTTTAATTCAAAGCTTGTCAGTGTGATTTGACAGTATCAACAGGTAACTGTGAGGATGGTACAGGTCGTTGTGAATGTAGACCCGAGTATGCTGGTACCAACTGTGACAGGTTAGTTGATAACATGATCATAGCTTATAACGTAATAAAAACATTTTTGGAGTAATGTATTGATAAAACATCATTTTTTCATGTTCAACTACAGTGAATACCTGTCCTTGCTCATTAAATACACGTGCTAATATGGTTGAAATGTATGATTCCCATCAGCTTTAAAAATAGACCCATGAATAATGTACTGTTTAAGAACTTTTTAATTATGCTTGTTCTGGCATGTTAATATGTTGTATAGAGTGTTCTTCCCAAAGCTACCATAATATATTTATTTTTGTAACCACTAACTGCAGTCACCATGTATATAATCATATTACATGGCTGTGTAACTAAATTAATATATGAAGATAAGACCTTTGGAAATATGGATGTTTTTGATGACCAGTGAAGAATAGCTGACAAAGTAGGTATACAAAGCATAATACATAAGGCCAAACATGGTGCTTCAAACTGAAGCATAGCAGGCCCACTTGTGCTGTTTTTTTATAGACTTTGGGGAAAACACATTGATAATGCATTGTAATGTACCATACTGTATTACATATGCATTGTTTGAACGTGATATAAGATTGTAAATTTATTTGTTTGTTTGTATTGATACAAGTTTCAGTTCCCAATATAAATATTGTTTATATTGGTACGTCATGAGGTTTGTATTTCACCAAGTGATGTGTAATAATGAGATGTCATCTCTCTTCTGGTGCACGATGTAAGACAGTATTGGGGCCATCTTTGTCTTGTATTTTTATAAATATTATTTTACTCTTAAACTATTCACATGTAATCCTTTGGAAAAGTTTCATTAAAGTATTAATAATGTTGGTAGCTACATATATTATAGATCTACATATTGTATCTATTATTAATTGGTAATTTTTGGTGCTTTACATAAATAATGTTGTTACTATTATATCTTTTATTACTAATTATGACATGTACATTCAAAGTGGTTTACTGTTCTTTGTTAGTGTAGCATGGTTATATTAGAGTATAATTGTAATTCAGTTGTTTTCTTGTGTCATTTTCATACCATATCACAAACGCGCTTCCTTAATTGTCCAATTCCAGATTAACAGATAATATTTAATGTACACTGTAATATGATATACAAATATTTAGCTTCCTTTCATCTAAGTTGTGAAAGTTCTCATCATTTGATTTGAAGCTAAGCTGTACACTCTACAATTATGTTGTTACCCGAGCTGATATATTTATTACTTGTTTCAGGTGTAATGATGGTTACTATGGGTATCCACGGTGTCTACCATGTGACTGTAACATTGTTGGGACATTAAATCGTGTCTGTCAGGTTGGTGGTGGACAGTGCCCTTGCAAGCCAAATTATGATGGTCTGAACTGTGATAGATGTGCTTATGGATATTTTAACTTTCCAGAGTGCAGACGTAAGTAAAAGAAAATAGGACTGTCAACATCAAAGACCAATATATTTGTATAATTGTTTTTGTCTTTACAATATCTTATTCACCTTTGTTATCTTAATTTGATTAGCGTGTTAATTGTATACTCTTTACTACTTCTCAAAATAAAGGTTTATCTTTTATATTTAATTTTATGATAAAGTGCTATAATTTATATTACTAATAATAAATCATTAATTGTAATAATGATAGTAAAGAAGAAGAGTTAGTTATTGTTAGTTTATATCAGCTGTCATTTTTATTTATCTAGCCTGTAGCTGTGATCCATTTGGTGCTACTTCACCAAACTCTTGTAATCAAGATGATGGATATTGTAGCTGTAAGGCTAACTACATGGGTCGTGACTGTGGACAGTGTTCTCATGGATATTTTAACTATCCTTCTTGTAACTGTGAGTATGTTGTGGTAGATACCCTCTTTATATAACTGCTGAATTATGTTAACATCCTCTGACACAAAACATTTAATCTAGCATACAATAAAGAATTGGTCTTATAATCAGTTAATATTAGTCAGTTAAATTTGTACTTAATTTATCTGAATTGAAATAAACATATAAATATCTAATTCCTGTACATAACTTTGAAGAATATAGATGAATGTTCTACCTAGATATGTGTCATATATTGACTTTTAGTGTTTCATACTAACTTGTACAAGTTAATATTTTTTTTACTTATAAATAAATATCTATTTAAAAAAAAAATTAATAAAATAGTTTGTAAATTATGACATGTGTTGACCTTTTACATATCAACAGTATGCAACTGTGATGTGACTGGATCAACAGAAGAAATCTGTGATGCTGACACAGGTTATTGCCTATGTAAAGATAATTTTGGTGGTCATACTTGTGAGCAGTGTGGTGTAGGTTACTACAGATACCCACGGTGTATGGGTAAGTAATATTTTTGTTTTTATATACTGATTTTTTAAACACAGACTTGGAATACAGCATGTATTTATGTGTGTTTGTATAATTAATATATCATCTACTAAAATGTGTGTGCTGAACTTTATTATTGATGCTTCAGAATGTGGTTGCAACCCGGAGGGTTCCCAGGGAAGATCCTGTGATGATTATGGTCAGTGCAGATGTAAGATGAACTTTGCTGGTCGTACATGTGATAGATGTGCTCCTGGTTACTACAGATACCCAGAATGTCTTGGTAAGATTTTACATCAATTGCTTTCTTTCAGAAATGGATTCAATAGCGATCAGAGATAATGCAAGAATATCATCAGTTTTTCTTTAGCTGAGACCTATATTCCATTAATACTAATAAGACATGATCAACCAAAAAAATTCTACTTTTCATAAAGAATTAGTTTTCCTGGTATTTCACAACTCTTTTTGTATTTGTAATAAATAAAGTGTAATACACAAGAGTTATTAAATACAAGTTTGTTTTCTTGGGCTTATATCTCTCCCTTTCCAGCCTGTGACTGTGATACATATGGTTCTTATGGACAGACATGTGACCAGGAAATTGGACAGTGTACATGTAGACCAACTTTTGAAGGACTGCAGTGTGACAGTTGCAAGCCTAACTACTATAACTACCCTCTCTGTGAAGGTATGTATAAACTTTCAGTGTTACAACTATGATCATTCCATGCGTTTGTTGCCTTGTCAGTCTTTCATCAGTATATATATTGCACACTCACATTTCTAGCAGCATTATTAAATGATATTTTGTTAAGGTAAGACAGAAGGACAGATGTGATTGCTATAAATATTGTATGATGTTTATTTATATTTTTAGAATGTTCCTGCAATCCTGCTGGTGCTAAACAGGTTCCTGGTTATCCTCTTGGTGGATGTGGACGTTATAATGATGGTCGATTGTGTGAATGTAAAGAAAATGTCAATGGCAGAATCTGTGACACGTGTAAGCCAGGATACTGGAATTTGGACAGACAGAATCCACTTGGATGTGAAGGTAGGGAATTAAAGTTTTATATATTTCTGTTATATGTCATATTGGAAAGTTCTTGAATGTTGTGATTGTTTGAAAATGATCAAGTTTAATTTTGTCCTGGTATTTCATCAACATAAAATAATTAAACCTATTTCTTCCAAATAAAATGCCACAAGTGTATGACCTCAGCCACATATGAGCTAATGTGTGTGTGTGTAACCTGTTAGATTAATAAAGTTCTTAGTATAGGTTTCCAAAAATAAATTAATGAAAATGTGTATTAGGTTTAGGATATATTAACATTTTAGCTATGATTTCATATAATAATTATTTTAAATCGGTTGAAAAAATATATAACTCCTGGTAGCCCAAAATAAGAACTATCAAATCTTGTGTAACCCAGTTCATAACAGATGTTTCATAGATAATCTCTGATTATTGATGTTCACATTTATTAACATGTAACTGGACATCACAACAGGGCAGGGAAAGGTGTGCTTTAAAATGGCACATAGTATTTTATTGTTTATCTTAGCAAATTCAGATGTTCCAAGGTTCAATAAGAAGCTAACTGATACTTCAAAAAGGAATTTAGACTTATACTTAGTTATAGATAATACTTCCTTTCTGGAGCCTGTAGGTAGTTTGAAAAATTACAATCTGTGAAACTCTTTTTAAAAATCAAAGATATGTAAGTTGTATTGTGGAATCTCAAAATTTTAAAGCTCCCAAGTGACATCAGCTTGTTCTATTTTATTTATGAGTAAATGTTTCAAATAAATTATTTATGATTGTTTTCAAAAGTATGAGGAAAAGCTTAAAATAGGGATTATTGAAATATGTTTTGGATCTGACCAGAGGAATAAATTTGTTTGCAAAACCATTCATGAAAATAATACATGATTTCCTGGAATTATTTTGGGAGCTTCTTTGTCTTTTAAAGTGATTGTTCATCTTCATTTCAAATTTTCAGGATTAGTACACACATTAATATAAGTTATAAATGATGTCAGAATATGATCAACCACATATTAAATAATCAGATTCAGAATGCTGTTTAATCAAGTGTTAATGGTTTTTGGGTGCTGCCATTTTGAAGCCAGACGCAGACTGGATGCTCTTGAAATCAGACATCATTTACCACCAGCTGTTTGTAGTACCTGATTGTAACCATGTTACAGGGGTTAGTCAAACAGGTATTTTTGAAACAAACCAGTGTTTACGAATATTACAGTATAGTTGCTTCAAACAGCCTCATATGTTTCTGAAATGGGTAAAGAAAACTAGATTGTAACAAGAAGTATCTAAAGAGCTGTCAGATTTATGTCAATGGATCAAACAGCATTAGCTAGTAGTAGTTAAGTTGAGCACGTGGGCAGGTAAGGTCATGAGGATGGCTAAGCCAGAGCATCTCTGATCCAGATGGCCACATAATCCTAGTACCATCTGAGATCAGAACACATGAATTTTTTCCTTCCAAAGTCATACAACCTAGGATTATTTCCTTATATCTATGGTACAAGCTTCAACATTTATGTGCTTAATTATTGCTAGCCGATGTGTTGAACTGTCTGATAAAATAGGTTCTTTTTATTGATCACGAAATAACAGAATGTACAAACAGGTCCACATGTTGATAAACTGTCTATTATGCCCCCTCCCCTGACTGGATGAATTATTTTCAATAACAACCTATGTTTTGTCAGTAACTACAGATTTATTTGTCATTGTTTATGTTTTGTACAACTGTACTTTACAACATGGCATATTTGTTGTTTGTATATTATTTTCTCATAATCCATCTTCATGAACAAAACCTTCCAGACCACGCTGTTAGCTGTCGGCTTCCAGTTCACATTGACATATTGCATTCATCCAAGCCTTAGATCTCCCATTATCTTTTTGGAATTAATACTTTTTTTTTTTTTTGTACAATAATATAAATACTTATATCATTAAAATACATATATACATTAAAATACCAAGATAGCACAAGAAACTGAAAGTACTTATTTCAATTGTGGTCCCAGGGGATCACGGATATATATGACAAATGGTAGGCTAGTACAAATTGAAATGACATAATTTGTGGCAGGACTAGATAAATGGACATTACAAACAATAACAAAAGGGATGCACACGCATGCCCACACACACACACACACACACACACATATATATATATATATATATATATATATATTGTGTTATAGTTAATCTGTATAATCAGGTAATATGTATATTATCTGAAATATTCACATAATTTGTATTAAATATCAGTTATCATTACATATATTACCTGAAAATATTGGGTAATATTTACCTAACTATAAAGATTAACTGTTACATATATATATATATATATATATATATACATATATATATATATATAACCTGGTTAAAAAAGTATGTAAGAACTTGCTTCCTGGTCATTAATATTATCCTGGAATATTTCTTGGTGTATAAATTACCTAAGCAAATGTGTCATATGTCACAATTGGCTCTACAACTATCTTTAATAATAGTTGTTGGATGATGTGGCGAAGTGTCCACAATTCAACCACCAATGCAGCTACAGCAACACAATCAGCTATGCTGCAATTTAAATTTTTTTTTGTAATTTGTGTGCATGTATCCAAAATAATTTTGTACATAAATACAAAATTTGTAACAAAACATTGACTATTTAGATGGCTAAATTTTATTACATTAAGAATGGCTGATGTGATCGATCTGTCTTATAAGACCACCTGCCTTATAAGTCCATTTTCCTCTGGCAGAAGAGGCAGTCTTATAGGGCAGGGACTACTCTATATGTATTCTTTATGAAGTTGAAACTATAACTGATTAGGTTGATGATAAGATTTGATGATAAGTTTTTATCTTATTTCTTACAGCATGTAACTGCTATACAGCAGGAACAGTAGGAGGAAGCCCAGTGTGTTCTGTGACTGATGGACAGTGTCGTTGTAAACCTTATGTTGGTGATAGACGGTGTGATCAATGTCTTGATGGGTATTATAATCTACAGAGTAGTAATGTGTTTGGTTGTCAAGGTAAGAAGATTTATAATTTATAATATTGTGTGTTTGTAGGGACCAAATACTAACATTGAAACTGAAAGGGGCTCTAAGTCATGTTGTATACCTTTCCTGATAGGGGGGAAATTGAAATTCCCATAACATCTGCATGATAGAATTTGATCTTTAAATGAAACTTGTAATTATGGTGTTTTTAATCATATTAATAATAATAATACCAGTAATGTGAATTGCAGTAATACTCTTGTGACAGTAAATAATCTGTGAATTTGTTTTAATTAAATGAATGATTAAACAGTTTTTATATTTCTTTCAGCTTGTGGTTGTGATGTTGGAGGGTCTCGTGACAATGCCTGCGATAAAGTGACAGGTGATTGTAATTGTCTTCCACGTGTATCTGGCCGAAGATGTGACAAGTAAGTACATAGTTATTTACCTTAATTTAATTGAAATTATTTTATTGATTTGTATTAATGATTTATTAATGCAGTTATTGTTATCATTATATTTGTTCTTGCAGCTTTTGCAATTTCAAAACCAAGTTTAACAGTACTGCTTAGGAATTCAGAATTTTACATATTACACCAAGATAACTAAATAGAAAAGTAAAATTGCAAATGGTATAAAGCAAATCTTTGGTGGTTAATACCCTTTTCAGTTGATTCTAATAATAATGACTTTAATTACCATTATTAATCACTTTATCTTGCAAGTTAAACATAAATTATATGTTTATGTCAGTAGAAACATCATAAAAGGTTTGTGTTTGTATGGATTACTTTGAACTGGCTGCCAAGTGACTAAATAATTATACAATATAAAAATATTGCACATACAACCATGCAAAATTCATCCAGACTTAAATTCATGCATGACTATTCCAAAATCCACATATGTTGTTAAAATCAGTACATAAGTCTGCCCACCTATAACATTATGGAAATTACTAACTGAAACATGAAGGTGTGAATTTCAGTATATATGTAATTAAAATATCAAAATATAAATTTCTCATGTCATTAGGGTTTAATAATATCATAGTTCTGATAAAATGAAAATATATCAAATAGGTGAAAGAATTTTTATCTGCAGCTTTAATAAGGAATATTTAAGAGTAGGGTAAAAATATCCAAAGAATCCCTTTAATATACTAGACACCACAAGTCTATTTCACATAAACTGTACTAATATACATAACATGGATTATCAAAATATTACTTTGTGTTCTAAAATGTGTTATTATGTACTAATTAAATATTATTTGATTCTGTATTGTAATTTTATGCATATTTTTACACTTATTTATTTTATCTCAGACCCTTGGCACAGCACTTCTTCCCAACACTATATCAGATGCAGTATGAAATGGAAGATGGTCGCACATCTCGAGGTGGTGCTGTCCGGTATGGCTTTGATCAAGACGTGTTTCCAAACTACTCATGGAGAGGTTATGCCATCTACTCGCATATACAGGTTATAATATCTACTGTTTAGTTGCAATTGTCTGATTAGATAACCAGCAATGGCTTTGTCATGATTAAACATCTAATTAATAAAACATGGACAAATTTAGAGTTTGATGGTATACATGCCAAGTCTTTGTTAATGAAACTACATAGGAGTTAATTTGTTTAGTGTAAATGCTTAAGAGTGATATAAACATACTTTGTTAATTCCAGGAACTGTAAAATGTGGCCTGTTGATAAACATCAACTGGCAAGAGTCATTTACCAATCACTGTAGTATTTGTATAACAAAAGTATCAGGTAAAGGTTTTAGCTGTTGATATATGATTAATACTAAGCTTCAGCCAAGACGCAAATTTGCTCATTTACAGACAAATGACAAAAACTATTGTGAGAATAATCTGGAACCCAAGTGATGGTGTTTTTTTTCTGGGAAATAACTCACATCATGCGTTGGCATTTAGTGAGTCATCTGGGGGGGGGGATTATCCTCTTTGACCGATACCTGTTTCTGTTTTATATATATATATATATATATATATATATATTGTGTGTGTGTGCATGGAGGTATTTTATTATTGGTTAGTCTGGGATATTAATTGTGTTGCTGATAAAGATCATGTATGACATAATATGATTTCGATTATAGGAAATTAGGACTCTTGATTTCACTCTTTTTATTGTTTTCCCACTGTTTGTTGGTAATATGTGTGAGTAGTAGAAACAACTATGAGAAAATATTAACTAACCCCAGGATATTATTTCTGCATAATTTACAGGATGAGGTTCAGGTAGCTGTGGATATTAATAAAGCAAGTCTTTACAGAATTGTATTTTACTATCATAACCCTGGCTTTAACAATATTAATGCTGATGTGACTGTAACACCGGAGAGATCGACTGAGGCCACTCAGAGTGGTAATATTATTTTACCGTCTACGGCTCATCCGGAACATCAAAGTGTCCTCAATACATTTGTGCTTAATTCAGGAAGATGGACAATATCACTGAAAACACCTGAAAGGCTCTATGTGGTATGTTGTTGGTATTTATGAATATTAATGAATCATCTACAATAATTTATCTGTGTGCAGAAGTTTCCTTATTAATATGTGTATATGTGTGTGTGTGTGTGTGTGTGTGAACTTAATAGACCCAGATTTGTACATGTATTTTAAGCAACATGCTTTAAATTATCAATTCTTTCCTATTAGGATTATGTTGTACTGCTACCTCAGCATTATTATGAAGCTACCATTATGCAGGAGAAAGTTAACAATCCTTGTATGGTTCCACTTACTAATGGGTTGTAAGTATATATTACATAATGTCATATTTTGAATACATAAACACTGATTTATGTGATTTAATACTAATAATATGTCTAGATTATAGTTTCAAAGCATATAATGTTGCCAGTTAACATAACTTTCCAGTGTTTATTTGGAGCTGCATCATTTTCAAAACATCTGGTGAGGTTTGCTGACCAAATATTTAAACTATCATACAAACCATACGCAGATAGTTACTATTTTTACTTATCAGATCAACTCCAAATACACTTATAGTGCACTGTTTTGTGGTTTATTCTTCATTTCTTTTACCATTACATAACTATTTTTGTAATCATGGTGTTTTAAAAATCAGATTCTTCAAGAATATCCTCATGATATTTAATTAATTGTAAGCATATGAAGATAGCTGGAAAAACTTTTTTTTAAATAATATTTAGTTCCTTAATAACAGTGACATGCACTTAAAAATATAATTTTCTAATAGCTTGCATAACATTTGGTCAATAAGAAGTTTTAAGTAAGGTAGATTATAAGATATTTTCAGTCTTGGTGATCAATCAGCAATTTTTGCCAGATATCAATGGTTTTCTGTTGTGTAATGATGTTGTCAAGCAGGTGTATTCCTTTAATTACCCACATATATTTCCAAGATTATTGTTATGGTGAAAACATTTAAAAAAATGCATTAATAAAAAGATATATTGATTACAATACATTGGAGTGGATTTAGCTGATGATTACCAGTAACCTGGTAAAACTGTGTGCTATTATCTAAATTTCAACATATATGATATCACTGCATAAATACTATTTTCTGAATATATTTATTATAATTCAATGTAACACAGACTACAGGACTTCTTGACAAACCATAGACCAGGCATGATTTCATGGACAGTACAGTATCTAAGCAGGGCTCAAATATGCCAATAGGATAATCTTATTTTGGTTATTTTTTTCAAACATGTGGGACTGTCATTAAGAAGTTTACTTTCTGTGATCTATAATATTCCCAGAATAATTGACAATAGCCTTTGTGTAACACAAACAAACCGTATGTGAAATAGATGTATGTTGGTTTGAATTAATTTATAGGCTTCTCTCTTGGTTTTAGTAGGAATCTCAGGGAGTTATACTTAATTGGCAACTCAGCAATTGTAAACCTTGAATACTAGTAATTAATATAAACTGTTGATAACATTTAGGTCCAACTTTTGTTTTACATTATTTCAGATGCAAGCATTATGCCTATGTTGATGTAACCAGCTATCCTAGTATAAGAGCAGAAAATGCTTATGTACGCATTGGTACTGAACGTGAAAATGTGCAGTTATATCCAGAGCAGCGTATCTGTGATGACCTTGGTGTTCCTAATCTGGCATATATGAATCCATCTCAGGTACTTTTTATGAAATATTTTTCTTAGAGATTTAAGATGATTATTGTCAATTTAGCACCTATAATTAGAAATGGTAATTGTCTGCCACAGAGACAGTTAAAGATTATTTCAGATTTGACACATCTATATATATATCAGGATACAAAATGTTTAATCTATTTCTAGCGGACAATATTCTTAAATCTGCCTTTACCTGGGAGTGGGAAGTATGTCTTGATTATACAATATCACAGCCGTAGAGATAGCCGCCAGCAGCTTACTATTGACGTGGCATCACCTGGTGCAAGAGACAGTGGACATATTTTCTTTCCATATTGTCCTTACAGGTGAGCTGCATTATTTAAAATGTCTTAGATTGTATGTTGTGTTTTACATCAGCAAACATGGGGTCAAATACATTGAAAATAATTTAAATAAAAATACTAATACTTTTGCTCAGGTCAAATACAATTACAAATACATTCAAATGGAAATATATTTAAATGAAAAACTTTTACAAATGTTTCAAGTACAAATACTTTTCAGATAAAACAGACAATTTTTTTTTTTTCCCCATTATTTCTTTTGGTACATACATTTTGTTATACTATTGGGAAAACATCACATATATTCTCTTGTACCAACATACATCACAAGGCATTATCACATAACATCATATATATCATTAAATATACCATCATCTATTGTTACACACATCATCAAACAACATCGCATATCATCAGACATATTATCTCATAATATTGTAAATATCATCACATGCCACCCGAGTTTAAAAATCATGTTTGTTATATCTAAGGAACACAAGATTCTCAAAAGTGATGTCTGTTAGATGAGATCTTTCTTATCAATGTTGAAAAGTCTGGCAAAACGTTAAGATAAATACTTGAAGCAATTATTATAAAAGTATTTTAATGTATTTGAGAATGTATTTAAAAATCAAATACTTTGTCCAAGTATTTAAATGCAAATACTTTCATTTAGGAAATCTCAACTACAACTACTTTCAAATGTAAATTTATTAGATCCCATATCTGTACATCATTTTATTTTAATAATATGTTCTTTTGTATTACAGTTCACTTTGTCGTCAAGTTGTTCTAGACAGTGATGATAATGTCAAGGTTTTTGACATTGATGGTGCCTATGCCAGTCTTACTCTAGCAGGCGGTGCTGATATAGACCTTGCCATTGTATGTATTCTGCTTTTTATTTAACTGAACTATTGTTCATACATTAGTAGAATAGGTATGATATTTTACCCCATTTGAGCATTCAGATTCATGTCTTCACGTGGCTGAAAGTATTTCCAGGCAAATTTTCTTGGCCCCTGTCTAATAACTTTTGTAGATTGATTCACAAGTATGACCCTGTTTAATGCAATCGTTCATTTCCATGTAATGCAATCATGAAAAATCAGGGTCGTGATGTAATGGGAATCAACAAAATCAGCTTTAGAACTCGCCCAGTCTTAATGTAGCATCCCAATCCACCCACTACAACTTGAATCCACCCTATCATCACCCACTACAATTTGTTTTTTCTTGTTTTGACTGTTTCTGAAGTTGATTTATACAATTTACCATTTATTTCTTATAAAAAAATGATCAAGTGTTCCTTGTTTAAATGCAGCATTTCATTTACTCCCAGTAAAATCAAGAATGCTCCAAGATCTAAGGTTTGATTGCATTATATGTGATTTAGCATTAAATCGGGGTGCTTTAAAACAGATACTTGAAAAATATATATTAACTTTGTTAGTAAATCATCACAGAAATGCCATCTGAAAATGGTGTTTCTATTATCTTATTGGCTTTCAAAGAGAGAAGAAGCCCACAATAATTGTTTTATCTCTTTCTTTTAGGACTCTGTAATTGCCATCCCAGTTCAGGAATGGAATGTTGGGTTCATACAGCCCAAGTTCCAGTGTATTTACAAGGACAAAGTGTAAGCTTACATATTAATATAATATTTTCATTCTTGTTTCACATGTATTTATTGCACAGCACATTTCTGAATACATCTCTCATTTACAAATTTCAACTTTTTATTAGATGTATTCAATCAACATATGGTACTCCTCCTGGCTCACTGCGAATTGAGATAGAAAAAGGAAATGAACACCGTATTGCTACTGACTTGCCACCATTAATAACAGATTTTAATATTAGAGCTGTTAAGCTTGATGGTAATGCTGTGAGTACTGTTGAAACATATGAAGTGAAATTACTTCTGATATCTGATTAGTTACAACCTGATCAGCATAATTTAATAAGTTTGGTATAATGATAATTGCATACAATTTTGTTGTGTGATAATAGGTCATAGCTTTCTTTATCTATTAATAGTTTTTAAAAAATGTGTTACTGAACACCTGCCATTATGTTTTGTTTATTAATGCAGCCTAGTATAACCATCAGATCGACTGTTACTAATCCTGGAGGTTATGTATTCATGGCACATTATTATCAACCACATTATGTTGGCTTTGGTGTTGATGTCGAGGTTCTTGTTGATAATAAACAATACAAGGGTATGTTTGATGTAATATATAAGTTTTTGTGGACAGAAATAGTTGTGTGTATTTTGGTATAAATACCACTAGATGATAATCTTGTGATTACTATAGATTAGTGATATTCTGTTTATCCACTTTAGGTCATTTTATTGCTGAATATTGTCCTAACCCTGCTGGCTGTCGTGCGACTATCACATTCCCAGATGGGAGAGATAAAATCAATGTTCAACTGACTGATCTTGACTTCATGGTTACAATTAACAACACCCAGGACAGACCTGTCTGGTTGGTGAGTAGCTTTCAACAGTGGGATGATACTTCTGTTATTGACATATACAGTCACATCACATGTTACATAATTTTGACTTTTCATTCAGGATTATATCCAGGTGATCCCTTACCAGCAATACAGGAAGGAATACACTGAGGTCCAGGATGTAGATAAATCAGTCGAGTTCATTAACAAATGTGGACAAGATCATTTCTATATTAAGTAAGTGATCTAATGTAGAATATGATGTTTTACTTTTAAATGTGCTGAGTGGGTGTAATATTTTTAGCTGTGTTATGTTTCTAAACTTCAATTTTATGATGGTTTTCAGCCTTTATCTTTTGTTTTCTCATTTTCTTTAGCACTTCTGTGTCTGGATTTTGTCGTGATTCTGTGTTTTCACTGACAACAGACTATAATAATGGTGCTCAGACTTGTGACTGTAACCTTGAAGGCAGTCTGAGTTTCAGGTGTGAAGAGTTTGGCGGACAGTGCAAATGTAAGAAGCACGTCATTGGCAGAACATGTTCCCAGTGTCAAACAGGATATTATGGGTTCCCTAACTGTAGAAGTAAGTAAAAGATAAAAGAAATGCTTTGGTTATCTTCAGGTAGCTAGATGAACAACATAATATCTTTAGTGTGTGTGTGTGTGTGTGTGTACTACAATTAAGATGCAAAAAGTTGATCTTCAGAATAGTGATGATGAAGATAGGAAATACATAGGGCATTTTTGTATAAATGTAACAATATATTAATTTTTGTATTCAGGGTGTAACTGTCCCAGTCAGTTGTGTGATTCCATCACTGGTCAGTGTGTCTGTCCTCCAAAGGTTACTGGTCCTGACTGTAATATTTGTCTGCCAGAGACATTTGGCTTTGATCCTCTAATTGGTTGTGAAGAATGTAACTGTGAGCCTGCTGGTGTCAGGCACAACAGACTCGATTGTGAAGCAACCACTGGACAGTGCAGGTAGGTGTCAAATGTTTTGAATAGTAAGAGAGATTAGAATCATGTGTTTTGAATAGAATGTAATAAAACTTTATTTATTGTTATTCTGTGTAACAAATCAGTCCATAAGACACTTAGATTATAAATAATCAATTTTTTTAATACAAATATTTGCCAATGTGTTTTTTCACATACCTTATTTGGTAATATTTGTTCCTGCTAAAACGTTAGTAGGTGCAAGAAAATTGGGTAATCCTTTACAATATCTGATGAGAAAGGTGGCTGAGGTATCAGCTTCTAATTAAAATCAAGAAATTGTTTAAGTTTAAAGGTATAGTTCACCTTTATTTCAAATATTCAGGCCTAATACAAATATGCTCACACAAATTATAAATGATATTAAATAATCAAATTCAAAGTGTTGATTAATTGACTATTAATGGTCTGTGGGCACTGTCATTTTAATAGATATTCTTGAAATCTGATGTCACTTACCACAAGCTGTTTGTAGCACCCAATTATAACAATGTAAACAGGGGTCAGCCAAACAGGTATTTTTGGAACAAAAGTGTTTTTATTAATATTACAATATAGTTGCTTTAAAACAGCCTCATATGTTACTGAATTGGCTAAAGAAAACTAAATGTGAATGGGAATTGTTTTATAAGTCTACTCTTGTAACTAGAAGACCAAGCTGTCAGTTTTATGTAAATGAACGGTCCATAGCTTCAGCTAATAGTAGTTAGGTTGAGCACTGGGGCAGGTAATGTCACGAGGATGGCTAAATCAAAGCATCTCTGACCTAACTTTAGTGGTATCCAGATGGCCACATTAATCCTTATGCCATCTGAGGTCAGAACACTTTTTCGTTCCCGCCATATAATCTAGTATTTGAGAAAGCTCTAATGGCTAGGATTATTTCTTTATATCTATGATATCAGGTAGAGTTTGTGATTATTATTGTGGGATTTTGGGTTATTTTTATAACCACTACAGATTTAAATCATATTATCTGAGGGCGAACTGTTTATTTAATGCAGTAGCTACTAAGTGTAATCTTCCCAGAATACTCTAGAATGTGTATGTTGATGGACTTACGAATGGACCTGGTACAATAAAACATCATTAGCACATAATAATATGAATTATAACTGATATATTAATAATGTCGTTGTATTCAGTGTTAATAAGTTGGTACTTAATGGTAGAGAATCATCATTTATTTACCCTCTTAAATGTATTGACAGCTGTAAACCTCATGTGGCTGGAAGACGATGTGATTGCTGTGAAGCAGGATATTACAGTTACCCAAGATGTATGCCATGTAGTTGTGATACACGAGGCACAACAGAAGCAATTTGTGACCAGAGGTCTGCTGAATGTCTATGCAAGGTAAATGCCATCTTTGATCTTATACTGTTTCTGGGATATTATATTTCTTATACATTTTTGTTTTATGTGACTGATAAATTTCTACATCTATGTTAATTTTAGGAAAATGTACTAGGACTCCAGTGTTCTGAGTGTGCACCAAGCACATTTTATTTGGAGGAACGTAATCCCAGTGGATGCACACAATGTTTCTGTTTTGGTTTCACATCAAGATGCAGGAGTTCTGATCTCCGGAGAGATACAGTAAGTATTCACTGTTTAACAGTAGCAAGAATAAATGAGTAATTATAAAGCACCTAATCATATGTAATATGTTCAAAGTATTAAAAGTGAAGATTTAAAATAAACAAAAGTTTTTGCATCTTTATTAAAAAGTTTTAAATGTTAACTCATCAGGTTAATGAGATGAGAGGCTGGGGCATAACAAATCTCAAAATGCCAAATATATACCAACGTGGCCAAACAATTGAAGCCATTATACAGAGCGGAGATATTGTAGATAATAATGCAGCCATATATTGGGTGGCACCACTGGATTATCTCGGGAACAAGGTCAGTTTTAGTCAATCAGATTCCACTAAATTAATAATCATGCGAATTGTTAAAATATGAGTTTTTGATAAAATAGTAATTTGTAATGACATGTAAACCTCCAGATTAACTTTTCAGCTTTGACATTTACTGAGTGAGAAATGTGACTAGCCTTATATATCATACCATTTCAGGTTACTTCATATGGTGGTAAACTTCGTTATACTGTCAAGTTCCGTGTACCAGCAAATCAGTCACCTGGAGGTGTTGTTGACTCTGATGTCAGAATTGAGGTGTGTATTTGTCTTTTTGTAGTAGACACATTTGTAATACTATGAAAATGTTAAAATAAAGACTACTGATCCATATTAATCTTGTAACAGTTATTTACTTTTTTCTACTTATTTAGGGTAACAACTTTACCTTGGTATACACTTCTACTGAGCAACCAGTAAATGGTGTTCCACTGCAAGTGGAAGTAGACATGTTAGAGGTTAGTATTATCATATTAGGTACAATAACTAGAACATCAATGAGAGTAGAAGTTTGCACTAAATTTAATAACAAAGGATTATATTTACTGTCATAGAATTATTAAAGTTTTTATCAACCTGATTTATATTGTATTACTCTTTGTTAGAATCACTTCATACATGAGCAAAGTGGTGCCCCTGTCTCTAGAGAACAGTTTATGATCACACTGTCACAGCTTGATGCACTACATATCCGTGCCTCATACTATACAATTGTCAGTCAGGTTAGGTATGTATCCTACCCATACTTAATTGTTAAAGGAAAGGTCCAGATTTGCAGGACTAATTCAAATATGCTCATACAAATTATAAATGATATCAATACATAAACATGATCAACCACACATTTTTTAAAATCCATTTACAAGTACTTGTAACTTAAATAAAACTCTGTTGCTATCAGTCTGTTTGGTCTAGACAGCCTTAAATGTTACTGAAGTGCTTAAAGAAATTCCTAATGAAGGTTGCTTTGTGTTCTCGTAGCATCGAGTGTCTCCCAAACTGTCAGATTTATGTTAATGAACTGATAACTGTGTCAGGAGTGGTTATCAGGTTGAGGCCAGGGGAAAATAAGATAATTTGTGACTTGATTTGAGCTGGAGATGGTTGGATGATTGGATTATCAAGTTATTCACCTATCATTGCAATCCTTGTCAGTTTTTTACTACCAGATTACAGGCATAGACTTTAACTTTTGAAGTTACCAGCCGCTGTATGGCAGGTGGGGTATGATTTTCATCTCCCCCCCCCCCCACCATTAGACACAATCCACCAGTTATATTGGGTATGTTAATGTTGAAGTGTCAGTCAGATTTAATTCTCTTCAAAGCTGAGAAGCCACTAGAGCCCTGCGCAGGTTGGTAAGCTGAATCCATACCTGACCCAACCCACAACTACTCAACCCAACCCAAACCCATAAATCTCAACCCGAACTCATACTAAAAACTTTATTGTGCCCAACCAACACTATAACCTGTACCCAACCCACAAAATTATAACCTGTATCCAACCCACAAGAATGAAGTCTGAACCCGAAACATACAAAATTCCTGTTATTAAGATAATTTATTGAAAAACGAACTCAATTTTTCCATTGTAACTTATTTACATTTTTATATTAAAATCCTGTAGTATCCTTAGTTAGCTAGCTGTAAGTTTGGCAGCAGCCATGGTTATCAGTAGCAATAGTTGATATAAAAAAACATCTATTTAAAACATAAGAGTACCACCAGTTGGTTAGAATACAAATGTCTTCAATACAACACAATATCTACTAATATCCAATAGTAACAAATGTCCTGCAGCATGTATCAGCAATGAAAGAAGGCGGTGTGACTGGCTTAGTTTTTCTCATATCTTATATAACAAGATATGTGTTGCTTGATAGCACTTGAACACAACGATCAGGAGTACCCCTAAACATGTATAAGCAGTCAAACGACTTACTAATTAATAGCTGTACTAACACAGCACCTCTCTGAGTCCCAGACATTAACAACAGGTTCCTAACTATTCAAACTGGAGATGGATTGTAAGCTGTATAAACACATACTGGACCAATTCTATGAGGGGTGGGATGATATATATGTATATGTAGTCTAATCTCACTTTTATGCCAACTTTGTGATCTAGTTGAAAGTTTACATTGCAGTGGGGTGGCATTAGAGTGGGGCATATTCAACAGATCAATTCACAGATTACCAGAAGCATTTGACTGTCAATGTGTGGTGGTAATGGTGGGGCATATTTATATGGCAATGTATGTATTCATATTGCATGGCTGAATAACGGGAGGTGGATGAGCATATTTTTAGATTTAAAAAATAAATAAAACCCATATTTTTTCCCAAGCAACCCATATCCAAGACAACAACTGAAACTGAACCCACAAGACAACAACTCAAACCCAACCCATGACCCGAAGAAAAGTTTCAACCCGCCCCACAGGTGCTGGTTGAGTTAACCAGAACGGATCAACTTAACTCGTGCAGGGCTCTAACACACACACACACACACACACACACACACACTTCACATAACTAGACATTATACATTAATTTGTAATTTCTGTCAAATGGCTTCAATGTGAACACTACACTGGAACACTTAGTATTAGACAGTGAGAGCTGCCAGTGTGTTACATCACAAGTGATTAGAATTATTAGAATTACCTGCTCGAACACCAAAGTTTTGCTCTTTTTAATGTAGTTATTTGTCTTTTGAACCAGCTTCTAGGTGTTTGTTATTGAGTTACTGACTAGCCCCTATTTATAATTATCTATGGATCTAGTTAAACTGCTATGACGTTCATATCTAGTGATAGATGCCAATTAGTTAAAGATATTTCTCTATAAAGCTTCCATTCTTGAGTTCTAATATTATATGTGCTAGACCATTCTAAAATGTTGTGTATTTAAATAAATTATTCCCATGATAGTTTTTCTTCTCAAAACCCTTTTTTGTCAGTATTTTTTTAAACTGTATGAACTGTTAGATATCTTATCCTAACAGTCATGTTTTCTGGTTAGTGTGTGAATCTAGTTAGTGTGTGAAGGATAAATATTACTGAAATGTGAGAAACATGGCTTCAAGCCACATCTCTCACATTTTGTGCCGTCAGCTTTTTGAGATGTCCTGGAGATTTCCAGTGGGATTGTATGGTGTTGATTCTGTTTGAATTACAGCCATCAATAAAAGAAAATTTTATTCCAAAATTTGAGTCCACAATATTGGGAAAGTGCTCCATCCAGGAAGCAACGAATGTCCAGATTCCTTTGTTTTCTTTGTAGTTTAACTTAGAGGCTTTCCTTTTTTTCTGTCTTACATACACTATTGTTGTTTTCATCTGTGTTAAAGGGATAGTTTACCCTCAGAAACAATTTTGAGGACTAATACAGCTATACTCACAAATATTATAAATAATGTTTAAATGTTCACCCACATATTAAATAATCCTGTTCAAACTGCTGATTGATCGATTTTTAGTGGCCTGTGGGCGCCACCATTTTTAAGCTAGACAGAGACCAGTAATGGCAGCCCTCCAGTAATTTGGATTATTTCCCTATATCTATGATATCAGGTTTATTTAAAATAGTGATTATTATTGTGGAATTTTTTGTAACTATTCTAAGCATTACATACCTTTTAAATATTTTCTGAGGGTGCATGGTAACATCACTTGTCCGACAGTGTCTGTCACCTGCCCCAGGCAGTCCTTAATGTCTATGCCCATTAATGCTATTTTTAAAACCAATCTTAGCAAGACCATCTTGAATCTCTATAGATGCTAGATCTACGAGAAACATGGTGCGTAATAATTGGTTACGGGTGGGGGTGTCGTATTGCCAGCCAATGAAATGAGCTGCTGTGCCATGGCTCAACTACACACACTCACACAAGGTTCTTCACGGTTTGCCATGTAAAGCTGAGATTCCATATACGTGGTATGCATTATACGAATGTGACAAAAATGGAGAACATGTAAACGTAGGAGCATCATTCCACATGTGTGACTGCATATGCGATTTGTGAATACAACAAAAGGGATTGCCACATGTAGTGATTGGTGCGAATCCAGAATTTTAAGGGTTGAAAAAATTTGGATTCAACAGTTCGATTTGAGTGTCCAGCCAGGCTTTCCCAAGGAAAAGAGGTGAGAGGGGTGTCAGAAACACATGGATACCCTAATGTCGCATACGCTTAATACTACCACAATGACACATTCTGATTCACATTAAGCACCCCATGTATATGGAATTTCAGCTTAATAAAGCATTGACATTATACTGTGTATATAGTCAGTGAGAATTACATTTGTAGCCAATTCTTTTAGCCAATTCTTTACTATGATGTTGACAAGTATGGTGCTTTATAAGATGTCGTTGACCAGGATTATTTTGTGCCAGACAAATTAACTCGCCTGGTCAGAAACAACATAAAAAAATCACCTGTCTGACAGTGGCTGTCACCTGCCCCAGGCAGTTCTTAATGTCTATGCCTGGATTAAAAAAATCCCTGCAAAAATATAGCATCTAATATAATTTATGATTTTCATTATGCCATTAATGGATATAGTTGTTTGTGAATATCTTTGAACTATTAATTATTATTGAGATGTAAGGTTGTATTATATGTGATTTATTTGTATAACTCATCCTTATAGTTATAGATTGATTTTTTTGTAGCTTGAGTGATGTATCATTGGACATAGCAACACTATATGGCACTGGTGATCTAGCACAGAATGTAGAACACTGTGAATGTCCACCAAATTACAAAGGCACCTCATGTGAACAGTGTGCTGATGGATTCTATAGATCAAGCAGTGGTCCTTATCTTGGTTCGTGTGTACCATGCCAGTGTAATGGAAAAGCAGAAAGGTGTGATCCAGACACTGGAGTTTGTCTTGTGAGTAATATTGTTTTGTGAATTATTTTGCAGAACTTAGTATTTTGTCATTGAGCCTATCATGTTTTAAAGTAGTATGAAGTGTCCTCAATCTAATTCTAATATATTATGATTGTATTTGTTTTGGTCACAGGATTGCCGGGATAACTTCTCTGGACCTCAGTGTATCGCATGTATGCCAGGACATTATCTTGATCCGATTAGTGATAGATGTACCAGCTGTTCTTGTCCACTTAATGTTCCAAGTAACAAGTTAGTATATTACTATGAATTATACAACTATCAAATGTCTGTTAGCTTGTGGATTTCTAATGGTCTTTAAAATGATGGGTTGCAATATTTATATTTGTCTCATTTAAAAAACTTACAATCCAGATAGGCTCCAACCAATCTCTTTGATACATGTTGCCCACTTGAAAGTATATTATTCTGTATATTTTGGAGATATTCTGGATATAAGTTGTACAACCTGTGATATCACTGAAAGGAAACATTGAAACAAATTTTGTAATTTCTGTGGTCAAATCCTGAACAGTAAGCTCGTATAAGTCTTGTAACTAGTTCCATTATGCGTTAAATTTAAAACTATGACCTGTAGTAGGCAATGCTACCCATTTATTTACAATAACTTCCAATCAATATTTGCACTTTGGAGGATTTGGTTTCTGTTTGTTTACAACATGATTATTTACAGGACTTTAATTAGCTTTATTCTCAATTTAATCACCCACATTCTGTTCCTAGCTGGATTTTTTGATCAAATTTCTAATTGCTTCTCTTGCTTTGACATCTAAATGCTATCCACAGTACTGTATTCTTTAGTTCTGTGTCCAAGTAAAAAGCACTAAGTATTTTAGTCTTAAATGTGAAAGAAAAGAAATACCAGAAAAGATATTATGATATACATCTTTTATTCATATGAAAATATATAAGTTGTAATTAAATAAAGAGTACACATTAGATGTGAGTGCCTAAATAATCACTTGTAAACATTTGAGTTATTGTATTTCTATTAGGTGTATCTATAAAATATTTGATCTAATTCTACTTCGTGATCCATTTGTAGCTTTGCCCGAACCTGTTCAGTTAATGCCTGGGGACAGGTTGATATGTGTGACTGTTTGCCAGGCTATGTAGGAAGACACTGTGAAAGGTATGCATCTTGTTAATAAAAATAATGTACAAGTCTTGATGGCACTTAAAATTTAGCTACAGATACAGGTTAATTGTACATCTGGTTATATAAAGGTACCAAAACTCTTAAAACTTCTCAACCATCTCTGACAATTTTCTCTACCCTGGCTTGCTATTTATATGTTATTGTACTGAACCTATACAGATGTGACTATGGTTATTGGGGAAATCCAGAGCAGATTGGTAGCAGGTGTATGCCCTGTGACTGTAGTGGCAACATTAATATCTATGATCCCCAGAGTTGTGATTTGCTAACTGGACAGTGTCTGAAATGTATTAACAATACAGCTGGTGAGAGGTGTGAGAGATGTGCAGACTGGTATTATGGTGATGCCATAGACTTGAAAGACTGTAAACGTAAGTTTTTTTTAATGTTTTGAATAGAATTAGTATACTAACTTAATATATCTGAAGGGTGGTGTGAAATAAGCAGTTACACAGTATCTGATAAGCTGGTGAATCTAGTATGAAATCAGCTCTGGCTTATTAATTTCAGGCAATTCTCATATATATATATATATATATATATATATATATATATAGTATAACTTCACTATAACATAGATGTTGTGGTCCATAAACTGTTGACCGTGTTATAGGTAGACTGCCAATCAAGACAGATCACTGGGATCATCACCATGATAACTGTTGGGGGGGGGGGGTCCATGTATTCAATTGCTTTTGCACCAACCTTAAAGATTACATACAACTGTTTATTTTACAAATGTTCCGAGTAATTGTTTCATCATTTTCAACATAAAGCTTATCCTAGTTTTGTGTGGGAAATAAAATATTTCTGTAAAAGTGTGCAAAAAGTAACAGCAATATTTGATTGGCGATATTCATCTGCCAGAAATAGGGCATGTATCACGTGGGTATGTATGAGTCTAATACATTCACCTAAATTGCACGTACATATATATTAACTACTCAAGATAATCAATAATGTAATTATTTAATTTGAAAACCCAATAATTAATATACAAAGAATATACTTATTCACTCTGAATCACTCTCAACAGCTTAATCAAAACAAAGAACAAATAAATATAGTGTCTCCAACTTATTAATAAATGTTACTTGAAAGATGACACCAGTCATCACTGCAATCTTTTGAACATGGTCTATGATGATAGACCACAAAACAGCTATTGTCATCACATGCGTATCGCCAAATGTATAACAATCCTCACTGCAGATCCTCCATCTGTAGCATCTACATCACAAGATATATTTTTGTGTTACAGACACAACTTCTAAGTTCAAAATTGTCTCTCCAACTGGATACAATGACTCCTTTTTTCAGACTCACAAATGTCTCCAACAGGATACAACCAACTCCTGTTTTAGACTCACCAAATATATCTGAGAGCAATAAATATTATGGTATAAAGTTTAAAATAATAAAAGCTTCTCAATTATAGTACAGTAAAGTAGCCACTATGCCATGAAACTATTCTGCTCAAAGCAAACAACAAAAATTCATTTGTCACCTTACAGCCCTTCAGGCTGGTAAAGATTGTGTGCTTATTTCATACCCTACTGATAGTTTGTGTACAATGAAAGTCAGTAAGCCCCAGAACAGTTTCAACATTATTATTGTTTTCTAGAATTTAATGTTACCTTCCCTAATTGGTATGGCTGATGAAAGCTTTCCTCTGTCACATGATTGATGACAATAGCCTAAATACTTCACTGAATTTATAATTAGCAAATGCTGAATCAAATTGCGGCAATGGTGTATGTACCAAAATTGTGATGTCTTTTTTTTAAATTGATATAATTATTTATTTATGTTAATGGTTATACTTGTGATTTGTTTAACCAGGCTGTGACTGTGATCAGGTTGGGACAGAAATGTGTGATCACCGAACGGGTGCTTGTCTCTGTAAATCTAATGTCATTGGCCAGAGGTGTGATCAATGTGCAGTAAGTGCTGTTTATTAATTATCTTAGACATGGCTATTTTGTTTTATTTTAATATCCCCAAATATTTGTAGTGTGTGTTATATTTTTATTATGTGCTATAATGTAATGTCTTTCAGCCTGGAACATTTGGCTTTCACAGTGGCTTAGGATGTCAGGCTTGTGACTGTGCTAGAGCTTCTTATGGTACTGATTGTGACACGGCCACTGGCCAGTGCCATTGTCGAGATGGCGTGACAGGAAGACGTTGTGATCACTGTGAACAGGGCTACTGGAACTATCAAAGTGCTGGATGTACAAGTATGTATAATTCTACTTGAACATATTTTGTACAGTTGACATGAAATTAACTGATTACAAAGACTCGTAGAATATGGAAATATGGAAATATATAATAGTCCATTTAATCATACATATGAGATTAGATTTATCCCTGTATGAGGTTTAGAGGACTGCACTGCAAACCTTAAGGTTGTGTATTAGAAACCAGCTCATACCTGTGTTTGTGGGATTTGTTTCCGAAGATGTAATATTAGGCTTGTACTTGTTTCCAGACACACATATTACATTATGTACAGGAAGGTTCACAAAGCTTTAAAATCCCTAATAATATCTCTACTTTTTACAATTGGACTGAAATTAATGAATACCCTATCTTTTTTCGACACTTGGTAACCCAGTTTATTTTTTGTTTAAATGTTTCTTGGTTTCAAAACTTCCAAGTTATATATGGAATAATCCTGATTGACTATATGTTCTTATTGTGATTGTTGATGATTTTGTTGTCTTTGCAACAGCATCAGGAAAGTAACATTTTAGAAATGATGATACCATATATTAAATTAAAATGTCCTACTCCCATATTTAACAAACTGTTAATAATATTTTATCAATAATAAACCAGGTTATTATGTCTTATAATAGCTTTAGATGTGAATATCATGTAGTCAATATCAAGATTTAGTCTTGTCACCAGTAATCATATAAAATATGAAATTACATTACCATATAATATAACCATAGAAAATTGTAAATTTTTATCGTAATATGTGTGTAATTATATGTGTTATTATATGTGTTATTCACAACAGAGTGTCAGTGTGAATATGAAGGTGCAGTAACATGTGATCCAGTAGATGGATCTTGTCAGTGTCTACCAGGAGTAACAGGATCTAAATGTGATATGTGTCTGCCAAGATGGGTCATGATACCAAAACAAGGATGTCAAGGTTAGCTACTTGATCAATATTATTTTGATTTCAAACAAAAACAAATATAATTTCTGTGCTTATTTAAATGTGAATCATATACTTTTCAGTAACTTAGGTTTCAAATATTATGTTTTTATTATCACTTTAAAATATAAATGGAATGTAATAAATTGTGTGTATTATTTAATACAGAATGCGATGGTTGTATCCATCTGCTGCTTGATGAAATTGATTTTATGGAATATAATTTGACTGCAATGATATATGAACTTGACAGTGTGTCAGTTGGAGTCAACACTTTAAAAAGGCTGAATAAAATCAACTCTACAGTGTATGAACTTCGGGTATGTATCAAATCCTCATTGAACATGGATATAAATTCATATCTGTATGTATGTTAAAAATAAGATCTGACTTTTTAAACTGCTTCATTTGTTAAGAAGATGTCTATAGTGTTAAATGAGATACAGCACGTGGAAACTCATAGTCACAGAATATTTAATTGTTTTATATAGCCACTGGTTGATAGAATGGTAGCTGATCCTTCTGATCCAGACCTGCTCAAAGGACTGATTGATGAGTTGGTGGAGTTGCAAGCTAAATCTGACAATAACAGGGATGATGTTAGTATGATAGCTACTGAGTAATGCTTATACCAGAATACTTATAGTTCAGTTTTCATTTTACATATCAAGTTTATTTACTGATTTATTTAATTAGGTTGAAAACTTATATAAAATATGCAAGCCAGTTATGCAAATCCAATACAAAAGATTTATAGACAATAAACAAATGTTTATGATAAATTAAAAACAAATTTGTTATATTGATTTGGCTTCACTAAAACAAATCTAATGCCCTCTAAGAGACACTTTCAATGTGGTGTTTATGCAATATGGTATTTATGTATATTATTGTATTTGAATGTAAAATAAACTGTATGATATTAATTATTATTGTCAGGCTGATAGGACAGTACGTAATTCAGAAGTTGCTGAAGCTAATGCTGCAGATACATTGAAAGATGCCCAGGACTTGCGTGGTTATGTCCAGAAAGGAATTGATGCTGCTAATGGTATGTTGCTTTGAAGCATAGAAATGAATTTTTAGAAGTATCATGATGTTATACTTGTGTATGTGATGATTTTAATAATATGATGATGATATGACTCAGTTCAGAAAGCAGTTTAGTTAACTTGAAGTTGTGTTATTCTTTTCTAATAATTAATTAGTTATGGATAACTAACATCATTTTATTATTTATCTCTCATGATATTACCAGAAATATGTACAGAAAAACTTACTTGATTAGAGGCTCACTTTTGTGTTTATATGATTACATGTTGTACTTTTTTCACGTATTAACACTTCACAGTGCCATATATTTAAGAAGAAATGAAAATTATTTGCTATAATAATTGACCAAAAGTTTAATAAAACTTTAAAAGGTAAACATCACTGATGTTTCAATTTGTAATGCAGATAATAAATAACAATTACATGGCAATATTTATCTTTTTGGCGGAAGTTACCACACAAGGGACATAGATGACGTGATTTAAAAAAAAAATTAGCATGGTATTTCTTTGTTTGCCTTGTAAAAAAATATATTCCCTTGTTATGGGGTGAAGCTAAGAATGTATCTAATTATAGGCTGAGTCAAAGTAAAATAAACTGAACATCAACTGTAATAATAATTAACATAAAACTGCATTAATATAACTCTGTTTATTAGAATACACCTCAGAAAAGAAATTGCTTTATTTGATCAAATAACAGATACTCTTCTCCAAACATACACTTGACTAGTAAACTGGAATATTTACTTTGTAAAGTGCAGAGTGATATCACATAGTTCATGTGCTGGAGTTAGTACCATCTCATGTATAGTTAGATATTGCTATGAACACAATCCAATTTATCGAGGCACCACAGCAAGTAACTATATACTAATTGTGTCATCTTAAAACAGATGCTGTCAGGTTTGCCCTAGAAGTGCTTCAGGATATACGCAGTAGTATTGATACAGCTAACATTGACCTTCTTCTGAGGCAAGCAGAACTGATACTGGAGGAAATTAAAGCACGTGACTTCACTGATGTTAGAGATAATGCAAATGGTGAACTCTCAGAGGCAGATGATTGTGAGTTGGCTAAATTTTCACACCATATTCTTTCTGTGTTTATCTCTCTCTCTCACTCTTTGTCTGTGTGTGTGTGTGCGTGTGATCAACAATTGTTTGATTTTTTTCATGAATCTTTCAATGGAAACCATAGTAATCAGTGAACTAATTAATCTTTATAAAACATGTCTAAAATTACATACATATTCCAAAAGTTACTAATCATTATATAGCTACATTATGTCACCATATTCCAATATGAAGCCATACTATGTTATGGTTACATTATTATTATGTATTCCTATTTTTATTATTAAGAAATCAAACCATATGCCTAAATAACTTGTTAGTAATCATGTTTATGTGATATATTGGTGAACTGATTTAGTATTATTTTTAATTATGATATTTTTTCTGTGAATGATTTATCACAAAAATATCTACTCAGAAGCCACACTTTATTGGATCTTTCTGGAATTGTTATAAAATATTACTACTGTAGTGCTGTTATGAACAAGTTTTACATCAGCAAAAACCAACAAATAAAGAGGTTTTAGGTGTTATTCATTAACAAGGCAATACCAGTCATTGTTGATACCAAAGGTGTTGAAAGGTATGCTATTCTATAAAATTACACTTCATATCTATATAATTCTACCTTTATTGGGTATAATTAGCTTATTAGTAGAAGAAAACTGTTACCCGATAGTGATTCTCTTTGGGTATAGTTACAGTGATGTGGCTATTATCACTGGTGTTATGTTATGACTTTATAACTAGCAGAGCCAGATATTTGGCTTCCCAGATAGTTTTATCCACTTGACTTTGTTGGTTGTAAGGTGATCAGTTTTTTTGGGGTCTTTTGGTCAGAATACAAAAAAGGATATTATTAATCAATTTTTTGTGCCAAACATGTCTATCAATAAATAAGATACACATACTACAGTTTATAGTGTCCTTTGGTACAAAACACCAAGATGGGGGTTGAAATCTAAATGTTTACTATATAGGGTTTTTTTATATCTAAAGAAATAACCTTCTGCCTTATATTCGCAATGTAATCAATGTTTAGGCTAAACAAAACACTTATTCACATAACCCTTCTAGTGAAGGCTTTTGTCTTATCAATAAATACTACCATGATCCTTTTTAGCTTCTCACAATGCCAATGAACCCAGCAGATGGTCTCGTGACTTAGTACCTTACTAGATTAAACACATAAATTTATACTTTTGAGTCATTAACAATATTAGTCATAAGCACAACTTCAAAACACCAACCTTATAGGTTTAGGTTAAAATATTAACAATAATTGATCTGTTTATAAGCAGAATTTTGCTGCATTGATACCAGACATGGGGTCAATTCCATTTTGTCAATTTCACTCAATTCCATTTGGTCAATTCCACATGAATTTTATTAATTCAATTCCAGTTCTAAACTTTTCTAGTCCAATTCATTTTTTACCAACTTTTTTCATCTACTACTTTTTACCATGAATAGGTACTCTGAGTACATACTTGGAATACCTACTCCGAGTAGTTTACATTCCAAGTAGGATTGTCATTTCAGAAATATTTCTGAATTAAAAAAAATAAATGATAAATTAATTTGTGGATTTAATTATTTTCAATTTCAACTTCAATTCATTTATCAATTCCAATTACCTTTTTTTTAAATAATCAATTACAGTTCTGGAATTGGCCATTAATTCCAATTTCGGAATTAAATTGATACCATTACAAGGGTGCTGTGTGTTTGTTTATTACATACATTGTAATATGATTTATTAACTGGAATTATAAGATTGTTTTATTAAAACTTAATTATTTGGAGTTCAATCCCCATCATGTTGCACAGAATAATATAATGTAAAGAGTCACATTATAAAGAGCTCTTTTGTATGAGATTCAAAATTGTTAGTTTAATTGCCAGCTTGTTAATGACAAGTTTGATGTACTTTGTTCTTCCTTGCCTTCACTATATCTCTTATTTTTTAGTTAAAATTTTAACTTATAATGATTTTTGTAATCTATAAATATAGTGCTTAGACGTGTTAAAGACCTGGAAGAATTAATTAATGAACAAGAGAGGCAACTACGTGATGATGAAGCTCGTGTTGATGATGTCCTTGACAAGCTAAGAGAATTGCGCAATTACAGCAGACATGCTATAGACAATGCACAGGCTGCTGAAGCTGTAAACACTCGTGACAGAAAACTTATGGATGATATTAAGGTAAGATTTGTTTGATGTATAATCACAGTTACTGTTGATCATTTTAAGTGAACTAGGGTCCTTAATTTTAGCAGTCTAAGGTGTTAATATGTCTTAGTGAATTGTATTGCTACTGAACTGTAATGGTCCACTTTGATGTTAAATTGAAGTCTGTTTTCTTATTGTTTCTAAGCTAATGAGACTAAAGTTGAATCTGGTTTAAAAGATGTAACTGTGTATTTGCTAAATTCTGTGATATTCTTGTTTGTTTTTATGTGTTTTGGTAACAAGAACTTTTTGGTGTTGCTATGTTGACCTTGGTCATAAAACGTTGCCTCCAAAGAGTTTCAGCATTATAAAGATTTACTGTTTTCATGGCTTTCAAGAAGATGACCCTATTTGTATACAAAAGAGCTTTTGTTGACTGAAATTGAAATAATGACAATTTATTAGCGGTTTAATTTTTTATTAGGATGAATGATTAAAAAGTTGACTTAAAGTAGTTCCTATTATTGTGTGTTGCCGAGTTATTTGTATCCCCAGTACTGTATATTTTCAGGATAAGATAGCTCGTATTGAAGCAGGAGAGAAAGTAGCAAAAGATGTTTTGGCAATCGCTGAAGATGTCCTCAAATCAGCCAGGCAGTTTCTTGATGATGCCCGTATTGCTTATGAGGTTAGCCATAATTCATCAATGTGTGGTTGCTTTTATCTGATCTAATATCCACATCCAAAATGGGTACTTTCAGGCTTTTTTAGGGTCTTCTCTATGTAAGAGAACCATTCCAAGAAGTATTAATCTTACCTTGCTCTTGTAAAACTTTCTAGTATTGTGTATGACCTGCAAACAGTGCCACTTAGTGTGAGGATACAGTAACTAATAAAAACAATATTATTGTCAGTTTATCTTAATTGTTCAAATTGTTTGAACCAGATCAGAGTTTACTGATTGTGAACCATGTTTTGAACTTTTTATATTATCCTTTTTTATTATAAATGTTTTTTTTGTTTTGTTATGATTACTCTAAACTATAACTTGCTTTATAACAGAGTATTGAGATGGAGCTGACCAGGTTAGATCAGGCGAGGAACAACATTATGGACAGAGTTGTGTTTATATCTGTTGAGAATAAGAGTAACCGTCCATTTGTAGACAATGCCACTGAACATGCCTACAAGTTAAGGCAACAAGCAGATTACCTCAAAAAGTTAGTCTTGAATTTGGTTATAATAGTAGTATACTGGTTTGTTGTTAAAGACTGGGCTTATTTAGCCCAGAATATTAAGCATTCTTTCGGAAGACACTTGTATTAATAAATAATGTTAGATATAACAAGTTGTTATATTTGTCATGACATGACTATGTTAAATGTTCCGATGGTTTGTTTATATCTTCAGAATTGCTGGTATTGATGTCTCAGCTGACAATGCTTTGAAGATTATTGATGCTTATAAAGGAATTGTGAAAGCAATAAATGAGGCTGATGACTTCTCTCAAGATGCTGTTAATAAAGCCCAAGAAGCACTCATTGATGTAAGACTGATTACATTTATAATTATAATTTATGGGGAAAGGTATGGTGTTGGAAAATTTCATGAATTACACAATATATTTGTGAAAGTCTCAGTATGTTAAATGTATAGTTGGTGCACTGTTTGCTATTTATCTGTTATAGGTATATGTTATTTAAATTAGTAATTGCTTTTGCTAATTTTGTGTTCTCTTTGGTCATCGAAAGTTATCGTGCAAAATATATGACTATCAAAAAGAAAAGACTTCTGCAAATAGTCCATATTCATTCAGTTATATTACAGTTTACATATTACATTGCACCTATCCCCCAAAACCCTTTAAAACCATTGAACTTGGAAAAACTTTTAAGGGTACCCAAAAATCCTTGAGTCTTCAGGTATAAACCCTTGAATACTATCGAAACTAGTTTTTCTGAATTTTGTTATTAAGCTTATATATCCATTTGTATATGGAACTTAATTGTATAATTTGTAAATAATAGCTTTGCTGGAATTACAGTAAGACATGGATACTTTGGTTTCATTTTGGTTGCTGTCAGAAAATTATTGGACATTTTTTAAGTATCCATGAGACAGCGGTGACTAGATAATATAAGTGATAGCTCTGCACCATTCAACCAGCATAGGTGGGAAAAGATTTAGCAACAAAAAGATCCTTGTGTTGCTATGTTATGCATAATCCACCACTTTCTAGGTGAAACACAATTTTAGTAAGGCTTATGGAGTTATGTGATAAACAATGTCTTCAACAAAAGGAAAGTGCAAATTTAGTGAAAATTATACAAATTGCCAAATACAAGGTGCTGTTACCCACCTGGCCACAATAACCTGTTATGATGCAAATATTACTTGGAATTGATGTCAAGCATGTAATATGTCATATATGTAATTATCATTTAAATCTTTGGCTTTTTGATATAGTTTTTCACAGATGGTTCTGTTTGTTATTTGATTGTTTAGTTGATTGATTAGAAAATGTTACACAATTGGACAGATAAATGGGGTAATATATTAATGTTCCTATATATTTGGACAAGGAAACATTAAAACACATCAATTGGTTACTATTAAACATTCAAATACTGTTTTAAAATGTGTTAAAAGTAGTATGTCTGGTGTATGTATAGCCATCTAAAGCTTGCTATAATCTTGATTACTTGTGTAGTCAATCATTTAATTGACTGGTTGATTACTTGTAGATTCAAGATATAACATGATAGACTGATGTTGTTAAAAAATGGGTTGAAATTTTTTTTTTTTAATTTCAAGAAAACCCTTGAATTTAATTGTTGGTAGTCGGTATGAACTTTGATTTCAGGTAAGCTCTTGGCATTTTTACCCAAGAAGGTCTAGCCTATGAAAAATCTCTTTCTATCATTTATTATCGAAGTCTGGGTTTTGAGTCAATAAAAGAATTTACTTAATTTTAGACTGAAGGTTTGGCAGACAGAGCACGTAAAGCATTAGAGATCAGTAGAGATCTTAATCTGAATGCCATAACACTCGATAGAACAGTGGAGCATGGTAAGTAAACTTGTTCTTTTGAATATATTTATAGAAAAGAGTAGAATAGAATGAAATTTCATTTCACATCAGTTTGATATAAGTAACATGCGCCGCACACACACACACATAAAAGCACACGTGAACACAATGAAGGATAATCTGTATATCATATATTCCATTATACTTGTACCACAGATCTTGTGCCAAGACGTAATGATGCCATGGACTACACATTGACTGTGACAGATCTTCAGGAACAAGTGGATATTGAGCTTAGCAAATTACTTGATGGACTAGATGCTTTACCAGAAGGTTTGTTTTCTTGGCAGCAACACAACTCAGATATGATTCTCCTTTACAAAAATCTAAAATGGATATAAGCAGATGTATCAAGTGATAAATAGCAATTTTTTAAATTATTATTGTTGATCAGTTCTTTATCTTAAATACTATGAGTGACCATGCTAAACAAAAGCTTATACTTGACATGTTTTATTCATTAGGATTTACTACAGAAGCTGACAGTGCAGTTGATCGGGCAGAAAATGCACGTCAGAAAGCAGAAAATGCTAGCAGTAGAATTAAAAACATCATTGGCAGACTGCCTAAGGATAAAACAACTGTCATCGAACTGGAAACAGTTATTCGTAGTTCAAATATTGATATAAACACTGCTCTCAATCAAGGTACTGCTGTGGGAAAGATTATCTAAATTGAAAACATTTGGGTTTTGGAAAGAGGGTCAGAGATATAATATAAGGTTTTAATTGTCTTGAAAATGTAGCATTATGGAGGTCACAACATTTATGATGCATGTACACCTCTTAAGTTACCTCTTATTTTACAAATACTTCTTTGAAAGGAAAGGTTGAACAGCACACATGTTGTGTTAATTCTTTCAGCTGTTGACTATTATGTATGTGTGATATGATTATTCATTTAATAGTTCTGTTTAAAAGTTATTTTGATCTCATCAGCGTGGTTTATTATGGGTAGAGACAATTTACCTATGGCTACGGTCATTCTGTGTGGGAGGTCGCATATTTGTGCCTTGGCCGAGGCAATATAGCAAGAGGAGTTTTTCATCCAGCCAAGCAACTGGCAAGGTTTTCTCCACTGAATATGCCATATATTCTAAATTCTAAATTTATTTAGAATTAGTCTCCATGGGGAAGCTATAAATTACAGACCATTTCCCTCATTTGAGGTTACTAGCCACATTAAAAACTGCCATTTCAGCCATTATTATATTAGTATTATTATGAGTGTTGTTTGGTTAAAATGAAATAAGTAAAGATCAGTTTCATTGTCAGAAATTTTAAAATCTTCCTTGAGTATGCATCAACAATGTATGCAATGAGCTCTATTTCTTTGTTTATTTCAGTGGATGATGTGAGGTCAATTGTGCAAGAGTCTGATGAGTACATGCTCAATCTTAACATCACAGCAGAGAGGGTCCTAACATTAGGTTTCAAAGTACAAGGTGATCTTTCAGAACTTCGTCGCAAAATATCTGTTGCACGGCTGCAAGCAAGTCTGGTTAGTTGATTATTCTTTTGGTAATTGTTGATTAATGATTTCTCTAATTGTAGTATTGAAATATGTGTTGTTTTACTGTGTTTAGTGAAGTGATGGAACACTGTGGGTTAAGGTTCCTTTCTTGGATTACTTACTTCCAAAGGACTTTTGTTTCATTTGAATTTCTCAGGTCTGAAAATCGATTTGCTACGAGACTTAACAATATATGTGTGTGTGTATGTGTGTGTGTGTTTAAAGTAAAGCCAGTGTCTTTAATGCTCTTCCAGATCAAAGTTGGCATGACCTTCAATCAGGATACAACACTACAAGTACGAAATCCAAAGAACTTGCAGCAAGCAGGATCCTACAATGAATTATCGATCTTCTTTAGGACAGATGAACCAAATGGTTTCCTGGCATATATTGGACCAGATGTAAGATCTGTACAATCTGAGGTATGTTTTCTAAATGAAAGATGACTTTGGTTACATAGTAATATTTCAGTGACTTTATTTATAAATGAGGTTTGGTAACAACCAATGTCAATGTTACCATCATGTTATGTAGCTGATGTGTAACTGTTGTCTGTCTGGCTTTTGCCATTTCAGACTGATTATATGGCATTAGAGATTGTTGATGGTAAAGTTGTCTTTACCTATGACCTTGGTGTTGGTCGGCCAATGAGAATCACAAATCCTGAGTTTGTTAATGATGGAAAATGGCATGAAGTTATTATACAGCGGTGAGTTAATTATAAATAAATGTATTTATTTAAACTCTTTCATGTATGTTGGTGATACTGTGATTTACAGGTCATTGTGTATCAAATCAGTGAATACTTTAAATATTTATCTGTGGTGTTCATCCAAAAGGGGCTAACATAATCTGGCTTAAATATAAAACACTGTAAAGAACTGTACCACACACTGTTGGTTAGAACACTTAAAAGAATACTAAGTGATTGTGGGCAACCAATTTGAAAATAGACATAAGTCTGCTGGTTTTTTTCTTATGTAATGATAAGATGCAAAGTAAAGATTGTTTTAATTATTTTGTTTTTTAAATGAGTAATTGTATTATTTACCAGGACGGGCAAATCAGCCATTTTAAAGGTGCGGTCTCCCGATGAACCCAAGGTGACAGAAGTATCTGGAACTGCAGAAGGTTCTTTTGCAGTGTTTGACCTAAACAGAAATTTAGGCAACACCAAGTTCTATATTGGTGGAGTACCAGTTAGTGCTGGGGTAAGTGTCTAAAATTGATAGCCTGTATACATGTATTTGATATATGATAATAATAGTAATAATAAAGCATTTATTAAGTGCTGTATTTTCAGCAAGCTATTCAAAGGCACTGTACATTAATAATAATAATAATAATAATTCACATTAAATATTTGTTTTAAAAGTATAGTAGTAATAATAATAATAATAATAATAATGTCTCAGATGACAGTGATTAACATAGTTAGTCTGTAATTTAATGATTCTTTATAGGGACTAAAGTAATTTAGAATTTTAAATAGATAACTTGGACAATCTTAAAAACCTTACCAACTATCAGACTGGAGGAAAAATAAATTTTGCTGTAGGGTCATGGTGGGTTCAAACCATGACTGCTTGCATATTATAAACATAAGCAAGAAGTCGTACAAGCTAAGTTACTGTAGTAATATGAAGTATAGATAGAATACGTTTGTGAAAATATTTGATATGTCTTTATATTATTTTACAGTTACAGGACAGACTGAGAGAGACCAAGTTCTATGGCTGTATTGAAGATGTCAAGTTTGACCAAGTGCCTATTGGTCTGTGGGACTTCGTCTATGGTGAAAACTTGAGGGGATGTTCTGCTAGGTTTGTTCTTTAATATTTTATCAGTAATTTTTATATCTGTTCACTGTCAGGTTAAAAATGCACATATATTTTTTTAATCTATTTAGTTTATCTTTTATGCAAAATGCTGATATTTCTCAACATGTTCATAGGGATGAACTCATTGGTGTTGACACAAATGGATTCAAGTTTGATGGAAATGGCTACTTGATCCTAGAAAAGGGCACCACTACAAATGTGAAGGAATACTCCAAAGTCCAATTTGACTTCAAGACTTTCTCAGAGAATGGACTTATGTTCTTAATGGGTGATAATGAAGGAGAGACAGACTTCTTTGCTGTCGAGATGGTTGGTGGCAAGGTGAAGTTAATTTATAATCTGGGCTCAGGAGCTGGCTCAGTGGTGTCACAGCAGTCATTTAATGATGGCAAATGGCATACACTATCAGCTGAAAGATACAAGAAACAGGGACTGCTCAAGGTTGATGGGAACACAAGTAAGTCTCTATAAATTCAGATCATTATAGTATAATCCCTTTATATAAACCTCATCTGTTTGGTAACATGTTGACAGTTAGTAGTTATATATTTGTGATGTTAATTGTTATGTTATATGTTAATAGTTGATGGACTGGCTTCTGGTGGTATACACAAACATTTGGAGACTAATAACAAGCTCTACATAGGAGGATTCCCAGGAAAACATTGGTTCAAGTGAGTTTTTTTAACACTGAAAGCTTGTTATTTGGTGATTAAACTAATGAACTGTGTAAATGAAATAATCAACTTGTCTGCCATTTCTGTCGTAACTGGTGTTTTCATATATAATTATAGTATTTAGCAAAAGAATATATATATATATATATATATATATATATAGTTGGTAGGAATTATTGTATAATAAGACAGTGGTATTTATGTATCTCAGATTGAGTCAAATAGTAGACAGTCTGTTACATGGTGGTTTAAGTGACATTTAAATTAATCTGTTTTCACTGTGTATTTGAAAGTGTTCGAAGTGGTCATACATTTTTCTTGTATTAAGATAGTCTTTGTTATAATTAAACTGTTTTGGAGGCAAAGCTGTAATGAAGATACAATTATAATTTACATCAATACATCATTATAATCTTGCATGTATAATTATACAATAATGTCTAATCCTACAGGGATGTAACCAACACAGGCTTTGAGGGATGCATACAGAACTTCTATCTAGGTCCTAATCCACGAAACATGAATGATAACATAGAGGCTAATGGGGTGTTACCAGGTTGTCCACAGGTTAGTCTTGCATATAGGAATATTTTTTATGACACGGATATACTGAATCCCTTCACATCCTGAAGTTGTCATTAGCTTTATCAGTGTTATGCCATGCCAAGATGTTGTTTGATTTCTCTTTCATTTGAGACAGGATAGAATCTGTACTGAAATTTCAATGAATAAACATGAATTATACTGGAGCTTTATGCATTTATTTGTGCTTTAGATATTTTTGGAGTACATTTATATTTACCTAAGAAAATCAAACAATTTCTGTGGCAAGGCTTGGTGGTAGGTTTGCATGGCTCACTTGTAAACAGTTTATTGTTTTTGTTTATATGATTTTGTTTGCCACAATGTGATACCACAATGCAGAGACATGTTTATGTATAAATATATGTACTATACTACTGTATATTTTGATCTCAGTAATTATTTGAAAAGACTTCTGTACACATAAGTTTTGCAGAAGCATGTGTTCATGTTTTATTTACTTTATCATGTTACAGTGAAACTTACAGCATTGCTATGTTAGCTTTTTGTTGAGTGCTTCACTAATTTTAACCATTTTTCTTACATTTTTTGCATGATTCTTAAGCTTTAGTTTTGCATGTTGTATAAGCTCTTGCCATAGAAATATTTTATTGAGATACACTGCAGGCAAGGCCTTTTTATAATGCAGATCCTTGCATCACAGTCCATTCAATTGAACTTGAATCTAAAATATTCCACTCATATACAGTGTTATTGTTAATAGGTGCATTGATACCATTATGCTAAACCAGTATCTTTTTTATCATTAAAATTAACTGCATAGTACCATGTTAATACAATGTGTAGAAATTTTTTTAACTTAAATTTTAACACTTTGTAGCCTGTACAAATGGCTCCAATGGTGCATCTTCTAGGCAAAGGTATTTTTGTTATCAATTATATTTTAGGCTTAATATCTGGTACACTATTCCAAATGAAACAAGATGTTTACATTAGGTAAATCCATTTGTCAATACACATGGCTACTATGGTGAGAAACATTTTTAATTATATAGTTTGTTGTTTTGACAGCAATATTTTATCAAATATAATTTGGCTACATAGCAGTCATCATTTCTTAGATATAAAAAATTGCCTGTGTGTAGACAACACTGTCAGATTTAGTTATTATGTATTGTTAATTCATCTCCTACGAACAATGGTAGTTTCCAGGTGTCTTTATTGTCATTAATCAAGAATGTGATCTAAAAGTTCCTAATTGAGCCATTTTTATTATATTAATATTGTGTTTATCAGTATGCTTGCATGGCCTCATCCACAGAATACATGTCACTGTAAATAATAACTTTACTGTATGGAATTAAAATATTAATATTATGTATATAATCAGGTGCATGCTGTTTTAAAATAGCCTCAGATTTGTTGTTGTGCATGGTAACAGAGTTTCTTCTAGAGTCCAGCTATTTGGGATTCTAATTATTTCAATAAGCCTGGTGCCAAAATAATAACTTGGTTCTGGTGGAATGGGGTATGGGAATGGGGCATAAACTTTCATCCCAGAATTGTTTGAATGGTGTGGATATAAATATTCCCTTTTCTTAGATTGTCCTGTTTATTTTGGTTTCGTGTTTGTTATTGGCCTATGAGCAAGAAATATTTATTTTTAGCCAATGAAAATCTGGTTAAATAAACCTTGATCTAGTCAGTGATTGTAGTTAATTTCAAGGTTACTAATATATGGGCCGAGTCTTTGTTGTGGAAATTTATTTGTTTCATATTTTAAATGCTCTTGGTTTATTACACAACCTAAACCAAATTAATTTAAATATCAAACAGTAACCTCAGGGTGTTCACTTTTCTTTCATGCTGTATCAATCCCATCAACTGTGGCCTGTTCGCAGATATAAAAGATCATTAGTGATTTGATAATCTGGGTAATACTTCTTACAGGTATTAAGAAGTTAAGATCTTAGCATAAATGTGCCCCAGGATCAAGTGTTCATTTATAGACATTTGACAGAGCACTTTATGGTGAAAGTGTTCTCACATGAAATATATGACTTTGATATTGGTTATCTATATAACAAGTTTTTTTAGTTATCAGTTCTAGTATTGTGATGATCTAAAGATAAATGATAATTGTGTAGATAATAGATTAAAATCATGTGCATCTTTCAATTTAACAAGATTTTGACTGTAGACTTCTATAATAAAGTCATTTTATATGAGAATGATAGCCCTCAATTTTGCAATTTGTACATTAATAATTGTTGGCATCCTACACTTTCCGATGAATTCAATGAGACTTCCCCATCAATAGCTGAACCCTGAAGCAACTCTGGATAATGAATTTTATAACAAAGTGCACTGCAATAATAATTATAATGTATATTATCTTTGGATGTGTTTTTTTATAATCTTCAAGAGTGTTGAGTATTATTATATGTGTTTGGAATATGCTGGCAATGTATTTTTTATTTTATAATTTATTTATTTATTAAGATAAGCTGAAGTGTGTCAGTCCTTTTGCTAACTGTATTATCAGCCACCATATAATGAGTTGGTTACTGAGTTGATCTCATTACTCAAATTAAAGTAACAAAGTTTGTATTGGTGTCTTTGTGAAGATATTTAATGATATCTCCTACCCAGTTGTCTTTACCGTTTACCTCTGTCTGTCCTTCTCATCATTATATAAAGTTTAAGCTCAAATCTGTATATAGTTTGGTTGTAGACTGCAGAAAACACTGTACTATTATATTAGTTCAGTTTAATTTTGTCTACGTTATTCTGACTTGTTAATGTTTACTAACAATCAATAAAAACATAGCAGTAAATTATAAAGTAATTGTCGAATTACCTCACAGTACCACGTCAGTCAGTAAGGGAAAGTACATATCAAATACCTCCAGGAAGATATCACAGTTATAACTTGTCTTCTGTGTTACCTATTGACTCTGTGTAGATTTTGTGGTGTATACACAAATATACAGTTGACTAATGTTAGACGAGGCTAGATATTTATATATACAAAGCTGAATATCCAGATTTAAGAATCTATTATTTTTGTTATTATATATGTGGTATCAAAGTGTGATCTGTTTGTCCTGAGGCATGATATATTTATTTAGGTTAGTTTAATGTAATAATTTATCATGTTTATCAGCATTAACCAAAGAGAAGGAAGATCAGATCTTGCTATGACCCATCTTTATGTTGTTAACTAATCTGTGTCATTTTGTTATATTATATATTTTTACCTGATTATTTTCCCTATAATTGTTTTTAATTTAATAATGTATTAAGTATTTATTTTTTAATACACAAATCTGTACCTAGATGCTATCTGAGCCAAAATAAAATAGTTTATGATAAGCTGGTGTGTGCATATTGTAGAAATAGTAATTATAGGCATGTGCCTCTGACAGCTTATAACATCATTATTTTTTATTTATTCACTCTCTCTGCTATCTGCATGTGCTATCTGTTACAGCAACAGTCTGTACTGTCTCTATCTATGTATGTATGTATGGGGTTTTGTGTATTACATTTTGGTTGTAGTAATTGAAGTATGTGTGGTGCATCTTGTTTTCTGAAATACGAGTTTGTGATTTGTATGATTTCACTAATTTGTCAGTGTCATTAGTACATTATTTTTTACATTACATCAGTACATAATCACTTTAGACACAAAATGACTACCTCATCTGATGAGAGGTCTGACAGACAGACAAGCTGTGGAGCACATGGAGAACAAACAAACATCATAACTCAAGCAGATTATATTAAAATAATTGTTCATTACAAGTATCACTTAAACATCTGGTGTCTTTCACCAAGTGGTGGTAAGTTAACTGTGGTTGCTAATTTGACAGTGAAGGGTGATCTAATTTATTTGGAAAATATTTATTATACAATAAAATAGTTCTTGATCTTTCTTCACAAAATAATTAAAATAAATCAAGAAAAACAAAGATGTTACAATTTGAAGAAAGAAGAGATCACCAGATATGGTTACAATTTTGATAGTATCTTAACTGGGCTATGTTTATAAAATTGTTTCTTCAGATTGCTAGAGTAATATCCTTCTCTCGTGAAATACCAAACTCGTATATTGAAATGGAACGTGTGTCTGTTGACCGTGACTTTGAAATGACCTTCAAGATCAAGACAGAAGAACCAGAAGGATTGCTATTCTATGTGACCGATGACACAACGGATCAGGTATTAACTAATATGAAATCATTAACTTATCATGATCGAATTATAATAATCAAATATATTAATCGGATATAAAGAATAATATGTGAAAAGTGTCTTGAATTGAGGTAGATGACAACTACTGTTGTGTGTAAAAGTACTTAGAACATCTCATATAAACTGGTCAGTATGTACAGCAAAATTATATACTAATAATAATAAAAAAATAATAATGGAGGAGTTTGTTATGAATTAAAAATGACTACATTTATAGACCAGGTTTGTTGGTTTCTCGGCACTGGTCACACCTGGTACATATGGCTGAGGGGTGACTTCTTGGGGAAACATTCTATAAATACAGGTGTGAGCCAGATTGGAACCCACAACTTGGGAGTTTAGAACACAATGTACTAACCACCGTGCTATGGGAGAACCTGTGTATAGAGCCCAGGAATCATTTGCTGATAACTGAGATAAGATGATTTTGTTATCTGTTTACAGAATGATGCATTCTCTGTGTCTATAGTTGATGGTAAGATATCAGTAACAGGTGCTGTTGAAGATCGTAGAACGACTCTGGAGACCAATACTAATCAATATAATGATGGAGGTTGGCATTATATCACTGTAACCAAGAGGAGTAAAGAGTAAGTGTTCATATACATATCACTGATGAATTGTTATCAAAAGCAGTGTATAGGGATTAGTGTTATTTTTCCACTTTTTATCGATTTACATTTCAGGTGATCTGTTGTGTTTTAGTGAGAAGCTAGTTTTGAGTAATACTTTTTAATGTTTGTTTAACTGTCCACAGCTTACAGCTACACGTTGATGACACAGAAATGGTAAAGACAACAATAGAAGGAAAACGAAGAATCAAGACAACTACACCACTCTACTTTGGTGGTGTACCACCGGGTTATAGTATTGTACCTGCAAATGTTGGCACAGAGACACATTTTATAGGATGTATTGGTGATGTGACTGTAAATGGAAAGTAAGTCAGATTATTTATTAATTGTTTTTTCTCTGGGAAATAACATTAAAAAACAAAGTTAATGAAGCTGTATATTTGGTAACCAAAGTATATTTATGCTAAGTGACTGCTAGTGAGTTAGACTTTGCAAAAACTCACCTTCAAGATGTCCATAAACTGATTAGTCAACTTAATGTTATATATAACAGAAAATAAATAACATTATGAAGAACTGTACTCCTTAAAAACTACATAATTAATTTTTTAATTTTTTTTATAATTAATGATGTTTTATATTATTTTCTATGTAATATTATAATGTGTTGATTATTTTAGCATGAAGATAAGCTATATAATTGCATGTTCAAATCAATTGGTTAGGCACTTTTCATTGTTCTCTTACAGTAATTGTTACTAATATGTATTTAATAGTTGTAACATCCAGTGGCAGAACATATAGACACAGCCTATAGTTATTAACTGTTACCTTAAAATGTGATAACAATGGTTGGCTGTTTTGTGTTTTAAGCAGTTTTACTTACATTTCATATGTAATAGTGTGTCACATCCAAAATTGTAACTGAGCCTTCACATGTAATGAGCTGTGTTATCATAAGTAACAAGCTGGTTATCTTAAGTAACAAGCTGGTTATTTTAAGTCACAATTGACCTAGAACTGAGTCTAGGTATCTTATAACGCCCCCGCCCTCCCAGTGTAATCATCTTCCTCTAATAATTAGTTTGTGCACTGACATGTTGAGATGATTTTCCAGGTTTATTAACTTTGCATCAGCACCATTGACTCACCAGCGAGGAGTCCTACTCGACTCCTGTCCCCTTGTAGACCCCACACCAGAACCACCATCAGAGATACCCTTCCCTTCGTTTACAGTCCCCACTGGTAGGTATCTATGGTAACCATGTCATGATTACCACAGCTTTGTCTGGTTAATGTGGTGTAATGTGTTCATAATGTGTTTTGTTGCAGCTTGGTTTTGTCCAGTGATGTCCTATTTGTTTCAAATTGATGTATTCACCAGCCATCATACTGCACCATGGTCTACTTGTACACCTGCTTTATGTTGCTTATTGACACACCTTAATCAGCAGCGTTTGTGCTATACAACTTACTGTTCTATTGACTGGTCAGCCTAGCCATCACAGCCAGCCAGGCAGGACACTGAGGCACACATCTTTCTTTCTCTATCACTACTAATGTTTTGATGTTCACATATCTGTGATTTCATAGATTCCGCAACTTTGCCCTGGTTCCACCATCAAATCAGAGAGGAGTGATTTTGGCTCCATGCCCAATAAAGGATCCACAGGTGCCCACACCACCAGCGCCATTGCCCACAGTACTCTTCACATATCCACCAGGTTTGGAACTACCATAGACGTGATAATTCCAGTGACATCACTAAACTAGTTAACAGTTTTCTTTTTCATTTATTGCACTAACATCTTGTGTAGCTCATAAACTTGTGACATCAGGTAGTCAGAAGTTTATGAAGAGTACATATTTTTGTTGGTTTTATGCATTTTCCAGCTAACCCAGGCAACCTTTTCCAGTTCTCTAATTATTTTTAAATTTGTGTTGGTTATGTTTTGTTCAGCTCTCTCTCTCTCTTGTCTATGTGTGTGTGTGTGTGTGTGTGTGTGTGTGTGAACAAAACATCACCAACACAGATTTTTCTGTATTTAGGGTAAGATTCTAATAGTGGGTGATAGCTTATATATATATATATATATATATATATATATATATATATAATGTTTATGTATATGGTGTATTTATTTGCAGATAGCTTATGGTTTATTGTGTAGTGTAACACTTCACAATAACAGCAGCAGTAATTGTCTTGTTGCTTTTACATTATGACAGCTTACTCTTCTTCTAGCCACTCATTATTTGGCCATTTTCAACAATTTGTTTATTATACAGAAAACTGTTTTTTTACTGGTGTTTAGGGAGTATATTTATTACCCTTCTTTTAATGTAATGAATCATTGTCTAAATTAAATTAAATTTATATATCAAATTCATTATTTATTACTGCTGAAACTTTTTCACATTTATATTTTCTAAATTCTTCGAGCTCATTACTGTCAGTTATCTCTATAAAGTGCATTTTTATACAAATAGCACAAATGTTGTCCGTTGAAGTAATGTAATAGATTAATTTTATCAGACTTTGCAAAAGAATATTTTTTATATGTTGTTTGTTAAAATCAAATTTGTCATCATGTTTATAATTATCTAACAGTGGAGGGTCACTTGGGAAAGTGTACTGCCTTATTTATCATGTTATTTAAATGTTATCTGTAGCCTTAAATGACCGTTGAATCAGAGACCTGTCCTGGATTTCTTGCTTTTAAAACTTCCACTACTTGAATAAATCAATGAGCTATGATACACCATCCTAAGTGAAACACTGTTATATATGTAGCATTGTTCTCTAAACTAGATCACTATCATGGCTTCTAGCCTGATGTTATAGGCTATGACTAACATGATGGTGATGTTTATTTTATTATTATAGAGCATGATGCAGATTTCACAGTCATCACCATCAAGATGGCTATAGCTATTATCATGAGAATAGATCTATAACATTTTAATTTATTTTGTTATCATATTTATACTAACACCACAGATACAATTCTGAAATCATTCATGGTGTTCTTTGGTACTGATCTCAGAATTGATATGTATCATGTTTACTTCTGGTGATGGAAATAAACGAATAAACATGATTATTTGTTTCTAGGACAACTAAAACATTCCCTAAATGTTAAATTGTTTTTTTTTTAGTTTTGTTTGTGTGTTGTTCATGTTATTGTAACTTCTGTGTCTTACTATTTGTCGTGGTGTTTGATAATCACTTATAAGTTATTATTCTGGTAACTATTTTTAAATATCTGATTATTTTAAGTCAATTTCTCTGTTATATTAGTGTTTTCACATTATGATTTTGTAACAAATGAATTAATTTATGACGTGTTATAGTCATGTTTTATGATGTTGAATTGTTGTTAAGATATGTTAAATAAGTAACATTATAAGTGTCATTTTATTAATGTGTTAATCTACTACCATTTCCAACTTATTAAGGAGTACCTAAGCCTGATATTAAGTGCGCTTTGCCATCTGAACCAGAGCCACCAGCTTTAGATGCTGTGGCCGCAGGAACAAGATTTGGTTTACATCCTCACAGCCGTATAGAATACAACACTTTACCTGATGAAATCAAAACTAAGTCAGTTATTTTACTAATAATTCTTAATAAATTGTGGTACTTCTGAACACATTTAGCATATAATAATTAATTAAATAATTATTCCAGATATTTGGTTATTTGTAGTGTGTGTGTGTGTGTGTGTGTGTGTATATATATATATATATATATATATATATTAAATTGTAGTGTGGAGTTCAGCATAGACTTTAGAACTACATATCAAGATGGTGTAATATTTTATGTGGATGATGAGCATCATAGTGACTTCATGGCTCTGTATATGAAAGATGGAAAAGTGATGTTTGGTTATAACTGTGGTAGTGGTATAGCTACAATACCAACCAATAACTTCTATAATGATGGCCATTGGCACACAGTAAGTATCATTTACAGTTCATTGACACTTCTACATAATAATTATTATGGATATAAATAATAAAGTATATTAGTAATATCTACTTTTGGAATTTGTTTAATGTTTCACTGTGGCATATGTGACTAAACATGTATGGTTATTTATTTAACTTGTATGAATGTTTATAATTTAAGCTGGTTATATATGTATATGTATATATATATATAACTGTTTGTCTATTATTTAGGCATTCTTCACCAGAGAGAATACTGATGGTCGTCTGTTGTTAGATGGTGGAGCTGAGGATCTGCGTGGTGTATCACCTGGTAACAGTAAATCTATAGATGTTGTTGTACCATTCTACATTGGTGGCATTGATCTGGAGACAGCAACATTTGCTACAGATAATACACAGGTATAATCACTTGTAGCAAGAATAAGGATGTCTTGTCTGATCTATGTTTCTGTACACTCCTTTCAAAATTAAAGCAAACATATTAGAACCAGTGAGTTATCCATTTATATTATAATAATCACGGCTCTGTTTCAAATATGGAGCCATGAAGGCGGGAAAAGTTCTACGACCAACACAACCCCACAGCAATCTGATTTATCACTGCCTAGTATTTCTGGTGGGAAGACAAATATTTTTTGGAAAACAAAATTTCATCTTCTGTTAATATGCTTTTTTTGTAATTTGTAATGAATGGTGAAGTATTGATATAAAAGAGGGGCCTCTATTCTTGTTCAGTACACACACCAGACTTTTAACTGATTTATTGTACTTTTTAATTTATCATACCACAGAAATAGTTAACACTCATCAAGTTTTATATTTGTTCAGTGTATTTTAGAACTGAGATATCTCAGAATTTGAGGATGTTTTTTATCAATAAGTTTATGCAACATTTTATAGTGTTATAATACTTATTAAAGGCTTTTAAAGAAATAGGTCTGAGATTTGACTTTTTATGGATTAGTTAATTAAAGAATTTATTTAGGAATTGCTGTAGAGCTTCAAGTTGCTGGAAGTACAAATGATATATTTTTTATTTTTCTTGCTAATTTACTATCTGGCATTTTTACAGATAAATAGATCTTGTTAAGGAAGAATTCATACTCCACCAACTAACTACTGCCAGCTGGCACATCTGTCAGTTCATTTACTTAAATATCACACCTTAGTAGGTGCTTCATACTACAAGAACACAAAACAATCTTCATAAAGAATTTTACTATTTTAGCTACTTCAGTAACATTTGTGGTTTGGACCAAGTATACTTTAATATTCATAATTACGTTTTTGTTCAGAAATTATGATCGATTAACACTTGTTTATACAAACAGCTGGTAAATTTTGACTTGAGAACCAACTGACATATATCTGGCTTCAAATGGTGGTTCCAGTAGATAGTCATAAGCACTTCCAACTGGATCTTTTGACGTCATTTATTATTTGTTTAAATATTTGTATTAATTATAGTCCTAATTGTTCCCAAACTAACAAGTTATAACTATGGGATAATAAAGTTGGTTTAGATTCATCTGCAATATAATAATAGATGAAAGACTTCATAATAGTAGTATTTTTATCTCTAATAGTTACAATATTAGCAAACATTTGAGAAGATTTTTCATTTTTATTACTTCATTTATTTTCAGGAAATCACTAACAGTTTTGTAGGGTGCTTACGCAACTTCTTACAAAATGGTAATGAAGTGGGTGAACCAGATCAAGAGTTCTATACAAAAAAATGTTATGATAATGTTGAGAATGGAGCATTCTTCTATGCGGATGGTGGATATATAATGCAGCGTGAGTGTCTAAATATATATTGTTGTCTTTAATTAAGTCAATGTTATCTGTATATCGTATTTGTTGTGCTACAATATATTATTGTTATTTATTACTCAGAGGATAGTTTCCATGTTGGATTAGACATTAACATTACTCTTGAGATGCGTCCAAGATCAGCAGATGGTGTTTTATTATCAATATATGGTAAACAGAGAGATTATCTTATCATACAGCTTGTTAATGGAGAGGTAAGTTTTTCATATTATTTCATTATAGATTAAAATATATTTGTTGTTGTATAGTTATAACCATGATTAAGCTATCTCTTGTGTTAACTTTATATATATATATATATATATATATATATATGTGTGTGTGTGTGTTTATTTAATTAGCTGAGGTTTGCTGTAGAGAATGGTGGAGGTGAGATAGAGGCTGTGTACACATCACCATTCCCTAATGGTTTGTGTGATGGAGGTTGGCACACCATAGCTGGTATGTATTAAGATAGAAATACTTTAGATAGAGCCAGTTAAATAAACTAATATTTTGTCAAATTCAGCTAGGTGATATATAATATTAACAAAGGTTAGCTTATAAACCACTTGATTCTGTTATTTCTTTTAGCTGTTAAGGCAAAGAACTTGATACGTCTCAGTGTGGATGGTGTGTTTATTGATGATGTGACAGGAACAGAAGGTGTTAGTTCTACAGATACAAATGATCCCATCTATATTGGAGGTGTTCCAGGTAATATAATATAATGATGACAGGTTTTTATAATGATTATAAAATTATAAGATAATAATAACAATAGTCTCTATGTAGTGATGATCTACTAGTAATGGTATCTGACATTATTTATTTCTTGTCCTATTACAGAGAGACATAGAGGTATCAAGACTCTTGGCCAGTATATTGGTTGTGTCAAAGATCTGGTCATTAATGGCATCCCTCAGAGTATGGCGACAGCAGAAATATCTGGACGTGTTGACTTGAACTTCTGTCCACAGAACTGAATAATTCAATAACATTTACAAGGAGCACAGGTTTAGACACTTTGACCAGTGACCTCTGAACTATCAGGAATTTGACTCACCAGCCACCAGTAGTATTATTAAAAAGACATTATTAATATAGGATTGTGTTTATTCCTGCAGCTAAACTTTACTGAGAAGAAGAAAAAATGTTGATTTTTAAATAAAGTTATCTTGGTCATTATGTTCGGTTTGTCATGTGAAGTTGCTCTTGTGTTAAAGAAATAAAAATTAATAAAAACAGAACTAACAATATGTGTAAGAAGATAATGAGAGGAAGTGGTTCTATCAATTTCTCGCTCTGGTTGGTGATTCAGACAACTGATATGTGAGGCCTAAACTTTTCTGTGTATTTCTTTGTTCCTTATTAACTAACAGTATGGCCAATAATTTTAAGAATAATCTCTTGTAATTTTACAAATGTTGTGTAAGTGGGATGTTTTTGGAGATTTTTACAATTCTTACAAATGTTATAAAATATATAGTGAAGGAACCCATGAAATATGCAGGAAATTCCATCAATAGTTGTAATATGAAAGTGGAATTCACCAGTATCTTGTTTTAGTATTTTGTTTTAATAATGTTTTAACTTTGATCTACTTCCATATGCTGCTTCTTGGAGAAACTGCTTCCTTTTTTCAGAATTCATTTGTTATCTTAAGATCTACTATGAGCTAGATGTTTCTCCAATAACCAGCTAACAGCATCACTCCTGATAGTTCTTTATGTCTGAGTAATTTAGACTTCCAATTAACAGCAATATCTTGTATTATAATAATTGATTAATCATAAAATTTAAACATATCCTGTTATCTCATCACTTCCAATTTAGTATTTTCATACAATTTATTCCATGGTTTTTCTATTCTATGTTTGAGAATATTGTCATTAAAAAGTATCTGAAATCTAAGTTGGTCAGAAATAAAGGCTATGACATTTAACGTTAGTTTTCTTATGCTCTGTTCTGTGTGTGTGAGAGAGGGAAACAATGAGATGCATATAATTTTCATCCTTTTAATAAAACAGTGTTTGTATGTGTGTTTATAATATATGCACTACTACAGAGTAGAATTAAAACTATTTTCTGGCACCAATTGTCTATGTATAAGATTAAATGTTCCCCCACACACACAGATAGACACACAGAGAAAAAGAGACATGGATAATATTAAATATTTAGACAAAGGCTGCTATGAAATAAACAAGAACTTCAGACATTTCACTTTTATATTTATTTGTCATGGTCCAATTATTTACAAAAACATTATTGTATGTGTCAACATTAGTAACTAGATGGCAAAATAATCAACATAAACTCACTAACTCATAACTCAGCTTGTGTAACATGAAGAAGTAGCCAAGGAGTTGAATAAAATTGTGTGTGTGTGTGTGTGTAAAACAACAAGGGTGTTTTGGTGGTCAACAGACATCTTTAGCAGACAAGGACGTGGACAATACTCATTCACCAACTTATGCCAGTATCCATACAGATACAGTTACTCGACCTTCTCAAAATTCTGCATGGCAGCAAATGGGTTTGGTGGTTTATAGACTGGACATTCTGCTTTGTGGTGAGAGTTAGAATAGATACCGGATTCATCTTGCCATGTGTTACGTCCTGGGCGACGATAATCAGCTGTGTCTGTGAACTGCGAGTGACATTTCTTTAATGCCAAGGAATAATCTTCAAAATCTTTTGGCTTCTCCTGAAATACAGAAGTTACCTAATGTATTATTGCACGCTGTGTTTAATTAAATCAAAAGCATTTAAATACATTTTAGTTGCAAATCTAACAGCCATTTCCATTAAGCGAGCAGTGTATGATAATTAGTATTTAAAAATTATCTAATGACTTTGGCAAACAATAGCTGGATATATTCTTTATAATATGTTTTCTCAGTTAACATGTGATGGAAACTTTTGAAAACCTACATTAGGTTTACAAATATCATTCCAAATTACTATCCAAATCTTCACATGCGTAGTATGTTTTTCATCCACACTGATTGTGTCCGTGTGTGTGTGTGTGTGTTGATAACATAATACCCATAAAGAAGAGTTATCTATAATACAAACCTCAGCAGGTGTATATGGATAAGGAGGTGTATAATCTGATTTATGAGTTGTATCAAAGTAAGTTTTATTGTGATCCGGATAATGTGATGGTAATACTGAATTATAACCACTCTTAGGTCTGCCAGTGTCCCTAAACAAAAACAAAATCCTTCAGTTATCTACATCACATAATGGACTTACAAATACACATCAATAGAACAACTATAATTAGGTATAACTCTAAACACGGCCTTCCGTTCCTTCTTATCAAACCAATATTTTAATTTGGCATATTGGATATCTCCTTATTGATTATTAAAGAAACTCTAAATTGGTAATTTTGTAAAACTGCTGAGTTAGACTTGTTTCAGACTGTAATATATAATTACTTATTGGAGCCTGTAAAATATCACCACACAATATTCATACCTGTCCATATCTACATGCGAGACAGTTTCACTGTTAATCATTGGTTTACGTGGTTCCTGTTCTGTGAAAACATCTTTCTGAAATATCTGCTCCGAGAAGTCCTGATATGTTGTGTTTGGGATGGACTTATAGAAAAACAGATCATGTTTAAATGTCTTTATTAAATATCACTTCACAATTTCATAGCCATTAAAATAGATGCACTATATAAACTTATATTTATTATTATTATTATCTTCTTGATGGTGATCTACACAATGTGTGTGTGTGTGTGTATGTGTGTGTGTGTCTTAACTTACCCCATCTGTTACATTCCCAATTCTCTGATAAGATGCTTTACATAAATCACGAACAGGATTTTTGTTTAAGTCATAATCTTTAGGTTCAGCTTCTCGGGCTTGATGCCTGAATCAAGATTAAAATACTATCTTCTAAACAGTGCCCTAGTCTCAGAAACATATTCATAATGATAAAATTTAATTGAAAACATTACAATTCAGTTTCACATACAGTTTAAAAAAAGGGATTTCTGGGAAAGAATGAATTAAAAACAACAATCTCTTATGATTATCTGAAATAAAATAAAATTGAATTAAACTGTTTTACTATATACACATATCTATATATGTATATAAAAATTAAGAATATCAATTTTCAAAATATAGAGATCAAGAAGTGAACAGAAGGACAATTAAAATTCATTAATACTAGTGTAATAACCTTACATCAAATTATGGTCATACAGTCACTTATAAAATATAATATGATTAATATGTATAAAATAAGGAACATAATACAATTATTTTAATAAAAAGCACAAAATATTTAAAAATATTTTTACTTCAGGCCAAATCAGCTACATAACATGTTTAAATCAACATCTTGATGGTGAATAGAGAGTGCTAATACAGCAATTATTCCAAATATTTTAACAACTGGCAATAGAATGTGATTATGAAAACCACGAAAGGAAACCATATAAAGGCAGATAAATGGAGTGAATAGATGTAGCCTTCATAAATATCTAACACAACAGATAACATCAGAACAAGAAACAATTATAAATGTGAAAAAATCAGACATCATTCAGACAAATTCCTTGCGGTGTAACAAATTACTTATTATAAAGAAGGTTGACATAAAACAGCTATTATTGTCAATATACATACCATTCCAGGCCAGTACTTAATAATTGTAAGTATATGTCATTAAAATAGCAATAATAACATTCACCTCTGGCAGCAAACTATTTCTGCTCAAGTAACCAATAAGACATAATTTAATAAATACATGTAATGTGACATATGTAGTGTTTTGTCTCACGTTTTCACTAACTATTTACAAATCTGGATTACATGATGTCACAAATATGTTTCTTACAAAGATTTTTCTATTTTTAAGTATATTACAAGAGATATCCACATTAATAAATGTTGTAAATTGAGTAACTGGTTGAGAATATACAAAGATATGAACTAATGAATATTAATATCATAGATTATAAACATTTTTCAATGTTTATGATCTAATTAAAATAATTAAATCATTAACATCATCTGTAATATACCCGTAAATAAAGATGTGGAAAATACAATAATGTGATCCTGTATAAATACTGATATAACTCAATCTCAAATAAAAAGGAAATTTTGCTAACAGATCAAAAGGATGTTTTATTAAATGTAGATTATTACTATCAGTATAACTGTTGTTATTATATTACTGTTGTTGTTGTTATTGTCACATTATAAAACCACACCTTACTAGTACATAATATAAAGCAATAGGTGGAGATATGATAGCATATTCTAAATTTTGGTTACTAAAAATATGGAATTGTATGAAACTTATGTTATTCTTGGTCTGAGAAATGATGTTGATGTTTTTATTGGAGGACAGGCATATCCTGAGGTGATACATCCCTGATTCAAGTATGACATATAATAACAAAGTATGTCTTTCACTCCCCCCCCCCAACCCCAGGTATTATACACATAAAGTTAACCTACTAACATGATGTCATTGTTGTAACAATAAAGTAAATCTAATCAGTTTATTTTACAAATACAATAGTTATAAACTTCTGTACAGAAAGTTCTAAAAATATTTAGTTTCTTGATCTGTATCAACAAAATTATGAATTGTCTCATATTCATATTAAAATAGCATTGTTTTATATGCATGGAGTACTACAATTTTTATTTATAGTTATTCCTTCTTGACTTATGCATGTTTTATGTACAAGTGAACTGTACAGACATCTGAACTTAATCATAGTCACAGCTAATAAAGCCATCAAAATTAACACCCAGAACACATTTTTCTCTGGCACACTAAGTAATATATATATATATATATATATATATATATATATATATATATATATATCATGAAGTTTAAGAGCATGTAATACACGAAGACTAAATTGTAAATCTTTCCAGGATAAACTATTTTCTTCACATTAATGCAGTCTTTCAGCAGAACGTTTCACACAACAAAATTCTATATACCTGTATATATTTCACCATCTGGATCAAAGAATACCTTTCTATAACTTGGTGGTCACTATTTCAACTTGTATATGTTAGTGACACATATTATATTATGCCATAAAGTATTAAACTTTGCTAAGTTTCTATTTTATTTCCACATTCAGATCAAGTCAAAATAAAAATAATTTGAATTACGTACATGTATGTAATATAATATACGATACAATAATTTATTTGACAACAAGCATAATATGTTGAATACATTCAAATATCAAAAATATAATGAGCTATGCTTGTGTCACATAGCCTCACAGGCTGTCTAACTATGGTCCCTCAGTAAACATATTAAGGTTACTAACTGTTGCAAGGCGTTCATTACAGTCAGGATATATAACATGGTGGTTATTGAGTGTTGTGGGGATGATGGCGTCATCACTATTAATATTTATAGATAATTTCTTCTGGAATTGAGTACCAGATTTCAGGACCTTTATGACATTCACTATTGGATACTACCGATATAGATCCTCATGTTATATGAGGTTTACTTCTGTTTCGGGTGTGATGGGTATGTATATTGTCTTTAAATGCAATGATTTGTGTGATTGGGTCAGGGAGGTTTGTTGGGAGAAATTGTATATGTATTTAACAACCTGAAGTATATATATATATATATATATATATATATATATATCATGTAATTTCAAAATATTTAATTTCTTAAACAATGGTCTGGTGTGTGCATTATATGAAGCTTTTGTAATAATTCAAATAGCATTTTTCTGCTTAATAAATATTTTATTTAAGTATGTACTATTATTGAAACTCAAGAGTGAGATTACATGTTCAATATATGGATATATCAAAGAATAATATAAGCTCATTAGATTATTGGTAATGAAGATATATGCCTAAAAACTGCATGGTAACGCACAGGACTGAAAAAATATTTTAACATGTATTTCTGGGGATATATCTATGAGAATTATATACATAAGATCGGAATGATAGAACATGAAACTTAAGATGCACTAATACTCACAATATTTAGTAATTAAACAAGTTCTGCTGTCAAGCACACATAATGTGATATTATTCTAATTATATTCCATAGGTGGCAGCACTCATAAACAATATACTAAAACCATAGCTAAATATATCTAGCTCAAAAGAAACAGTCAAGTTGTGTATGGTACTTATAAAGATTTAAAAACATATAAAAGTATTGTCCAGTACAGTACTATAAAAGCCTGTTACCTCGTGACTATATCATCAGATTTAGTTATCATTTAATAACTGAAATAAGATAAACACGTAATTGCATTTATAATTAGGTTGTTGTTACTTATCCGAGCATTGGAATCATGTTCATTGATGATAAAGGTCCGAGCACTCTACGCACGTGTGCCAGGATTGGGAACAGCAAGCCGAGCATCGGAATCATGTTCATTGGTGATAAAGATCTGAGCATTCAGCATCTGAACCATGCATCATCAATATGATAAATTTGGGCAATTTCATGATCATTTTTAATTTTTCATCTGCTCGCATCAGTTCCAGAGACGGGAGCTTAGTTGTAATTAGGTTTTTGGTAAGATTTTCAGATTTTGTCAAATTCAAAGACATTCACAGGACCGGGAAAATGAATTTGATATTTTCCAGGTTTTCTAGGACACCTAGGAACATAGATTATTTGTAAAGACACACGGCTGTTCTATCAATTGTCTATTTCTTTGATTTTCATTTGTACCCATTCAACCCAAATATAACAACTACATGCTCCCCGCTATATTTAAGTGGAAGCAATAACAAATGAGGAATAATGGGCACATGCACATTGAGTGCTCAGGCCTATAATGCTGAAGTATAGGGTTCCGATGCTTGGATACCTAACCACTTCGTTATAATTATTGTATTTTTGCATGTGTATTTCTGTTTTATATATATATATATATATATATATATATATATATATTGAAGCTAGTTGTTTTACTATATCTGTTTAATATCCGTATTTATTTCACATTCAACAGTGTCCTATTACCCAATCAGTGTATAAATAACATCTAGTTTTAGTGTAGGTTTTTAGGCTGACCGTGCTCTATCAGCCCATAATAATAATTAGTGTCATTTTAGGTTATAAAGTATCATATATTTTAGCAAACAGAAAATAGGATAATGTATCATATCTCTAGCCACACAACTATTAATAAATTAATAATTAATTAATGAGTTATTATTATTATTATTATTATTACTAATACTAGATCTATCATTCTATGTAACTCAATCGAGCAGTAAGTAACTTCCTTCTATTATTGAAAACAAGAAATACAAATCCAGATCCTTGTAAAAAATATCTAGCCACTTCAAGTAAAATATTAAATATACTGACATACTTATCATTATGTTGTTATTATTTTAATTGTAATTTATATTATTATACTTTTATAGCTATATACTAATAGTAATATAGAATATTTGTCTATAAAGTAATAAACTTACCAGTTGGAATTGAGAATAGCTCGACTGTAGTTCATATGATTCGACCTCAGAAATAACGAGCCTTTCCTCTCGACATAATCTGGTACAGTCATATAAGAGGACATCTTCGCTTGTATCTTTACTGTAAGTAACACCAGTTATATATAAACAATTAAAATACAAAACGTTATTATGATGAGTTACTAAGGCATGTTGTTGTAGCAACAACGTCTGTGTCACCTAGCGAATGAATTGGTCTTCTAATCGCTAGATGGAGCCATAAGTATATAGGTCCTTCTCTATCGAGTGCATTGGAAATACCGTTTCTATTTATTCAATATCATACAACTGTAAATGATAAAATTAAGCTGCTAAGATTAAGTCACATGATATATAATAAAGTAAATAACGCACACACGCACTTACGCACACACACCAACTCGCAAGCACATACACAATCTTATAACCAAAAATCTCACGTCGTCTCCTCTGTTTCTATTTAACCCATATCATGTAGATGGTGCTAATATTGATATTACACTTTATGTTGTCGACGTAAATTTTTAAAATTATATATATATATATATATATATATATATATATATATATATATATATATATATTTGAATTATGAACTAACTTCACCATAACAAATAATCCACATAATCAATATATCGATACTTAATACTTAAATTAATCCCCAATTTTAGATTTGTTAACTGTCATCATTATACTTTAATTACACATAACTTCAAATCGAAATACCATTAATGTGAGAGGACATAGAATTATACACATTTGTGTTCTAGCGAATTTCTGCAATTTAGTCTGTTCAAGGAAATATATTTAGGAAAATAATAACTTGATATATTCTCTATAATTTACTTTATCAGTTGACATAATCAATTGTTTCTAGTTTAAT